>OZ022597.1:15322318-15397318 GCA_963669155.1 Arbacia lixula
ACGTACACACCAGTACCAGTAGGCACTACACCTACATCATGTAAATTGTAAACACATTTGGACTGGACTGTAGTGTCCTCGCTAGGTTTTTAGTTATTTCCCCCTACTAAAGGCCCTAGCCCTACATGATCAGAACCCAAAATTGTTTCTTGAAGAAGATCCACTAGCAGGGGTAAATCAAAACATTTGCGGGGGTTATTTTTCAAGCCTATAAATAATGTAATGTAACGCCATGCCATGAAACTGGCACTCCAAAGCTAGACAGGAATAATCGTCTCATTTGGGGCATTATTTAATCGAAATTACATTTTTGACATACCCCCTGCCCCAAATAGAGACTGATTTGGCATTCTCGTGATCGAAGCCACTAGCACTAGTGGACTCGTTACCCCGGACACTTTCTGGCATTCAAATCATGTCCTATCTTGCTCTTGCGTCGTCTCCTCTGCCAATACGTGTGCAACTGTTATGCGCAGACACAAGTCGAACACAAAATACAGTTTATTTCGTTTTTCAACAGGTGGCTTAGATGCAGATGTAATCTACTATGGGCTCTATCTCTTTGGTCTCCTTCGAGGCCACTACTCTTTATAAACCTATGGTGTATTTTCCATAGACTTGTACACAATAGTGGCCTGGAAGGTGACCAAGTATAGTGAGCCGATATTACTTTTTGGAAAAGAACTACTATAGTAGTCGTATAGTAGACTACATCTAAGCCACCTGTTGAAAAACAGAATAAACCCAATAGCCATACTATAAGCTCTATGAATAAACTACAGAATTTGTCAAATGAAATCACGTCCTACTCAGAAATTATTGTATCAATGGGAAATTGCGTGGTGAAGCAAGGTTACTATATTTGGTGCGTCTGGGAGGACGTTACGCATTGAGAACAAAAGATTTCCTTTGAAAATCACTGAAGCCGTCATTTCATTGAATCGGCCTGCAAATATTGGTAGATGTTCGAAGAGGTCCTTAGTGGCTTATAACACAATATGGCCACTGATTTTTCGGTGTACTCCAAAGCCTGTTTTTGGATTGTACTAAAAAAACAAAAGTCAAGGAAAAAATAATTTTGAGATCTCGTTTTTGGCATTGGCAATTGCACGTGCTTAATTACACAGGAATAACCATCTCATATGGGGCATTCTTTAATCGAAATTATATAGGAGCCAGATGCAATCTCAGCAGATCCAACGTCCTGTAGTATGACAATACTCTTATGAGAGGGATGTACTTGATTGGAAGAACTACTACAGAGACTGATTTCGCCCCGAGATGTGTGAATTTTCTTTACTGGAAATTTACTCTATCTTGTAGCGATACAGGGTCAAGCTTTTCTTGTTAACAATAATTGATATCCTTACAATTTCTGTACAGTTGAAATCATTACAAATTTGATTACATAAAAAAAAAATTCTATGACATAAACTTAGAAGCCTCCCTCACAGAACTCCATGTAGACAGCATGTAGTAGACCGAAAAATCAGTCTCTGTAGGACGTTGGATCCGCTGAGATTGTATCTGGCTCCTCTGAATGCCCCTACCTGTTCGGGGGTTTGTCCAAAAATGTATTTATGATTATAGGATGCCCCAAATGAGACGGTTATTCCTGTCTAGCATGTAGTGGTATACATGTAGGCATGTAGGTAGGTGCTCTGACCAGTTCTGTAATTGGAAGGGGGGGGGGGGGTGGTTGTAGGTGGATATTGTATTTTCCATGATGTCATGTAACAGGTAGTAAATGTATTGTGCAGACATTTTATTTATTTCTGTGTGTGTCCCACATCAAAATACAAATAATCCCAGTCCTACTTGTCCTTTTTTTTTAAAGATCAGAAGCACACTTTTTTAAAAAAAAATCAAAAATCTTACAACATTATAGATGTTGGCCGCCACTGGAGGAAACATTACAGAATGTTCATACCAAGGGAATTTGCACTGCGCTGAGGGAATGTCTGTAAACCTTTGTTCCCGAAGCAGCAGAGCAAAACGCTGAGGTTGAAAAATTTTGTGATGTTTATGACAACAAAGGCTACAAAGCTAACATCTGGTATATTAATATTCAGGTTAGTTGACCGAACAGTTAGTCTAACATGTACATGTACTAGAAAAATGTGTCGGAATAAAGTCACTCCACCTCGCCAACTGCATGTGGCTGTATGGCTAATTAAAATGCGCACGCAACACATCAAATACACACACAGACTAGACCGGTAGAATACACCCGGTGCGGTGCATTTCAAGGGGGATGAACGAAGCGCATATATACATTCTAATAAATACTATTTAGAAAATAGTAAAATTTTCAGTAACACCATGTGGTTGTATTCTTTCGGATAATTGGCCCACTTATGGGGTGAAGAAAGGAAAGGACAGTGAAATATAGGTTTCTTTCAAAATCTGAAAGAGGGAGTATCAGTCTTGAATTCTTGATGTTTTGAGAAACCTATAGTTAGTTGCAGAACTGACTATAACTTTTCTACACTTTTCTCATTTCCTTTTCTTTCTTTCTTTTCTCTTTATCACTACTTTGTGACTAGTTCACAGCTCTCATCAACACCCACCCTCTTCTTCTACCTCCATTCCATCCCATTTATTTTCGGTTTAAAACACCGAAAACTAAAGCTAAAATAGTCTTGTGGAAGTGTTATAAAAAAGTATAACAAAATTCACATCTCCCTTTTTCACTTTTCATTCTCCTTTCCTTTCTTCACCCCATAAGTGGGCCAATTATCCGAAAGAATAAAACCACATGGTGTTACCGAAAGTTTTACAATTTTCTAAGTAATATATATTAGGACACTCTCACCATGGAAACATTCAAAGAACATTTAATTAGATCTACATAGTTTGTTCTTTTGATAGTATGTGCTTTCTCCTCCTTTCTTGTTTAATTTCTGTGAATTCTCCCTATCGCATATAGCTCTCCGAATCTGAACGTGTGTGGCGCTCTAATTTTTTTACCTTTAATTCTTGGGATAGGAACTTCCGGTCCACGAACATTCGGCAATCCCGTATACAATAAGGGACCAGGGTATCCAACTAATTTTATGAATATTAACCCTAAACCTAACCCTGACCTTAACACTAACCCTAAACCTTATTCTAAACCTAACCCTGACCCCAACCACAACCCTACACAAAATTTTCACTGCTTAATTCATAAAAAAAAGTGATTTCTTGGTCACTTTCTGCCGACACCCAGTTCTTACCGGAAGTATACGTCCCAAGAGCAATCGATCAGATACAGGTATCGTGAGCTGATATCGCTTGATATCGGCTATATGCGATAGGGAGAATTGAAAGAATAGAATCAACAACCAAAAGTCTTGAAGCTCTCAGCAGCATGTGTCATATTATTATCGCTGATTTTCTATTGAAAAACTGTAAATGTTGGCATGGAATAAAAAGAATTATCAATATGTCAAACATGAGTTGTATAATTCATTTTCAAGTATTGTAATAACTGTTCATGTATTTTTCCACTACATTTTATACCATTCCTCTCAGGTACATGTACCAGTCTCAAGACACCTTTTTCCACCTGAATGACATCAACCAGTGTGCTTCCAACAGCCTACCAGAATACGTCCCTCTTTTCAAGGTCCATCCGATCATGAGGCATATCGTGCTTCATACTCTCCAGGCTGCATCCTCTTGATCAACAAGAGCTTGTTCACTATCATACGACATCTAGGATTCAAACAGTAGCTCCATTTGAAGCCAAAGAAATGGTGAAATTAGTGCTTTGGAGTAGCAGACATATTACAATACTTCTGTTTGAAGTGGATAGCATACACAAGCCATGAAAGGAATGCAGAGATCATCAAGGCTAACTCAATGACCGTCCAGAGAGTGGAAGAACTATCCAAGCCTGTCTATGGGACGAGAAGGAGTGTCATCATGGACTACAGTGCGCGTGTCATCATGGACTACAGTGCGCCTGTCGTCTTCAATGTTCTCAAGGAGAAAAACATTGGAGCCCTCAGGACCATGAGAATGAGCAGAAGGGGCATGGTTAAAGAGCTGCAGGACTTAAGCGTGACTCTCATATACATGTAGGGGTCCATAAATGAACACACAAATATTTTAATCGGCATGTTTTTACAATGTGATTATGGGACAAAACAGATTTTATTTAAATTTTGAATCATTTTCAACACCTTAAAGACAGGGTAGCCCATTTGCAGACATCATGAAACTGTATACCCTTGCAATAACATGTATGACATCTCACAGTCGCAGCTTCTCAAACCTCATCAGGAAAAGTGAAAATCCCTGTTTGCAATGTAGCAACCACGAGCTACATTGATATTGCAGTGTTCGTTCAGCTGTGTGCCGCTTGCCTCAACGTATCACTGTGCAGTGTGACATGCAGTGATTGTATTCATAGGCTGTAGGTTTCGAATGACCCGTACAAAACCTCCAAATCTGGCAATCAAAATAATTCTGCTCAGAGTCAGTTTCCAGATTTATCATTGGGAAGAAATTTATCTGCATGCATTAGGGCTACCCTGTAGTTTTTTCTTCCAATTTCTCTTCCAAACTCATGTATTGTTGGTGTGACAAGTGTAAGTGTTGTTCACTTCATCCATTTCTATTTTTAGAAGTGCATATATCTAGTTATGTACATATATCGTATAAAATACATTTAGACTTCTGTACATTTACAGTTCATTCTCCTTTCTCCCTCATTTTTGTACTGTATGCCTTTTTATTATATTTATTCAAAAATCGGTGTGTTGGGAAGCAAAGCTTCTTTAAATTCTTATGTAGCCTAGTTACTAGGCTGAGGAGTGCATTGTCACAATCGAGTCTTTTAACAACTATGTATGGTAATACAGACTAGGCCCCAAACCCTCTGACTGCCCTGGACTCTCTTCCTCCCCCTGCTATGAAGAGGGTCCAGGGCAGTCAGAGGGATTACGACCTCGTCTGTATTACCAGACATAGTTGTTAACAGACTCGGTTGTGACAATGCGCTCCTCAGCCTAGTAAGTAGGGTAAATGCTTATGATATAGAGAACATTTTTGAATGAAGTGAGAAAGGGAGTGATAAAGAAAAAGGAAAAAAAAAGTGAGAAAGAAATAAAACGTGTGGGATGAGGGATAAACATACCGCCAAGGGGTATGAGGGTGAGAAAGATAGAAGGAATGAGGGGGAAAATGACAGATACAAATAGAGAGAAAGTACAGCTGACAGAAAGAGGAGTGAGAGAGAAAGAGAGAGATAAGCGAGAAAAGGTTGAATGTGAAATATTAAACTTAGCTCTATTCTGTTGCTGTCTTCATTCTTTCATTTCTCTCTCTCACCCACTTTCTCTTCGTACATATTGAAATAAATACATGTACATGTATCATGCTTGTGTATACATGTAGTATCTTCATCTCTATCTATCTCTCCCCCTCTCATTCTTTATCCCCCCCCCCCCCCGCCTCCACATCTCTCTCAAATCCCTTCGTTTCACATGACGTATTCTTTACAACGCATTTTGAAACCAGTGCCCTGTATAGTGTCTCTCTACCTCCCTCTCACTCTCTCATTCTTTACCCCCCCCCCCTTCCCCCCGCCTCCACATCTCTCTCAAATCCCTTCATCGTTTCATACGACGTATGCTTTACAACGCATTTTGAAACCAGTGCCCTGCATACATGTAGTATCTCTCTTCCTCCCTCTCACTCTCTCATTCTCCCCCCCCCCCCCTAACATCTCTCTCAAATCCGTTCACGTATGCTTCACAACACATTTTAGAGCATGCAGAGTATAGTATGCATAGTATCTCTCTCTCTCTCTCTCTCTCTCTCTCTCTCTCTCTCTCTTTCTCTCTCTCTCTCTCTCTCTCTTTCTCTCTCTTTCCCTAGCACGGTCAGTGGACAAGGAGAGCTAATACATGTACATGTATAGCAGCCATACCGCGTTCTGAACTGCTGGATGGCCGCTACGGCAAGCGAAAATATAGGGCCATCCACAACGGTTTGTCTGACGTAGGCTGGTCTGTAAAACAAGACTCAGTCTAACGAAGTCCTAAATTTAAAATAAGTGCAGTTACCAACATCATCATGCGAGGCTCATCTGAGCATTAGAATCATTTACAATTTTTTTAAATTTTTATTTTGAAACATTAGTAACCTGGTGAACAAAATATGGCACGCAAATTACAGACTTCGTTCTTTCACGAACGTGACCTAGTTTCAAACTAAAAGCAAACCACGTTCTTCATAGCGTACGTCCATGGTTCTTCCTAATCGAATAGAATTACATGTATTATAGCATGTGGACCCTAGTAGGATCCATGGACAGACATAGTCCACCTCCTGGACTGTAACTTTGTACGATACGACTACACGTACTAAACACATAACACACTACATCCCCATTACACACACCCCCTGAATGGTCACATGAAACAACGGGGAAAGTGAATCAGTGGAGGGTTATTTTTAGTTCATTGAGTGCTGGCCGGTACAGGTCAGATAGGTCAAGCCGGGTGCACAAGAGAGAGAGAGAGAGAGAGAGAGAGAATGGACAGTAGGCCGTTGGGCAATGGTCATTAATATAGTCTATATTTCAGACAGTGGCCACTGAGAGAAACATGCATCTCACAATTGTTCGAATGATACATGTATCTAGAAGGGTATTGTAACTTTTCGCCTGAGTCGGATCGTGTGGTGAAGCGGTGATAGGCTGAAGCTGTCGGGACCCAGTTTGATTGTTGTCCAATCCGGTGTCCGAAAAAAAAGGTCTCATTTTGCTAGGTTATTAATATGTACTCTTTCCCCGTTTTCTTTTTGTTAGCTACATGTATAGGATCTATAAATTCAGGCTGTGTCATTCCTGAGTATACAGCCGAGTCGCCCGGCCGCATTCGATACACAGCGCGACGAAACCCAGATCGTTGCGCTGGGTTTCGTCGCATGTGTATACCAATGAGCGCTGATAAAATACGTCTAGAACCTAGACTAGGCCGTGGCCGGCTGCGACGCTGACCGGCTTGAGTTGGAAAGGTGTCTCCTGTCCTCGATCATGCAGCAATGCTGCTTAGCTACGTGAAGCTCGCATTGACGTTCCATGCGTGCACACCAAGCATGTATGAAGCGTATAGCTTTTTGAACAATTACATGTATCATCAACTAACTTTACTTCATTTATTCGTGCACGAATCTGTCATCCAAAACATTCATCATTTCCATGAATACGATAATTAACATAGTATTGACATAATTGTGCCAGTTTGCTCCGGTAAGTAAAAGTATTCTGCAGTCCGGTACTGAAAGTGACATACAAGCAGTGTTGCATACAAGTAGCCTTAGAACTACAGTACACCAGAGACGCCACTCTGAGTACACTGTAGCCTATTAGGCTGTAAGGTGCATGATGGACACAGTACGGAAGAGCATGGACGAGGATGGGTCTAGGGCATAGTCTGTGTTACCAGACAGTTATTACAGACTGCGTTGTGCCTAGTGCCTCGGCTACCAATACAAGCAACGGAGCGTATTGTATGTCCAAGAGGAGAACGGGAGGTCTATTTACTCTAAGTCACATAGCGCGGTTGCTCTGTATATGGTCCATGTTCTGATGCTTGAGAAAATTAGGAAAATAAAACGGTGATATGCGTTTCGAGTTATTTCTGTATCACAAGCACAAGCCAGTACGGTGGAATCAGTCCGAATGCGTGTACAGATCGAGTGCGGTACGAAACTGACATACACTCTGTGCTTCGCGGTTTTGGGCTAATAAAATGTGTCTAAGAACCTGAGACTATCGCCAGACATGTGCAGCTCAAAGTCTCAAACGGCGTGTTATGAAACGCATACCCAGCATATGTGACGCGGTTCTGGAGTTGCGAATAAAGATACATGTAACAGAATATTCGTCCAACTTCCACCACCCTGCTTCTCTCAGCTCAACTCATCAAAGTCTTTAAGAGATTTTATATTTAAAGAAGGGAATACCAATTACCAGTCAACGTTTAATTTATGAACAAGAGCACTGTACACCATCACAAACAATGACGTAAGTTACTTTGAAATGTTGAATAGAATCATGTTTGCCTGCTCGAAAGTTTTGTAACCATCAGTCAATACAAAATACACGATACCATTGTGTGCGGCAAGTGTGGTTACCAGCACTTACGACTTGCTACCCCGCCAACGCAAGGAGAAGAAACACTACAAGAGAATTTCCCAAATTCAATGGGGCATCGCGGCCCGCCCTATCAAGTTAGACGAATCCCCCCAGACCCCCCCCCCCCCCCCCCCGCCAGCCCCCCGCGCTTTCACCCACTGAATTATAAATTTCAGTGCTTTCACCGGGCGAGAAAGAAATCCTGTATCGTAGACACTGATCTCCCCACCAGTGATCGTAGAGGGAGCATGAGACATCAACTGAACATGCCGACCATTCTCTGCACACTATGGTAGAGTTTTTGTAGAGTTTTTTTTTTCGATGGCATTACCAGTTATGGCCACTAGAGGGAGCCAAACCGATTATAGAGCCCTTCGTGTGGACAGAGTATTATTGGTGTGAAATATCGACAAGGGTATATCTTGATAATAAAAACAAATTGAACAGTGAATGTACCCGCCAAATGTTAATGAGACTATGTAAATTGAGAGGAGCAAATATGAACATTTTTGGCGAAATACTGGGGGAGAGATCAGTCACAATGTGAACGCCTCCCTTTAACATACAAATAATCACAAAATAATATCAAGAAGAATTGTATTGTTGAATCTTCTTGCTCTTTGGTAACTCTTTGAGTGTCAGATAAACTGTTCCTCTCAGGGAATTGTAGCCCTTTCCTCACTGTCAAAAATTTCGCTTAGCCCCGGCAATTGCGGTGCTAATGCCCCCCCCCCCCTTTAGCCCCACCAATTTCCCTAGGTTAAGCTTAGCCCCGCTTCTGTTCTGACTAGGTGCGTCTTCATTAGCCCGATCAGACGAAATAGCGAGCTATTTTTCTGATCTGGGGAACTAGCCTGAAGTTGCAATCGCGTCTTCATTAGCTCGAAACTCGGGATTCGTAAGCTCGAGCTCGGGTTGCATAAATTATCCCGAGTTTCGCACATACCAGCAGTGTGCGACAGGAATAGAGCATGACCGCATGACTTCGGTTGTGAGCTCGCATTCACGTACGTGTAAAAACCTATTACGTAAACAATGCCTCGTGGGCGCTGATGCATGCCGGGATCGAGAAATTTTCAGGCTAATGAAGACGCTCCGAACTAGCTCGAGCTATTTCGCGAACTAGCTCGAGCTAGCTCCATCTAGCCCAAGATTTCTTGGGAAATTTTCTCGACCAAATAGCTCGCTATTTTGCCTGATCTGGCTAATGAAGACGCAAATAGCTAGCTATTTCGTGATCTGGCTAGCTAGCCGGATCAGAACAAGCTCGCTATTTTGCCCAGCTCGAGCTAATGAAGACGCACCTACTGTGTTTTTGGAAAAGTGGGCTAGCCCCACCGATAGTCCGGGACTATCAAGCAGTGCAATTTGATAGGGTTAACCCCGCAATTGCGGTGCTAATAAAGCCAGTGAGAACACACAAAAAAATAGTCTGGGGTTAAGGAATGCGACGTACAACATTTCGCCACCTTCTCGAGCCCCATGCGTGAAATACGAGCATGGAGTATCATGAATATTCATTACCTTCATGTAGAAATCCGGGGTTAACGAAAGCAAGTGAGAACAGGAGTGATTTTTCTTATCCCCGCTTTCATTGATAGTATGGGACTAAAACTGCCAGTGAGAAAAGGGGCTAAGGATATTCCGGGGTTAAGAAATCATAGTGAGAAAAGGGCTAGTGTGTCTTACTCCTGATTACAACCACATGAACAAACTGAGGATACCTTTAATGACCCAGATAAAAAACAGCACTTGTAGGACTTGACAGAAATACTACTAGCGTAAACATACAGACATCATTTCCCTCTAAACGGTGTGTGTTGATTACTACGTATGCAGAAATGGAACATAATACATTTTGTAATAAGAAAATGGTGATGTACTATATACCACACATGTATGGAACACATGTACATGTAGCAAGTAGCTGTCTGGTGCATGTACATGCATACATTTACTTATACTGCATATTACGCATACAAATTCCACCCTCCACTTTCCTTGAAACCACACCATAAAGACATGACCAATTTCAAGTAAAAATCAATATCCTTATTGATTTTCACTCTCACCACCGGAGTGGGAGCCCAGTTTGGCAGGTTTAAGGACAATGAAGGCTAAATGAAGATAAATATGTCACGGCACACTATTACCAGAGTATATTACCGCCTACGTTGGAGATAGTGAAAGTAAACTGTTGGCCTCTTCCAATTGTGTTTTTGCATCATATCCCTTCAGCTATATCAATCGTATTATCTGCATGCCATTATCAATTCATTTTTGAAAACACTTTTCATGTATTTGAATGCACAATATGTAATCATTACTTTACATATATCAAATCCATGTTTTGATTGGATCAAATATTGTGGTATTGTACATGTGCAATATCTACTTTAACATTATTTAGAAAAAGCTTCATGGAAGTTTTCCATTATGATTGCTAGAACAAAGGCTGTTTTTCTTATTTTCTATTGAGCACTAATTGTACACTTCAACATTTCCATCATAGTTATCTTGACCACCATTAATCCTGTCAAGTCCAGGGGCAAATTAACTTGTTCTTACTGGCGTGATTGTCTGGCAGTGAAAGTGTTAAAGGGTGAGTTCATCCTGAAGTTAACTTGGTTTAAATAAAAGCAGAACATAAAAGAAACATATAATTGAAGGTTTGAAGACGTACAAGTCAACTAGCTTACGCAGCTCCAAGAAAAAGCTTGATGTTCTACTACTTCACACGAAAGAAGAAGGAAACTTCATCAAAGGATAAGAAAGTTACAATTATTTAAAGTTTTGATTTTGTGATGTCACATGCGAGATGCTCTTCTATATGTTGTGTACTAACTTTTTTAAAATGTAAATTTTCTCAAAAGGATATGCATCATATTACCTGTGCATTTAAGACAATCTTTAGAAACCATTGTTACACACATAACTCTATGAAAACAATCATTCTTTCATCAAAAAAAAAGAAAAATGCAATGTATGGAATCATAAAACACACAACATATGGGAGAGCACCTCACACAAGGTGTCACAAAATAAACATTTTAAAAGATCGTCACTTTATTATCCTTTTTCAGATTTTTGTCAGACCTTCACTAATATGTTGCTTTTATGTTTTTGCTTTTATTTTAACCACATTAACATCAGGGTGGACTATGTCTTTAACTTGTTGTTACTGACATGGGACTAAGACTGTTTGGTAGTGAGAGTGTTAAAGGGCATATACTGTACTGGGAAGGCAAAAAAAGCCTTCAAAAGGTAATTCTTAGTAATCTTCTTGTCAATGGTCTTAAATATATCTATTGTCTATTTTAGAAGCTTCCTGAAAGTTATTTGCCCTCTAATGATTCACATATGGAGTAATGAGTGATTAAATCACAAATCCTCAAAATGTTCGGCCCGAACATTTTGAGGATTTAATCATCAATCATTAATTACTCCATATGTGGATCATTTGAGGGCAAATAACTTTCAGGAAGCTTCTAAAATAGACAATACATGAATTTAAGACCATTGACAAGAAGATTTTTAACAATTACCTTTTGAAGGCTTTTTTGCCTTCCCAGAACCGTATGTGCCCTTTAACAAAGCATAGGACCAGCTTATGAAATAACAGACAAGAGGCTGCAATAGTTCAATAAAGGTGGAAAACGAAGCACTACAGACAAAAATCTGGCTTCACCTGAAAAAAAAAAACTTTCAATTTTGATCTGTATGTACAATGTAGGTCAAGGGTTGGGGACCGGCATCCAATACTGTCACCCATCTCGCGTTTCCGTGGCAACCTTCCCGTCGAGCAGGAAGCGTGGAGCGTCATATTTCTCATGTTTGCGGAAGGAATTTGATGCCCGATGTGCTCACATCCCCCGCCCTCTCATAAACAAATACTTAGATGGTCATTCTCACAGCGTATGATATCCGCGTTGTGATTCTCATTGCTGAAAACATGCATTGGTTCTTTAGGGACATTCAGCAACAGAAAAATCGTGGGTCTTCCTCATCTACATGTATCTATAGAGTGAAATGTCTTTATAATTGACACCAATAAAAAAACAGCCGGGGGCCACATTCATGAAACCCTATTAGCCTAGTTGGTTACTAAAAATGCAAGCAGCTGAATGCATTAGGCTTTAGTAACGTTTCATTAAAGGGTACAGTGTATATACTGTACTGGGAAGACAAAAAAGCCTTCAAATTGTGATCGTGTGCAATCTTCTTGCCAATGGTCTTAAATTCATGTATTGTCCATTTTAGAGCCTTGCTGAAAGTTATTTGCCCTCATATGATCCCCATTTGGAATAATTAGTAATTAAATATCAAATCCTCAAATTGTTCGGCCCGAACATTTGGAGGATCTGTGATTAAACACTAATATCTCCAAATGTGGATCATTTGAGGGCAAATAACTTTCAGCAAGGCTCTAAAATGGACAATACATGAATTTAAGACCATTGGCAAGAAGATTGCTCACGATCACAATTTGAAGGCTTTTTTGTCTTCCCAGTACAGTATATGCCCTTTAATATACATGTACACGTATATGGCTCCTGAAGTATGGCTCTACGAATATTGCAATGTCCTGAATTAAAAGCTTGACTTTAAACTGCCCACCCTGATGAAGGCGTTACCAAGTGTATATCTGGGTCTTGACATTTTGTGGGGGTAGGTCGTGTTGTCCTTCAACCTCCTTAGTACTATACATGTAGGTGTCCCATTTGCAGGGCCAAAGAAATATGATTTTGTAAAAACCACTGAAAATGGAAGAAGATACTAAATTAGAACTTCCCTCCCTATAATTAAACTGGAAACTGACTTTAAAGGGAATACAGTGTACTGGGAAGACAAAAAACCTTTAAAAGGTGATCGTGAGCAATCTTCTTGCCAATGGTCTTGAATCCATGTATTGTCCATTTTAGAAACTTGATGAAATGTATTTGTCCTCAAATGATCCACATGTGGAGTAATTAGTGATAAAATCACAAATCCTGAAAATGTTCGGGCCTCAGCCCCACGTAAATTTTTGCCCAAATTTTTGCCAGTGTCAAAAGCATCTCAGATGAATGCAGACCCACCACTAGGTGCGTCTTCATTAGCCCGATGTGGGCGAAATAGCGAGCTTTTTGGTCGAGAAAATTTCCCAAGAAATCTTGGGCTAGATGGAGCTAGCTCGAGCTAGCTCACGAACTAGCTCAAGGTAGGAGCGTCTTCATAAGCCTAAAAATTTCTCGATCCCGGCATGCATCAGCGCCCATAAGGCATTGTTTACGTAATAGGTTTTTACACGTGCGTGAATGCGAGCTCACCACCGAAGCCATGTGGTCGTGGCCTTTTCCCGTCGCACACTGCTGGTATGTGCGAAACTCGGGATAATTTATGCAACCCGAGCTCGAGCTTACGTATCCCGAGTTTCGAGCTAATGAAGACGCGATTGCAACTTCCGGCTAGTTCCCCGGATCAGAAAAATAGCTCGCTATTTTGTCTGATCGGGCTAATGAAGACGCACCTACTGAGACACCACCCTGAGGTTCCGCCAGGAGAAGGGAATCTCATCCCGTGCCTTCATGTTCTCATTAACCCATATTCCCATATTCCCTGTCATAGGTGATGGTCATTGCGTCTGGAATGGCCAGGCTACAAGATTGATTTCATACCCCGCCCTTGTTAGCTTCTGCTATGAAAGAACAGCATTTGCTTTTCATGAAAAAGCAATAAAGGGGTCGGATCATGTGCACATTCCCATACCGTACAAAATGCTAGTAGGAAATTATTTTTTAAGTGAAATAAAGAGATTATATTGTGGCATTGACACATATTGTACTGGTATCATATACGGATTGTAAGTATAGTTTACTGTATCCTGAGAAAGATTGCAACATACAATATACACATAATAATGATAATAATAATGCATAGAATTTATATAGCGCACTTTCCATCTTAATCAGATGCTCAAGGCGCTCCAGAGCAAATTAAAGAGAGAGAGAGAAAAAAAATACAATACAGGTATGAACTTGTATGTCAAAAAGCACCATTATACAGGTATGTCTTTAGGTTGCCCTTGAAGTTGAAGGTGGTCACATACATATTTTATGATATAAGAAGTGTCCATTCATTCCATTGGGAAAGCTTTTATAACATAAAAAATTACTTTCGGAAGCTACTACTTCCAGGCTGAAGTCAAGGAACAAACACCTTGAAATGTCTTGCATTACATCCTGTGTTCATTTTTTTATACAGGCGCTTTATTCTCATTTTGGAGGGCTGTTTTTGCATTGGTGTCGTTACACTGTCCTGAGCTCTTGTGTAGCTTTTTTCACTGCTCTTCCTGTTCAATGTAGTCTTCTGCTTGTAACACCCAAAAGCTGTAAAAATGTAAAAATTGATATTGTAGCATAATCAAGTATTGTCTAAAATCTGCGACCGGGATATCCATGCGTGATCTAAGGCCTGGAAAGGTCTGGGTTGCGGAAGGGTCGCAATATGTAATAAGATGGCTCTGGTATCGTCATCAAACAAGGAGGGCGAGGGGGCACCTCTTGGCAAGAAACAACACCCAGTTTAGCCTCCTGTCCAGGCTCTTGGGCTTCTCTAAAACCAAACTTTTCAATAAACAGGTCTAACTGCAGGAGACTTACCAGTCTCAATTTCTCCTCTTGCTCATACACTGAGAAAGAAGGAAAATCATAAAAAGATGAACATTTTTAATATTAGACTCTATTTTTAAATTTGGATCGGCCTGGAAGCCAGACTAAACTCATTACAAAACCGAGATAGTACATGATAGTACATCACAGGCCAGGCAGGTTGGGAATCACTTCAATAAGCAAGTTTGTAGTTGCAATGTGCGCATGAGCAGATTATAACTGGTACTAATGATCTCGGGTCAATCGTACAACTCACAGAGTAAAATGAAAATTCATTAGATAGTTGACTACGTTTCTATTCATTATCATGCAGATACACCAGTTTGACAACATTTATTCAGCTTTGAAAGGTAGTAAAAGAACATTCCACCATGTGCACCTGTTTGTATCGTTGTTCTGGGCACACTGTAATATGTATTTACACCCATCTTCAACACAGCTTAATGAACATATCCCAGTCTGCAGTCTAGTCGTATTCATTCAGTGGATTGTCCGACCATTGTGCATCTACAAACTGGTATATCGCCTGGTGATGACCCATTTATCTACACGCAGGTGCCAATGCAATAAATCCTAGCTCACAGGTAGCGCTGCCCTTCTTTTTTCAGAGGTCAATGAAATTCCCACCAGTTTCCAAAGCAGTCATCATGAATTGATTATATCTTTTGTGTGTGTGTACTTTGTGTATGCAGAATACAGTTTGCAGACCTAACCAGTAGAATGAAGTGTTTTCCATCTGTTAAGTGTCAAAACTAAAATGTGCCTTAATGGACATCACATATTCTGCTATGTCCTTGACAGCTAGAATCATCCATACATGTAATAAATATTGCATTTTAGTACACGTAATATCAAAAAATTGTCACTCCTGGGCCCCATAACATAAAAAGATTTGCGATCAATCACAAAATGGCGATGCATGGCCAATAAACATCATTGTTGCATGCACTTTTAAAAGACTGACCAATAAGACAATAAACAATAGACCAGTTTCGTAATGTATCCACGACTTTTCCCCTGACTGCGATGTACCGCGTTATTGTATTCACCTGTATCTTGTCATTCAGATTCAATGGATTGAATGCACTTTGAATCTATTACATGTAGTTGTTGCTACTCGGGCAAACCTCGGACAAACTTTGGGGTTCCCACTGGTAACACATTGTTTGCACAGCGTGAATAAAATTGGCATACAGAACAAAAAAGGTATATTACAAATTATTGTTGACTTCATGTATCCTTTAGAATTTGTATAATTGTATATGTCTTTCTGTTTACATGTATATGTACCTTGTGTGATGTCACATTCTTTGTTTGTATCAATGTAAACCAGTGAAAATGAAATTTCCAATTGGACAATAAATTGCTATATCTATCTATCTACAATCTCAATTTAGCAGTGGAGTATTTTATGGCATTTGACTCCTCTGACGTCACTTTGAGGTGTGCGTTTTATCAAAGTTTCGTCAAAGTGAGACTTTATTGAGGCAAACAAATGTGAAATTTGTTTTAGTGGATAATTTTACATTTACATAGATCAGTGGGAACTTATTTTTCACATTCAGTAACCATTTAAAGACCTCCCACATGTGTATTAGATGTGCCAGAGAAGAAATCAAGAATGATTAGTCTACTGCAGCCAGACTCCTTTAATAAATAATTTGGTTTGAAAATGCCTTACAGTCTGGAAGCTAGGCAAACATGCGTGTAGACTTTGGTAATTCTGTGAATATGGCCTCCTACCTTCATTTCTGGCAAGGCAGGTTCTAAGGTTAATGGTTGATACAA
The DNA here is from genome assembly GCA_963669155.1 of Arbacia lixula. Classification (NCBI taxonomy): domain Eukaryota; kingdom Metazoa; phylum Echinodermata; class Echinoidea; order Arbacioida; family Arbaciidae; genus Arbacia; species Arbacia lixula. Next base: position 15,338,891 of record OZ022597.1, read on the forward strand.
GAGGCAAGGACATAAACTTGGAGAAGGAAATGTACAAGAGATGAAGACTAAGACAGAGGAGAAAGGGGGGGGGAGTGGAATTTGGAAACAGAGTGGATGGGCACAGAAAGGAAGAAGAGGAGGACTCGAGAGAGAGAGAGAGAGAGAGAGAGAGAGAGAGAGAGAGAGAGAGAGAGAGGGCGGAAGGGGAGTAAGGGGGGGGGGTGGAGAAAGGGGGGGGGAGAGAAAGAGAGGCGGGGGAAGATCAAGAAAGAAAAAGAGGCAGAGAGAGACATGGAAGAGAGAGTGGGTAGATGAAGAAACCCTGTTCATATCTACCACCTATCCACAAAATGAGAATTTACAGCAATTTTGCTGATGGCTTACCGATAGCTACATGTACACGTACATGTACATACTAATGGGAGTCACTCAAATAATGCAACATTTGCTTCCTCCTTTTTTCCGGCTATTTTGCAGCTACCTTGCGGATCGGGACCTTGGAAAAACCCTGCAATATTGCCGTAAGCCAATCTCACAAGTACAAGCTGCGAAAAACACACAATGGCTGTAAATGTTACGACATTTGCATCATGCACGCTCTGGCATGTAACTCGCTCATCACAACGCTCAAATGGCTTAATATCCGAACATGAAACCATCGCCCGTTTGCTTTGGGTAGGAGCAGGGTGGTCACCAGAAAATCTTTTACGCATGGCTCAAAAAAGCAGAATGTCACTTTTTGTCAGATATCTGTGCTGGACGCGTGGTACACAACTATGGAACGCGTGGCTCAAAGAAAACAAAAACAATAAGAATAATAAGACTGATACTGATTTTATGCATGGTGCAGTGAATTTACACGTGGCTCACAATCACTTTCTGGACCCGACGCGTGGTGTTTGCACCGCATGTTTTCTACACTGGGGACCACCCTGGGTAGGAGTGAGGGGAGAGTCCACCATGTCCAAAATACAGCAATATTACAGCTTTTTCACTATATGAGTATTGTCTTTAGAGGCTTGTTGGAGACTGATGTGCACTGGTAATATAGCGGTATGTATCTGCATCTGTATCTAGCCCATTTCTCTCCACTGCTGAAGGAAGGCCTCCTCATCATTTTTCCATTTTGATCTATAAATCTTGTGCCGTTCGTTTCCATGTCATACTATCATATTCTCTAATCTCATCAATCCACCTCCTATTGTCCTGCCTCTTCTGCTGGTGTTAGCTCTGGGGGTCAACATGGTTAATTCATATGTCCATCTATATGTTTCCTCCTGGCCAGATGACCAGCCCACCTCCATTTCTTCTATTTAATTTCCTGTACTATGTCCCGTACTTTGGTTTTCTTTCTCAAATCCTCGTTTCTAACTTAATCCCTCTTTGTAACACCAATCATAATTCATTCCATATAGCGGTATTATCATGATTATGGTTTACATATGAACGGGGCTAGAGTGAGACACAAGCAACAAGAGATTGACTTGATTTGATTTGAAATACACAGAGTGAGAAGTCAAGGCTAGCTAAGCAAAAGGCAGTGACTCTTGGAAGACAAGGACACAGAAAAAGGACCAGATAAAAGCAGACAAAAACAAAACGGAGAAAGAAAAAAAAATGGGCAGGAACGGAGAGGAACAATGCATCGCAACACAATGGGTAAACTGTGCAATAGGAAGGAAGGTTTTACCTTGTCTTAATACCCACGGGACACACAACAAATCTTCCAAGAATAGTACAGCGCCACTCGGCTTGTCCTAAGAATAACCCAGGCCGTTGCTGTCCTGCCTCCTCTTTGCTGATCCCTGCACACCACTCCCTCTCTCACTGGTCTTTATCACAGCGATCACGGCGATTCAATTATCATTTGTAATTAGGCATCACCGTCATAAACCACAATATTGAACAAACAACTGCCAGGTACACATGTGCATGCCGTCATGCCATGAAGCGGTGAACGGCGATCATGGCCGACTCAAGCACAAGTCTATTTATAACGCAACAGATGGGGTTAAGAAAAAAAAAGTGTTTCATACATATTGCTACAGGAAACGGAGGTAAGGAAGGTACACGAAAACTGACACCGGGAAATTTCTTCCATACTATAATAAGTGTAGACAATATCTTTTTCAATGTAAAGCGGTAAACATGATGGAATAATGTAGGGAGCTTGCGTTCATATTTTCAGTGAGTCACATGACCACCATAGCGTGCAATCACAAACAAGTCAATAAATAATCTAATGTTTTTGTTATGCTTGTAGTTTCCGCTACCATGGCGTCCCTTTCTGCCTTTCGACCTGTCTTTCTCATTTCCATCACTTGACAGGCAAGTGTTGCCATGGTGACAGCTGAACGAACTATTGAGCAGGAAAATGTGACTCCACTCCAGAATCAACAAAACACAATTTTATTATTTAAGTGTCTAGCCAGCTATATTGTTTCATCAAATCATGGCATATGGAAATACTGTGGGCTCTCCAGAAAAATATGAACAAAGAATCAAAACTGTATAAGAACAGTACCACTTAACAAACAAAAAAGCCAGGTAAGAAATCTGTAATTGATTGATTCAAGACAAGTTTCATTGGTACATTCTGTATCTAATCCAATTAAAATGTTCACCCTTCATTTGCTGTGGTCACCAATTGCTACATCTGTTCGCTCACTTCATTTGCGGGTTGCCACAGATCTCCTAAATCAATAGCAATCGGCGTGGATTACTTAATCATTAAATCCTCCATCTTGCACAGTAGACTTCCTGTAGGCTATTCACACGTAACCAGGCACGTGTGAAAGGGGCATGTCCCAGTTGCAATTGTATGAGCATTCAATTAATGTGCCACAGGTGAATACACACAAATCACATAGAGATTTGTCTGACGTAGAAAGAGTTTATATATTTTTTTTGATGAATAACTTGGCAGGCTGAGGTTGGGTACTGGGAACAATTAAAGGGCCCCTGATATCAAAATGTATGTTGACTTCTGTTTAGGCAACTTGATATGTTTCACTAACTGTTCAATGGATAAACATGTATGTGTCCTATATTTTTAAAATAATTCATATTTTTCTGAGCACTGATAAGCCCCGCCTTCAAAAAATATCCTCCAACTAAAGACTTCCCTTGTGACATCATGAAAGGTAGAAATTAGCAGGATAATAAACTAAACATTGCATTGAAAGTTGCCTAGCAACGTACACCAAAGATCGCGATCCTAGAAAAATCAGTTTTTGCTGGACAGTGTAAATGGTGCTAAAGCAATGTTTAGTTTGTGTATAAATTCTGAATATTTTCCTGATAATTTCTACCTTTGATGATGTCACAAGGGGAATCTTAGGTTGGAGGACATTTTGGAGGCGGGGCTTATCAGTGCTGAGAAAAATATAGAATCATTATTTTAAAATATATGACACACATTTCCATTGCACAGTTAGTGATTTTGTTATAAACATATTAAGTTGCATCAACAGAAGTCAACATACATTTTGATGTCAGGGTACCTTTAAGAGTAAATTGCCCTCATGTGGCAATAAAAAGACCTTGAATTTTAATGCTGATTAACTTCTTTAGAAGTACCACTACCCTCAGGCATAAGCAGTTAAAATGTGATACCGTTATAAAATCAAATTGCATGTGAAGCATGTTAGATCAAACTGCTTACCTGTCTAAAAGGTTAAAAATCACCTCCCTGCTCAAAGGTTTGGGAGAAATTCTATCACCGTAATGATAATCCCACTACGCACACGTCGCATGACAAACACACAACTTCAGTAACTCCAAATGCTTTCAGCTCCACTGACATTTAAATCCTCATCACCACAGCATTGAATCACCTCGCCGATTTGATAACTCCCGGCTTCCAATAAACAAACACAAACTACAGATCCTCCAAGTTTCCAATAGCAAGTGTTTTGAAACATCAGAAATATCCTTAATCCAGCATTCCGGCATCTAAAAGCATCATAAACCTCCTGCTCCTTTTAAGAGATAATTTCTGTCTGATGATAGATTAAAAACACAGAAGTTACCCTCGAATGGCAACTTTGTAGCTCCCTGTGAGAATGTTTTTATCCGAGAGACATAAATGCGTTCAACAGGTATAGTTTAGGAGTAGCTCTCAGTCGGTACCCCGGTGGACCGGTATGCACGCTGCTGAGATTTCTGGAGGGTCTGTGGTGGTGTGGCGCTGTCACGGCGGCGCTGCTTTCTCCAGGAAGTGAGGAATCCTATCCAACCAAGGGAGACCGAGCTACCCATTACCGACTAGCCTGGTCCCAAGGCTGTAGGACATTTCTCTAAACGCTAACTCTGCAATTCTCCCTATCGCATATAGCCGATATCAGCTCGCGATACCGATATCTAATCGATTGCTCTTGGGACGTATACTTCCGGTAAGAGTTTGTCGTCGGCAGAAAGTGACCTAGAAATCACTTTTTTTTATGAAATAAGCAGCGAACATTTTGTGTAAAGTTATGGTTTGGGTCAGGGTTAAATTTAGAATTAAGTGTTAAGGTGTTAGTGTGAGGTCAGGGTTAGGTTTAGGGTTAAAATTCATAAAATTAGTTGGATACCCTGGTCCGTTATTGTACGGGATTGCCGAATGTTCGTGGACCGGAAGTTCATATCCCAAGAATTAAAGGTAAAAAAATTAGAGCGCCACACACGTCCAGATTCGGAGAGCTATATGCGATAGGGAGAATTAGATATCCAGCATGGATTTAAAACGGGCCTGCGTGAAATAGACTAATAGCGCTTTAGTTCTTCTCTAGCTAGTCCAACAACAACCATGAGTGTTAGTCTTGCTTGTACAAGACCTGGGTCCCGTTGCGTAAATCTTACCATTGATTGTAACTTTGCTATCAACAGCAACTTCTATGGAAACCTTAAATTTGATCAGCTGTTGAGTGAAATTCCCATGGTAGTTGAAATTGATGGCAGACTTACCTTTAATGGTAAGTTTTATGCAATGGGGCCCAGTATTTACATGTGATGTTTTAAATAAGTAATATCTAAAAGACTGGAAACCAGGCCACTTGTACCAATGACTGGCACTGGGCGAGTGCAGCCTAACGAACCCCTGCAGAACTCACACATCGACTTGCTGGGGGGAGTTGATTGATTGGGTTTTTACAGGTGCGTGTGTACTTTGGGGTACACTGTACAGTAGATTGCAGTCCCAAATCTGCGCTTCCAATTCTGCCACTTTCTTGAAATCATATGTCTGTGAGATATTGGCTAGCGCCTTGGATTTGCCAGTTGTTTCGCAGAAAGCACCAATGTACAAAACTATAGGAGTTAGTCTCAGCACTTCAGACCATTTGATACAAACTGACTTCTCTCCAACCCCAAACCATTGTTTTACATGTGATTGCTATATTCCTATTTAGTTCAAAATAAAAAAAAATATGGTTATATATTCCACCCGACAATCTAAAGATTTTAGAGTACCAAACTATAGATATGAGCCATCAAGAAGCACAATAAAATATTCTGGCCCAATTCCATGTACTAACCTCCCAAAGTGCCATTCTCTCATTGGCCCCCTTCCTCTCATTTTCCCCCCTTCCCCTATTTCCCCCACCCCTTCCCTCATCGGCCACCCCTTCACCTCATTGCCCCCCCCTTCCCCCATTGTCCCACCTTCCCTCATGCTCCTCACCCCTTACCTCATTGGCCACTCCTTCCTTGGTTGCCCCCCCCCCCCCCCACCCTTCCAGCGCTGCCCTCTTCCCTACCTTGGCTACCTTCATCTCATGCCCCCCCCCCACCCCTTCCCTCATTGGCCAATCTTTCCCTCGTTGCCCCCCCGCCCCCCCTTCCAGCGCTGCCCTCTTCCCTACCTTGGCTACGCCCCTTCCAGGATGCAGGGTTGTACTAGAGGTCAAGTCTGCGAGGGCGGAGCAGATTTTTCTCTCTTTTTTTCCACCAAGTCAGCCATACTGGAATAAATCCTGCTCCCTGATTACATTAAAGATCTCATTCCTTTCAACACCTTCTACACCTACATCTACATAAACCTACGCCCTCTTTTTTTCTCTCTCGCTCTCTCTGGATGTCCGTTTGCATCTCCCCTCTCTGCCTGACTCCGTTTCACTCTGTTTCTTTGTATGTCTGTCTGTCTGTGTGTCTCCCTTTAAGCCTGTCTCTCTCTCTCTCCCTTCGCATTTTCTCTTTCTCTTTGTCTCTCTTTTTTTTCTCTCTCTATCTCTCTCTTCTCTCTTTCAGGTTCTCCTTCTGATCTCTCCATCTTTCGGTCTGCACAGTCATCTGGCTATCTTTTTCTGTCTGCTTGTCTGGGTAAGCACCCGTGTGTCTCTCTGTCTTATTCTTCTCTTCCTCTCTCTCTGTCTCTCAATCTCTCCCACTTTCTGTATTTTCTTCTTGCTGTCTCATTAACCCCATTCACATACACCACTTATCCGCAAAATATGTGCAACATTTGCGGCAATTTTGCTGATGCATTACTCTTTTTGAGTTGCAATTCTTGTTTTCCCAATCAGATCTATCTCTTTGTGCGCATTTAATGTCTCTCTTATCTTTCTCCTTGTCCGTTTTCTGTCTGCCCCCCCCCCTCTCCCTCTAACCCCGTTCATATACACCTCCTATCCGCGAAAAAGGCGCAACATTTGCGGCAATTTTGCCGATGCATTACCGATAGCTGCGTATATGAACGGGAATCGCTCAAATAATGCGGTATTTGCTTCCTCCTTTTTTGTGCTTATTTTGCGGCTTTTTCGCGGATCGAGACCTAGTAATAATACCGCAATATTGCGGTAAGCGAATCTTATAAACTGCGTCCGCAAAATAGGCGTAAATGTTGCGCCTTCAGCATTGCGCTCTGGCCTGTTGGTCGCTAATCCTACCGCTCGTATGGCTGAGCGGAGCATGTCACCATTGGTTTGGAGAGAGTCCAGCTGTCCAAAACACCGCAACATTACGGCTTTTGGGGGTGTATATGAACGGTGCTTTTGCGGCTCGCTGGAAACTTGCTTACCGATGTGCATCGGTAATAATAGCGGTATATGGTATATGAACAGGGCTTATCTCTCTCTCTCTCTTCCTGTCTTTCAACGTATCCACTTTCCAACATGACCACAGTCAATACAAGCCTCGTTTCATCATGAGATAATAAACTGTAAATCAAATCCATTCATGTTCCGCCCTCCCAAAACACCTCCTGTTCTAAATCTCTTTTTCTCTATCTTCTCTTTCACTCTATCTCCTTCTATCTTCTGTTTTTTTCTCTCTCTCTTCTCTCCCTTTCCCTCCCTCCATCCCTTCTCTATCACTCTCCCTCTCACTCTCCCTCCCTCTCTCTCTGTCTGTCTGTCTGTCTGTCTCTCTCTCTCTTCTCTCCCTTTCCCTCCCTCCATCCCTTCTCAATCACTCTCCCTCTCACTCTCCCTTCTCCTCCCTCTCTCTCTCTCTCCCTCTCTCTCTATCCCACTTTCTCTCTTTCTCTCCCTTTTCCCGCCCCCCCCCCCTCTCTCTCTCTCTCTCTCTCTCTCTCTCTCTCTCTCTCTCTCTCGCCAACCCCTTTTCTCTCTCTCTCCCTCGCCCTTTCCCTCCCTCCACCCCTTCTCTCTCACTCTCCCTCTCTCTTTCTCTCTCACCTTCTCTCTCCTGTTCCTCTTTTTCTCTTCCTCTCTCTCTCCCCCACTTTTTCTCTCCATTCCACACTCCGTATCTCTCTCCCTCTGACACCTCCTTCCTCATTTGCCTTACATATGGCAGCAATGCTTGTTCACTAATATATCCTAATCATATTTCAGTCAGATGGAGAGAGTATGTGCGCTGTGCTTTCCTGCTGTTACATAAAGTGTGCTCAGAGGGGTATTTCATCACACAAGTAACGGTTCCTTGCACCAATAACAGACACACAGAAATAGCTTATGTGCTCTCACAACTGTATATGAGCTACAGGTAAACAGATCCCTGATTAGCACATGGTCATGGAAGAGGATTATGTGGTTGTTAATCCACACTTATCCCTTCACCACTGTTTTTTAATCCCCAGATTATCCCTAATCACAGACTACTGAAGTATTTTGTAAGCTGTTTCACACTGACATTCTTAGCTACAGTCCATTTGCCAGACTTCAAGTATGTGCTAACAGGGAAAAAAAATAATTAAAAATTTTAGGGGGTTACATTTTGAGCAAATTGCCGATTTGGCTACAATTTTACATTGTCTATGGGAATTTTGAGGGCTCTTTTAACATTTTCCAGGGCTCTAAGCAAATTGGGGGCGAATCACCCCGAGCTCATGTTTATTTTTTCCCCTATGTGCTAACCCTACTTTGCCCCAGGTTTAAATAATCCTGTACTATCAATGGTGCTAACCCACTTTGGTAAAACCCAGCTTGAACAAGAAGTGGGCTAAAGAAATTGTTACCAGTCTCAAAATGACCTTACATATTTGGATTTACCTTAAAGGGTACATCTGGTAATTTCACACGATACATGGTACTTAAAATTGTGCAGAAACGTAACGTCCCATATCTAAACTCTAAATTAAACAACAGCTGATGTCACTTAAATTGACCACTTTTGAGATGACACCACAGATAATGAGTGACACATACAGTAGTATCATCATACTGTGCGATGGACGGATGGATGGAGGACAACCCACAAACATAATGCCATGCGGCCACTATAAGGGCATATACTATACTCGGGAAGAAAAAAAAACTTCAAAAAGTTGATCGTGAGCAATCTTCTTGCCAATGGTCTTAAATTCTTGTATTGTCCATTTTAGAAACTTGCTGAAAGTTGTTTGACAAATGGACAATACATGAATTTAAGACCATTGGCAAGATGATTGCTCACAATCAACTTTTTTGAAGGCTTGTTTGTCTTCCCAGTACAGTATATTCCCTTTAATGGTGGAGACATAGATCATGAGAATAAAGAAAGATATGAAGTACAAATGTTAATGTATGGATACATTAAACCAAAAGAATGTTGACAATGTACTTCAAATACACAGTACATGTATGTATCATCAAAGCTTTTTCAGCTTCTCAGGTAGTGACACTGATATTGCCCTTAATTTTCTTTTTCTAGAAATGTTCAAGTTTTACCTGACTTTCTGCATTGTGAGCTGGTCTTGAGACGTCCAAACTGGTTTCGCTGGATGATCTTCCTCTTCCAGATGCACATTCGCATTTTCCTCCAAGAACATCCCCACTACTGTCCTGATCAAATCCCCTCCCTGCGCTTGTTTCCAGTGAAGCGACCTCAACCCCTGGCTTCAGTTCTCCTGAGGAATCCCCTGGACTGACACCTTCCCCAGGAGAAACCTGGACACCAGGGTCAGTCCTACATGCAACAGAAGCACCCACACTGAGATGTCCTTCCAGATCACTTAACGTCCCGTTGGCAACAGAAACTCCGACCATGTCGAAAGGCAGATGCAACTCCAGTGAGTGCGGGGAGTCGCGCAAATCCTTCATGTTACTGGTCTTCCCTGATGACACCTCCTGGGTGTAAATGTGAGAGGCGGAATCGTACCCAGTGTCAGAAGTAGTGCGAGCTTCATCCTCAAAGACACTATCACTTTCAAGGGAGTTGTTGCGTACATAGTGGCTTTCCTGTCTGATATCACTACTACTGTATCCAGCAGCAGCTTGTATGACCTGCTTACCAGGTTCCAAAGTCATTTTCTGGTTGTTTGGTTCTGATTGTCTCTTGGACACCTGGCTGACCCAGTCTGCGTGTCTGGATTTCCTGGTTGGAAGGGTCTGTGCAGGGACGGCTGCATTTTCAAAACTGACCCTGCGGTTACTAGCAAGTCTTTGCTTCATGGTGCTGCCCTTAGAGAGGGACAACCTGCCGTTGCGCCTGGCCGTGGTGGCATACAGCTCTGACCAATCATCCGTGGAGGATTCTCCTCGATCGTCCAGCAGCACGTGGAAATCTTCCGAGTCCAGCTCTCCGGCCAGCCTCCTCTCCAGGACCTCCACCCTGTGTCTCAGCAGCTGCAGCTCATCCTCCACAACGGCTGGACTCGGCAGGTCAGAATCATCCATGGACCGTGGGAGACTCATTGTCCTCTGGGGTCTGGGGGGCAATGCGGGCTGTCTCTCGCCGCTCAGCGAAGTGGCCGCGAGAGAGCCCACACTCGGTATCCTATTCAACGGGGACACCAATTCGCTGCTACTGTTCTCAGCAAAGAACTCTGAAGTCCTCTCTGGTGATGCTGGCAAGGGACTGGACATCTTCCTGGTCCTGTAGCTCCAAAGGCGGTCATCCTGGTGGTTGCTCAGCTCCGGCCCGACGATGACGATGTCGGTCAGCTTGTGGCGGATCATCTGCGACTTGGCCACACGGTGCGTCTCCAGGTCCAGCTCACTGGAGGCAACAGACCGCCGGATCATCTTCCCCATGGAGGGACCAAGAGATCTGGACCTCCGTTTTGCCTCGCCGAAAATTCGCCATGATCGCCCTTTCTTTCGCTTGGACTTAGCAAGTTCTAAAGGCTCATAGTGATGGTCAATGTTTATGTCTGGGTTACGGGCGTCAGCGAATGATATAGTGTTACGCCGGGTATGATTGCCACTTTGTGCATTAGGCACAAGGTAGCCATTTGGTGATATTTCCATGGTCCCTTCTGTGTAAGACTTAGAGGTCAAAGTTCATGAACAACACATCCTCACTGTAAGTCCAGTAGTCTTCTTTGATCTTTGTATCACATAGCTTCTGCACCAAAGGGCATATCAATATATCTCTGAAAGGAATAGCATTACTGTCCACAAAGGGCATTTCTTCCTTTCATATTTTGGAGCTTTTGTATAGTTTAACTTGCACTCCATACACTAAGCATTTCATTTAATTTGGCATTCATGTGGGTAATTTGTCTCTCCACTCTCTCTCTACGAGTCAGTTATGCTGGGAGTGACCCCACGTTCTCCTTGTGCATGCAAGCTGCATCCACATACAGTACATGTACATCTGCAGCCTAATCAATAGTTCATCAAATTCCAATTTGCAAGCGACGATAGGACTAGGAATAGTTCTAGCGCATTCTCCAATGACACCGGATGATTATGGGGATGCCGCCAATGTTTACCCTACCATTTCCTTCAGATTCAGTTTCCCAAAGCAAACACACGGAGGAGTAAATGTATTTTTAGCACTGGGATAGTGGCAGGCACTGTTTGTGACCTTGTTTGTCCTGCGCCACATGGGATATATATGGTTTAGGTCTGGTACTGGGACTGTTCTTTTGTATGTGCAGGTTGGGTTGAGAGATGACAGACCAGGCTAATCATTTGTGCTTTGTGTCAATGCCGTGAGGAAACAGGAAGTGTGTCAATGGGGTGCGGGTGACTACTGCATCACCACTGGTCCCATTCCTGGAGTTTCACACTAAACGTTTCAGCATCTGCCATATACACAGGCCGTCTAGACCAACTTGGAGGAAGCCTAAATAAAGATGGAAATGCCCAATGGCATTCATCTGAAATTCATTGTCAATGAAATTTGCTCGTTTCCTCATTAAGAAATGATTCAAACATCAACAGAAGTCATCTAATTTTATAGCCAAATTGTTTTCAGAGATTGCATGTACTTCTGTGGTTTGGTTGACTAATATAGAATGCACTCTTTTTTCCTGTTGTCTTCTATCTCCCTACATGAAAACAATGGGAGCATCATGCAGTGCTGATTTAATATCTGGTACACTATCTTATTCATCAATTTTAAGACCATAATCTAGCGTTTCACAAAACGCCATAGGCCTCCTGTTTTAGGTCGCTCTGAGAATCCTCCCTATCAGTCGATGAACTCCCTGACTTCAACTTGCTACAAAAGTGATCCTGACAGCATGCGCAACGCTGGGATTAGAAGTGATGGGCTTTAATAGCAACAGCCTTGATTGCCTGGTTTTATTCTATAGTACAGGTTTATCGGTTCCTCTCCTTTCTTTCGCTTGTCAGGGCTGTCGGTGGAGCACATATCACAAATGCTTCCGAAAACTTTGACCTTCCACTAAAGCCCTGTCTTCCTCATCAATATCCTGTACCGTCCATCACCTGCCTTTGATTGTCTTTCAGACAATGCACAGAGCCAAGGTCAAAGGTCACTGACACTTTCAACACAATTCTCTTGACTCCACTCAAAAAAGAGAGCTTAAATTTTGCACAGTTTTTCAATTTGTTATCAGGTGCCCTGTGCTGTTTCACAGTCGGTTGGGTCACTGCAGGTTGTATCGACTGAAACCTGAAGAAATGATGTCAACTATTCCCTTCTCCAAACGTCATCAGTAAAAGTCTTCATAGACATCCAGTACCCAGCATAACCTGATGATTTCTTCACCAATCAGATGCTTGGGAACTCCTGAATCAACGTGACGATGTACATAGAAGACAGATGAAGGAGTCTTGCGCACTGCAGTGCAGTAATTCTTCCCCAGAAAACAAAGAGAAGATGCCACTTCAATGCCGCAGTTAGCTATTTCCAAGTGCTCGGAGCCAAACTCGGTTAATTATGTAAAGATATTGAAGCTGCAACACCTTTGGCTTGATTTGATGTCATGGCAACCTCTCGTTCTGAAGCCACCAGCTGGTCCTTGTCTCCGAGGCACAGTGTAGCACTTCTTGGCAGGTGTGATTTGGTTGCCGCTGCTTTGATTACCCAGGGCCCATGGATTATCAGAGAGCACTTTAGGCATCTACCTGTAATTGCACAGGGGAGACAAATAAGGACATCAATAAATATTTAATTCTATGAATCTGTTAAAATACTATCTGGTGCATAATACATTAACAGTGTTCTAATTAAAGTTAGAAGCTTCAAAATATCATTTTCTTTTCATCTCAGCAAAGAAATCTCGAAACATAACAATAAAAGAAATATGTAACATTATATACTCTCATATCTTGGGATGGATTACATTTTTCTTTGGCAAGTACCACATGATATAAATTGCCAATAAACAATGTAATCATTATCATATTTCATTTTCCATGAACTGTTCCATGTTTGTGAACACAAATCATTGAAATGACTCACATGACAGTTGGTAATGGGTCTTAATAGTGAAATGCAGAAGCTTGAGCTGAACAATAAAATATATTCCTTTTGTGAGAGGGGAAATAAGGTTTTATGCTTTAGATGATCACAAACTAAGGTTCTGACAGAGTGAAATGTACACAAGGAAGGGTTGGGAAGAATGTGCTATAAAAAGAAAGAAACACACTGGTGCTATATGTGCAAGGAAGAAGAAAAATGAAATAAACGCATCTGTTTTTGGAGTGAAAACTGGGGGTGGGGGGGGGGGGGGGTGGTAATCGGGGGTGAGGAAAAGTTGATCCAAAGGCCAAAATGTCATGAAAGGTGCATACAAGTAACAAATACACTGTATACGATCTAGTTTTTATGCATCAGAGCCTTCATAAACATTTTTTAATCTACAATAAAATACATCCAGTTTTATGTCAAAATCAAAATTAAAAAAAAATAGTGTTGCTATTGTCAAAGTCAGAATCATGATCAGTTTCGCTTGAAAAGTACCTCGATCATAAATTAGATTTAATGTGATTTGCTTATGCCCAAAGACCCTGAAATGAAATAGAAATCCCTCAACAGAACTGAAATATGGGAGTGCTACACACACACATACAATTCCTCGCTACTTAATGAAATTCCACAGGGGCCTTGTTAATTTGCGCATCCGATTATTTGTTCACAAAAATCTCCTTGAGGGGTATGTAATATACATACATCACTAGCTTTACATAACTACGCATCAAGGTTAATTGGCAGCCTATCTACTACAGATCTGCTACAGGGTCATGTAAACAGGGTAGTGCAACATCACCTTCCTACAAAGCTGATACATCACACAACACAAATACATGTACCCTTTTCTCATTGTGTTTTCTTAGCCCCGTACTATCCTTAGCCCCGTACTATCCTCAGCCCCGTACTATCCTTAGCCCTATACTATCCTTAGCCCTATACCATCTTTAGCCCTGTACTATCCTTAGCCCTGGACTTTTTGTATGAAACTTTTCACACTGACATTTCTTAGCCCCGTACTATTTCTTAAACCTGACTAAGGAAATCCATGCTGTTCCCACTCTAAATCGTCAGCCCCGGACTTTCTCGACAGCTTATGAATATTTATGAGTGCACATCTTTGCACATGTGATCTTTACCACTCAACATCAAGGTCACTCGCCAGTCGGGCATTATCTGATTGGTCACGGCGTCTTGGCCTTGAGAGCTGACTTCGCATTTCCTTAGCCCCTTACTACTTTTTTGTTTCTGTTCTCACTGGCGCCCTTAGCCCCGGACTATTTGGCTTGGCTACTCCTGTAATACTTGGCAGTGGGAACACATCCACGGTCACATGATTCAAACAAAGATATCCCTCTTGCTTGATGGAAGCACTGTGTGATGTGCCCACTGGATAAGGATACCCTCCCCCTTCCCACAAGAAATTAACGTGGTATACCCTGTTCAGACAAACGCAAGATGATAACAAGTGTCAAGTCAATTGTGTGTTATCTTATTTGATTTTTATAGGTCTAGTAACAAAGGCTCACTTGATATCTAAAATATGTTTAACATTTGAGTTCCTTTTTACAATTCAAGATTTAAGATTACAAGTATTTACTGAAGGTTTATAATGCTCAGCATCGCATTGATCACATAGTCTGGAAATATGAAGGTAGCTCATTTCTTGGTACGTGCAAAGTGTGGTCTAAAAGAGGCAGTGGTTTACTGAAGGTTATCACAATCGTCATCTCTGGCTGTTCGGTGTCGCCTTGGGATACTAAACAGCTAGAGATGGTGTGTATACGTGTATAACACTTAAAGACTGTCCGTCCCTTTTGCAAGCTTAAAATTTGAAATCGTTTATCACGATCGTAAATTGAAGAAAGTGTGATTCAAGACCATTTCTAAGAATATAGCATGTTGAAGCTTTCTGTATATGTAAAAATTTCAGCCGTTAAATTTCAAACCGACTTTTTTTGTACTACGAAAAAGTATTAGCCTTTGTTCCAGTATCTATGTGGTTATTATGCATGTGTGAAATGCTAATTTTATGAGTAATGACCAAACTTTGGAGATGATTCTTCCATAGAACATTTTTTGTCATAATGCGTTTTATAATTTAATAAACAGATTAATCGATAAAGCAGATATTTCAACACAAACTGCTAAGAGCCTGAGGTAAAGACTATTAATCAGACGTTGTTTACATGCATTATTTGAATTTTACACTATGTATCAGTTTCAAATCATGAATATACAGCTTGCTAACACTTCTCTATATTTTATTGAAAAGGCTTTCTGGGGTAATTGAAATTTTACAAAGAAATTTTAGGCATACACCCAGTAGTAAGGATAGCGTGCTCCATCCTGTAAATGAACGAAAAACAAGTCAGACAAAAATCTTGGAACCAGACGGGATTTGAACCTGCAGTCTACTGCTTACCGGGCAGCGACTTAACCACGCAAGCTATTTCTAGTTCACGGGTCAAGACACGACAACATGGAAACAAATACCCGAAAGAGTCTCATTTCATCTGACTCATTAATATTCATGAGTAGTCCGCCGTAGGGACAATTTGGCTAGATTTTATTGAAAAGGCTTTCTGGGGTAATTGAAATTTTACAAAGAAATTTTAGGCATACACCCAGTAGTAAGGATAGCGTGCTCCATCCTGTAAATGAACGAAAAACAAGTCAGACAAAAATCTTGGAACCAGACGGGATTTGAACCTGCAGTCTACTGCTTACCGGGCAGCGACTTAACCACGCAAGCTATTTCTAGTTCACGGGTCAAGACACGACAACATGGAAACAAATACCCGAAAGAGTCTCATTTCATTTTGTTGTCCAATGACGGCAATGTTTTTCGATAATTTCACCGGTTACGCAAATGCCATGTTCCGAATGCCCGAAGAATGTCGATTCTCAATCTAGGTATGCCGAAATACAGTTCGGCTCATGATTCGGCGGCTGTTCCCTGCTGGCTCCGCCCACTTGCATACGGTACTTCCAGCTAGCACTCACGTACGTAGACTAGTACTAGTAGTAGTACTCGTATGTGCTTGCATGTGTATGTAGCTAGCTGGCTGTGCATTGTGCATGCACGATAATACGTGAAAGGGCAAGCAACGCATATCCGCAATCTACCAGTTTGATTGACAGCGTTACTCGTCAAACTTCGGAACTAAGATGGCGATGATTGTGACGTCATCCAACAGCGCCCTCTTGAGCTCCGGGTCGAAATTCCTTTAATTCACAGTTTTCACCTAGCTGTTAAAAAATAGTTTTGGTCTTCACACAGAGCCCACAGTTAGAAGTCCAACATATGTTCTGAATTGAAAAATGCATAATGATAAGTATAGCACAATCTAGATTTATCTGTTTGTACATTTTTAAATAACAACAGCTCTGGCTTCCTTGAAAACAAGAAGACATGAAGTTTTAGATTGTGATTATACTACATGTAGGTACTAAAAAAAATATATAACACTTTTGAAAAATAGTCAAAATTAGGTTACAACTTAAATCAAGGTGAAACTGACACTTCATAAGTTTAAGGGATGTCACATTTTTTAGAAGCAGGTTTTTGTGTCATTTCATTAATTGCTTTTCTTTAATCATCCTGTGAACATTTGATGCGATTTTCACTTTGGGACAATTTGGAATCTAAAATTTTGTGTGTATCAGATAGTTGATTCAGAACATATCAGTGGCCATTGTGCATCACAGTTTGTCAGCCCACCCAGTCTCTACATGTATATCCTACTAATCATAGTTTACCATTTCCAGATTATGAACTGATAAGGTATGATATTCGATAGGAATCAATTGCCCTAGATTTGAATACTGACAATTTGTCTTTCATAATCCATTAAATGTTATACCTTTCTCTTTCTTCATTCCTCCTTCTATACTACCAGCATATGTCTCAACATATTCTTCCAATTGTATTCATGGGCAGGTGTTATATTTCAAATGAAATAAACCTGTCCATGTGATGGCATTTATCATATCATTTTCATCACTCAAACAATATGTAACTACAGTAACCACAAAGTTTGCCCAAGGTGTGTCAACGAGAAACAACTTGTAGATTCAGAGTGTATTCTACCCATTGAAACTGCGTCACAAAATACAGGTGAATGTACATATACTTGTACAATGTATGTAATAATGTGTTAGGGAAAAGTTGTGACTATGTTATAAAACCACTTATTGTAATGAGGCACTATAGATTAAGCTAGTATCTTGTAGTTACATTAAAATTAGTATTTATAACCAGGACATATTCTGAATACTTGCCACATTTTTGTAAACAAATGAGAAAAATGTGCATTTCCCTGCATACATGTATGAACTAATGCTGTCTCTACACGATTGACTCGTAATAAATTGCTACATTCCGGAGATTAAAAAAAAGGACAGCGTAACGCTGGATAGCTAACTGACTTACAATGCCCTGCTTTACTGTACATAGTAGGGGTCAAAAAAGTGCAGAAGTTAGGAGGCTGATATGTCAAACAATGATCCATAAAGTCAACACTTGAGTCTTGATTGGCTGGGCAAATATTTGAGCCAAGTCAATAGACCCCACTTTACTAAAAACAAGGACATCAAGTGCATACTATGTACATTAGCTTGTGCAGGAACATTGTAGGTACATGTACATGTGGACCAGGTATCAAATGTACTGTATGTAAACTCTACTGGATTCACCTTCACCTTCAGAGAGACTCAAGATGCACTGTCCTTGCACAGCAATCATAATCTTTTTTTTTCATAACTTGGGCTACTAAAAAGGGATAAAAGGATAGTTCAACCTGAAAATTGTTTTGGTTTCAATAAAAGGAGACACATGAATGAAACATATAAGCGAAGGGTTGATGAAAATTTGTCAAAGGATAAGAAAGTTATGATCTTTTACAGTTCTGATTTTGTGACATCATGTGTGAGGTGCTCTCATATGTTGACTCTAATTTTTTTCTCGAAAATGTGCATTTTCTCAAAATGACATGTATCCGTTCACCCGTGCATTTGAATCATCATTAGAAATATGGTTTTACACACATGCCTGTATGAAAAAAAAATAATTCCATCATCAAAAACAGAAAAAGAGCAATTTGAGGAATTGTTCTGCATACGACATAGCACCTCACACGTGATGTCATAAAATCAAAACTTAAAAATCTAATAACTTTCTTTTCCTTTGACCAATTTTCGTGAAATCTTCACTGATATGTTTCTTACTTGTTTCTTTCTTGTTGCTTTTATTGAAACAAACAATTTCAGGGTGAAGAATCCCTTCAATATTTTGCCTGGACTTGGTGGGGGCCCGGGGGGGAGGGGGGGGGGTTCCCCAAATTGATGGAGGCTACTTTTCAAGCCTGCTGACATGAAACAACCACACTGAACAACCATTGAATATTTCATGGAATTCTTATCTTTGTTACTATTTCTGTCTATGTCTCCCATTGTTTCTCTCTCCCTCTTATTTCCTCTCTTTCCATCCTTCCTCCCCCTCCCTGCCACGCTCCCTACCTCGCTCCCTCCCCCATTACCTTCCTTGCTCCCTCCCTCCCTCCCTCATTTCCTCCCTCCCTCACTCCCTCCCTCATTTCCTCCCTGCCTCCCTCCATCACTCCCTCCCTCCCTCCATCACTCACTCCCTCCCTCCCTCCCTCCCTCCCTCCCTCCCTCCCTCCCTCCCTCCCTCCCTCCCTCATTTCCTCCCTCCCTCACTCCCTCCCTCATTTCCTCCCTCCCTCCCTCCATCACTCCCTCCCTCCCTCGCTCCCTCCCTCCCTCCCTGCCTGCCTCCCTCTCTTTTCCCTCCCTCCCTCCCTGCCTCCTTCCCTTTTCCCTCCCTCCCTCCCTCCCTCCCTCCCTCCCTCCCTCCCTCCCTCCCTTTTCCCTCCATCACTACCTCCCTTCATCACTCCCTCCCTCCCTCCCTCCCTCCCTCACTACCTCCCTCCCTCACTACCTGCCTTGCTCCCCCCCACCCCCACCCCCCCCCCCCCCCCATCTTTCATCATGTTTGATACGAACCCCATTCCTATTTCTGCTGAATCTAGACTACTTAGAACACAGAGCATTGTTATCACTGCAGTCAAAGCGAAGTAGCAAAACAAGAGCTCCTATTGGGCAAAACTAATTGGAACTGCGAATCGCTACTTGCCACAATTCAAACAGCTTCACGGTCACCCAAAGATGTCCAGTCAGGACAAAAATATTCCAACCCATTCACTCACGCTCCCTTTCATTTCTTTAAGTCCAGCAGAGAAAAAGGCCATTCACAGCATGAAGTAAGAACAGTTGCTTTATCAAAACAGAGCAAAAGTGGAGTCTTTGCCATTCTATTGTGTCCAAGAAGTGAAATGGGAAATGAAAGAGTCTTTTAACAAGAGTGCCGACCTTCTCGCGCATATTCCATAGGTGGTATTGCTTGATTTTTCTTTTTCAACAATAGAAGATATACTATTATAAGCATGCACCTTTTCTACATGTACATGTAATCTTAACAATCCATTGTGGCACTTAACTTTAGCACGCCACTTATGGATTATTTCCCCATTAATATCCACAAATCTCAGAGCAGCATTTGTCCAAAAGAGTTTAACGATTGTCCGTCCCTTTTGCAAGCTTAAAATTTGAAATCGTCTATCACGATCGTAAATTGAAGAAAGTGTGATTCAAGACCATTTCTAAGAATATAGCATGTTGAAGCTTTCTGTACATGTAAAAATTTCAGCCGTTTAATTTCAAACAGACTTTTTTCGTACTACGAAAAAAGTATTAGTCTTTGTTACAGTATCTATGTGGCTATTATGCATGTATGAAATCCTAATTTTATGAGTAATTACCAAACTTTGGAGACGATTCCTTCTATAGAACAATTTTTTTTTTCATAATGCGTTTTATAATTTAATAAACAGATGAATCAATAAAGCAGATATTTCAACACAAACTGCTAAGAGCCTGAGGTAAAGACTATTAATCAGACATTGTTTACGTGCGTTATTTGAATTTTCAACAATGTATCAGTTTCAAATTATGAATATACAGGTTGCTAACACTTCTCTATATGTTTTACCAATGTTTCGATGGTTTTGTGGTGATCTGAAAAAGGGACGGGCTGTCTTTAACGTTCAAAAGCCTTTTCAAAGCTTTATAGCACTATATTTGCAATGTACATGTATATCAGCACTCCATTGTGTGCAGCCAAATGTTCACTGTTTGGAATTCACAACGTTTGATGTCTCATCCTATTTATCACATACAGTCAAACCTGTCTTAGCGGCCACCTGTCTATAGCAGCCAACCTGTCTATAATAATTCCCCCAGAGAGAGATCATGTGTTAAAGAACCTGTCTATAAAGGCAAACATTTTTGTTTCCCTTGGGTGGGCACTATAGACAGATTTCACTGTACTCAAACTCCATTTATTTGCTTTCCCTCTTCCAAATACTTCATCAATCTGAAATACTGTAAACCTTTTCTATTTTGTCACTTAAATTTCATTACTCAAAGATAGGGTGCTCCTTGCAGGTCAAAAAAATTTGGTTTTGTAAAAACCAAGGAAAATGGAAGAAGATCCGGTATCAGAATCTCCTTCCCAATAATTGCATTGGAAACTGAGTTTTGGGTGAAATTATAGCGATTATCGCTAGATTTTAAAGGGCATATACTGTACTGGGAAGGCAAAAAAGCCATCAAAATGCAATTGTTAGCAATCTTCTTGCCAATGGTCTTAAATTCATGTATTGCCTATTTTAGAAGCTTGCTGAAAGTTATTTGCCCTCAAATGATCTACATTTGGAGTAATGAGTGATTAAATCACAAATCCTCAAAATGTTCGGCCCGAACATTTTGAAGATTTTATCATTAATCATTTGCAGGAAAAGTAAAAAGCTATCCTTATTCAAGTTTGAATCGCAGCGAGCATAGCCTTTTGTCCCTGTGAGCGTGTGATGCGGGTATTGCTCCCATTGAACGCATGCACTGTGGAGCGGACCGATGCAGACCATAGCGCACAGCCCTTTAAGGTTCAGGACGGGTTGTCTAAAGCCTATAGCCTGGATACCGGAGACCGCTGTGCGCTATGGTCTGCATCGGTCCGCTCTACAGTGCATGCGTTCAATGGGAGCAATGCCCGCATCACGCGCTCACAGGGACAAAAGGCTCTGCTCGCTGCGATTCAAACTTGAATAAGGATAGCTTTTTACTTTTCCTGCAAATGTTTGTGAAGCTATGACTGTGAGATTCCATACAATTGTTTTAATATCTTAAGGGTAAACTGCTGATTCCTGCCCAGTTTTATGACTTTTGGAAGTGGACACAGTGTCTTCTAATCCTTGATTTGGAGACAGCAAGTTTGGAACAAAGATACGAGTAAAAGAAGAGAAGAGGACCAGGAGGAGCAAGACGAAGAGGAGCAGTAGGAGAAGGAGCAGTAAAAGGAGAAGAACGGGATGAAGGAAGGAAAGAAAAGAAAAAGGAGGAGAAGGTAAAGGTAAGGACACAATGTAGGAGGAAATGAGGAGATGAGAAAGAAGAAGAGAAGGAGGAGAAATAAGGAGGCAGAAGGACGGATGGATGGAGTTAGAGAATGAAGAGGAAGACATGACAGTAAAGGATAAAGAAGAGGGGCAGAGATAGAGGATTCTAAGATAAGACAGGATGAACAGAATGAGGATAGTGAGAGACACAGAGAGAATGTGAGAATAGAGAGACAGAGATACAGAGACAAGGACAGAGGTAGAGAAGGAGAGATAAAGATAGATTTAGCAATATAGAGAGAGAGATAGAGAAAGACAGAGACAGAGATAGAGAAAGAGAGAGAGAGATAGACTTGAAGAAGGAGGGGAGGGGCGGAATATGCGTGTCTCATTGCATCGTCTAAAAAAAACTCTGAACTGGAGAAGTAAATCTTTCCACATGAAATGAGAAATCTGCAATGAATTTCAAATTTAATCATGGCCCCAAAGTTCCCTGAACACATGGGTGCACAAAATGCAATTATAAACTTGGAAATGAATTGATGATCACTATCACTGACAGGAATTTAATAAGGTACCATTTCCCCCTGCAATTTAGGGTTATTTGTTTACATGTTATACAGTCGAGTGAATATGAGCTCCTGCACGCAGATCAGTACTACATGTATGCATTGCCCAATACAAGAAATTACTGCTTGCCTAGGGAAATGCTCCATCTTGTGAGTAATTCAACAGTTGCAACAATTCATAAAAAAATATTGAGTATTCAACCGTTTCCTCTGCACAGTAAAAAATATTGTGTGATTTTAACAACTTGCTTAAATTCAAAGAGGAAAAAACTGTTAACATCAACTTTCTGTTGATCAAAATAGGATTATAAAACTAGAGATTTTCTTGCACAAACTAGTATGGCAAGCTACATAGTTCTTTGGCACAAGCTCTGTAAATGAATACTTAGTGATTGTTGTGTTGGAGTTTTTCTTGTTAATAGTGCATGATTTGGTTGATAAAGATGTACATAACACACACTTTGAGTGATCTAATGCCAAATTTAGTCAAATTTGTGAAATCCTCAAAATGTTTGGGCCTAACATTTTGAGGATTTGTGATTTAATCATTCATTACTCCAAATGTGGATCATTAAAGGGCAAATAACTTTCAGCAAGTTTCTAAAATGGACAATACGTGAATATAACACCACTGGCAAAAAAATGGCTCACAATCACCCTTTTTATCTTCCCAGTACAGTATATTCCCTTTAATGCCATCAAGCTTGAAAAGAAGTGCCCCAAAATAATTGCCACTTTATCCCCTGACTTGAAAAATACAATGATGTGTATCAAATCTGTAGATCTCTCTTGTGTAAGTAAACATACCTTATTCTGGTTAGATCCTGTCATGACTCTTGACAAGAGAAAAAAAAGAGAGGAATTGAAGCATGTAACCAGAACTCACATCAGATAAAACATGCTTGCCCAACGAGCATTTCAATTTCCTCTGCCAAACTGGAAACCGGAAAAGGAACAAATCAATTAAATGGTTTATTCCTTCCAAAAGCCTCACATTTCCTGCCATGGTTATCATTCTGACAGCTACCTTTGGGAGAAATTCCAATCTGTCTTTCCATAAATCTTCTCTAATACAGAATTCAATTTTACTCAAAATATTTTTCTATTGCTGCATTTTGTCTTGCGCATTATATACAGTACATGTAGAAAGTAATCTTCGGGCAACGACTGCCATGCACAATATGTAAGAAGGTAGATTAGTAGAGTTGAACCCACTCTTCGTCAGAATGAAAGGGTTAATCTCATTAAAATCCTTAACCCCCCCTTAATCCCTAACCCCCACCTTAATTCCTTCTTTCAATGCACTTGACTCTGCTTTATTTTCACAATGGTTAGGATGGTATTCAACTTGAAGGGATGCTCTCTTTTAAAGGAAAATAAAAACTTATCAAAAGAAGGAGAAGAATGGGTGACATTTAAGTAAAAAAAAAGAACAAAAAGACATCACAAGGGCATTTTGACAGAATACATGCATGTGACTGGCGGAGAGGGGAGGAGGGGGAGGAAAAGGGGTGGGGAGAAGGGGGGAGGAGGGGGTAGGGGAGGTGATAGTAAACTCACACGATATTGGTGCAAACTACAATGTCTATTTCAGTGGGAGTACAAAATTTTCAAGCATACAGTACATGTACATAGGCAATTCTGTTGTTTTTGTCAAAGTCATGTAGCATCAAACAGAATAGTCAACATTCTTTTGTGACATCACTTGTCATAGCTTTGCACCAATTAATGTACTGTTTATGTAGGAAGTTAACATTCCACTTGTTACTAACACACAATCAAAACAGAACAACAAAAAAAAAACATGAATGCTGGTACCTGAAGTTATACAACTTCAACATAAACTATGAAATTGGCCACATTTGATGATCATTCAGAATAATAAAATGCAGTGGATAAATGGGAAAGCACATGGATGGAGAAACAGACAGGTGTGATGGGAGTAGTCTTGCTCTCAGGCTGTTGGGCATTTTTAAACCAAGCTATTTCATAAATGGGTCTGGTTGCAGCAGAATTATCTTTCTTGATTTCTTCTCCAGCTCGCTCCAACACTGAGAAGAGGAGAATGAGAAAGTAACTAGTCTTTTAAGTACTAGACTCTATTTTTTGGTGTAAATTTTAAATGTCCAACAGCATTGAAACCAGGCTAATAGGAGAGGAAAAAGGGGGGGGGGGGGGGGGGGTGGAGCTAGAGTTGATTCACTCACCTGTAAGGAGTCCCGTCCACACTTGCACATGTATACAGTATATCCAGTATAAATCCAATGTCAGCTCACACGTCTGAAGGTATCCAGGCAGTCACAGTGGGGCAGTCCACACGCTGGGATAATCCTGCTTAATCCAGTATCTGGGGAAGTGTTGATCGCTCCTCCGATTGGTTTCCTCCAGACATCGAGATGGTGTCGCATCCACAATGTAGAGCCAGTTCTGCTACAACACACCTGTAGATCTATGTGAAGCTCTTGACCTATCCTTCTTCCTCTGCTTCAATGATAAAGAGTAATGCTGTACAAAACTACAAGTTATCAAGTTGTCAATATATAATTTCCATGGCAACAGAACCTGTCATCTAAATGTAGTTGATCTCTTGAAACTTGTCATTCTGAACACAAATGTTGCCTCTCACTGCTCTATAGATGTTCGCTCAAACTTACAATGTCATGATTTTTTTCAAAATCATCAGGACGTTTCTTGACACACTGTGTAGAAGCAAAAACGTGGTGATAAACGTCAAAATAAAGCGATATTCTTGTTTACTTCAATCACGCACAATATGCTCTGGTAATTTCTGTTTCACACACGTCACTCTTAATTAAAACCACAAGTGAAGAATAGAAAACAAGACCATAAAAATGGCGCGTATGCAGCCACTCTGCGTTGATATTTGCAACTGGAAAATAGCACGATTTGTAATATTGTCATGGATGTTTACATGCGCTCTGTTATGATCATCATGAACTACAGGTGAGTAAAAATCCACTCCACTGAATGCTGAAAGACTGTGTGTAACTAGAAGGCAATTCTCTGATGCAGTCAGTAAAGCCCTTGCACAATGCGTTGCACCATTGCCCTTAAAATGGATCGTTTTCAAACCACTCAGCGAGATAAAATCAGGAGGTGGGCCTATCACAAGAACCAGACGAATACAAGATAATGTTGTTATTTCTGGGTGTTTCATGAAGGACTTCAAAGTAGTCAATACAATGTCTTGCTTGATATTCAAACACAAACAGCTCCCTTCCAAGATATCGAGGATGGTTTTAACCCAGCCTCTTTTTTTCCCCACTTTTATGAAGTTGTGAAGGACTGTCTGCCAAGTGTCACATACATGTACATGTACTGTACAAATAGTACAGGAAAAAAACATGTGTACAGTACTGTACATGCACAATGGTTGACTGCATGTTTGTTCTAATTCACAACACATTGATCTTCACAGCATGTCTTCATTGTTGGGGGGCCGCTTACACAGACCCGATGCAATTTCCCCTATTTCATAATCGGGGCAGAATCTACTTGTGAAAATGACACTCGTGTGGCGATGTTTGCTCCAACATTCCAAAGCATACGCTACTAAAATATTTCCTCTAACATTCCATGAAATGTCACTCACGAATCACAGCTAGAACTCCTACATGCTGGTATCGTATTTCCAGGATATAAGACAGCAAGGTGTCCTTGCATGAATCCGTTATGGTCAAGCACAATTTAGGTCACAACTCCTGACTTAACGCTCCTGCAATTAAACGTTTAAAGTAACAAACACACCGATCACCACCACTTTTTGAATGATGTTTCAGTCTCTTCTCCCCTTTCAAGACTGGACCAACGATCAAATGACTCACAACACTACTGCTGCGCCCTGCACGATGTAGGATGGAATGCCACGGGTACAAAAAGAAAAGGGACAAAATCCGGGACGAATTCTGAGACCGCCTCACATTTCTCAGCTAATCCTTTCCACTAATACCCTCCTCCTTCTTTTGTTCTCAAATCGTCTTTCGGTCTCTCTCCTACTTAGCAGTCCACTGAGGAAGAAGAAAACCTCTCCATGGGTCAAGCAGCAAAGAAGATTACCTAGCATGCAATCCCGTAGAGAGAGATCTTGACTACAACATTGATTTCTCATTACGTTCCTCCATACATGCCGTTGAGATCTCACCCACTCTCAAATTCCCACAGAACCAAACCACAACGCACAGCATTTTCTACACTTTGATTTTATGATACATATCACTGGGCGAGCCACAAGATTTTTCTTTACACACCGCTGCCCCCTTTGTCTGGGCTTGTGTGCTTTTTCTGACCAAAGTGGAAGAAAGAAAAGAAAAACAATTTCGACAATACATTCTTGCTTGCCTCACTTCAGGGTTTACTTTTAGTACTTGAACCCCAGAAGGAATGTGGAATTGGATGGTGAGTAAAAGAGATAGAGAGAGACAGGGAGGAAGAGAGAGAGCGAGAGGGGAAGAGGTGGAGAAGATGGTGGTAAGAGTGAGAGTGAGAGAGAGAGAGAGAGAGAGAATGAGAGAGACAAAAAACTCAATTTACTCCATTTCCCACCTTTTTTTTCAGGGGGGGGGGGTGGGGTTCTCCATGTACGTGATGTTTTGTCACAATTTAAAGACCATGAACAATCACTGAATTTAATTCCTTACTCTTTCTTTAAGGCTTATTACACTTGCATTCATAACCAACTCCTCCCCTAATCCATATTTAGCCCTACCATTCATTAGTCCAGTGCTTAGGACATTTTGCTAGTTTTCACAAAAATGCATACACATTTGTACATGTACCAGGGGTCATAATCATGAAATCTTACTAAGCCTAGAAGTTAGATGCTAAAGTATATTTTTTTTTTTAGTTTAGTAACTACATTGTAACTAGGCTAGTAAGGTTTCATGAATATGCAGCCCTGGCGCTGCACATTTTTATGCACTATACATGTATGTAAAAATGTCCTGTCCCAAAATGTACTACATACATATTGTACATGTCTAAGTTCCTGGGAACACAATATGGCATCCTGTGGGACAGAGTTAGGAATGCAGGATCTGACAAAAGAGAGGTAGAGAACGGAGCTCCCAAGGCGCACCTATTATGTGGCTGACCAGACTTCAAAGGACTGGGGCAGCAAGTGTGTGTTCAGGCTGCCACATGTAAACAACAGTTGTGAGGCATCAGCAAACACTGTGTGTGAACAGACCAGTATAATAATGTACATTGTAGCAGAAGTGGTAACACATTACGTTTGCTGGCATACCATTTGCATAAATGTGAACAGACCAGTACAATGTTCATTGTAGCAGAAGTGTACAGTAGTTAAGACATAAGTTTGCTGGCAAACCATTTGCATAAAGCAGAGTCTAAATCATGAGACTACAATAGGCCATATATACTGTAGCTAGGAAGTTAGGACACTAGTCTATCAGGACAACTGTAGATAGCCTAGTTATATGCATTTCACACTGGCAAAAATTAGCCCCGTACTATCCTTAGCCCCGTACTATCCCTCGCCCCGTACTATTTTTTGAAGCTTTTCACACTGACATTTCTTAGCCCCGTACTATTTCTTAAGCCCGACTAGCTTTTCACACTGTTCTCACTCGAAATCGTTAGCCCCGGACTTTCTCGACAGCTTATGTACGTCTTGCACATCGGCTCTTTACCACTCCGCATCAAGGTCACTCGCCCGTCGGGCCTTATCTGATTGGTCTCGGCGTTTCGGCCTTGAGAGCTGACATCGCATTTCCTTAGCCCCGTACTATTTTTCGTTTCTGTTCACACTGGCGCTATTCGGCTTGGCCCTGCAATTGCGGTGTTAGCCCTGCTTTTTTGCAGGGCCAAATAATCCCGGATTATTGGTGGGGCTAGCCTACTTTGGTAAAAACCAATGTGAACAGAAAGTGGTCTAAGCTTAGCCCCGTACTATAGGTGGGGCTAAGGCCCCCCCTTAGCCCTACCTTTAGTACGGGGCTAAGGAAATTTTTGCCAGTGTGAAAAGCATATTACTAGGCTAAGGATAGCACGGTCACAACTGAGTCTGTTAACAACTATGTCTGGTAATACAGACTACACCAGGGCAAAAAAGAGGATCCTGGGCAGTCAGATGGATTAGAGCCTAGTGTGTATTACCAGACATAGTTGTTTTAACAGACTCGGTTGTGACCATGCACTCGTCAGCCTAACAACTACATGTACATGCATGCTATCAGGCCTACAGCATATATGCACATTGTAGCTAAGAAGTGGTCAGGTGCATACCATTGTAAACCCATAACTGTACATGTATCAGGATAGAACATCACACAGAGTCTGAATCATGAGACTACAATAGGCCATACACTACAGCTGGGCTGGACTAACTGGCAAGTGAAGACACTAGTCTATCAGGCCTACATTGCAGTAGAGAGATATTTTACAGTTCATAGTCACACAGTACAGTATTCATGTCTGTCCTATAGAGTATAACCCAGTCTGAATCATGAGACTACAATAGGCCATGGAATGTGTAGTTCCAGGTATTCTGGACAAATAGCAAGTTATAAAGACTTGAGTTACAAACATTATTGCGTAAGCGACTCTATGATGTCTGTGTCCGCAAATAAATGACACATGGGGCTGTATTGTGGCAGGAGAGCTTATATTTTCGCGAGGGTTGTATTTTCTTGAATCTCTGAAAGGGTCGCAAATTTAACAACACACAAATATATTGCCACATAATCCTGATCACTCATGAATCCTGAATCTGATGAGGTATGGGGTACCGTACTTTTATACGGGCAGTGCGTGTGGTTGCGTGCGGTTGCCTGCTAGCTCCAGTGTAGCATAGCATTTCTGCCATTTCTCCCATTTGTATGTGACATACATACATGTACATGTAGTGTACACTGTACATGTTTGATAGCAGAGCAGTACGTGCATGCATCATAACGCAAATGCTGGGTGTCATTCGCGAAAACAATTACACGCGCAAGTGTCTCCTTTCCCTTCATTTGCGCTTGGTCAAGAAGATTCACATTTATGACCAGGGCCCTGTTGCATAAAACTTACCATTGATGGTAACTTTGCTAGCAATGGCAACTTCTATGGAAAACTTGAATCTGATTGGCTGTCCAGCAACGTCACCATGATAGTTACCATTGACGGCCGAGTTACCATTAATGGTAAGTTTTATGCAATGGGACCCAGGTGCCCATTCATACTCCTGGATGGAGAGCAGCAATGTGGAGAAACAGTACATGTATCTTGCTCATGTTCCATGGGTGGGTTTGAACCTGGGATGTCAAAATCTGGAGTCACACTTCATAACCACTAAACCACAACACCTCCACATATCTCGCAATTAGGAGCTGGCAGATTTTCTACATTTTTTGTAGCAAGGATGAGACTGTAAAAGGTATAACCTCAAACTTTTGCTGATCAATTCTCTTTTTATCATATCATTTACTGTTGTCATAATTCATAATTCCTTTCCATTGTGTTATTTTATTTACAATGAAATTATGAAAACTATAATGGAATTTTCACTCCTATATTCCATCTAGATATGGAAAGCACGTTGGGACCACCAAGCCAAATAAAACCCTCAAGAAAAGTTTGCATATTATAAATACATACTGTATGGAGAGTAAATTAAACCAGCTTTACAGGTGCTTCACAATGCCTTGGTTCAATATTGGCACAATCCTAACAAAACTATTGAAGAGCCATGTTGATTTATGACAAGATCAAAATATTTTCACATGTCCATGTAATTTGTTCTGCTTTACTGCCAATGTCTATTCTCACACTTCACATCAGATGCTTTAGCCTAAAATGCATACTGTTTCATGCTGAACTGGACAAAATATACTGAGATTCAAAACTGTAGAATCCTTCCCCTCCTTCCCTTTCCCTATCCTTTGAGCTGTAGTGTACATGTACATGTACATGTACTACCACCGAGACCAAAAGAATCACACACTCCTATCAGATTCGCAGAGCAGAATGGAAGAACCACAGTCATCCATATTTAATGAGCCCAGAAACTAGGCCACTTTCTTTCCCAGTGTTCCAAGGTCAAGTAAAGCTTCAGTAATTCTCTCATTGATTCCTGAGCCTTGTCTTCATCCTACCAAGGTGCTGAATGCAAAGAGTGTGGTCTCTAATCCAAGAAATTAGCCGATCAGAACAAAGGGTTAAAGCGAAGAAAGCGTATTTATGTGGCTCTCTTTTATACCTCAATTGTGTCAACCAAGAGGGTAAAATTTAGAAGTATTTCAACAGTACATATTTCTTGCATGTTATTTTGTCAAGAAAGCAAGTCAAATTTACAACAAATCTAGGTACCATCTGAGTTTAATCCAAAGTGTTAACATTTTGATGAAAAATGCAACATTTCAATATTTTTGACAAAATGATATGGTGATTCCATGGGGTTGGGGCAATTTTTGTGACATACCACAACTCCAAATCCATGACTTTATCAAACAAGGCAAATATAGTGCAATAATGGCACATGAGCAAAAAAATGGCGTCCCATCTAGTAATATTTCTCAAAGACCATGGCATATTGCAATTTGACTGAAAATTTCTTGTCCATGTAAAAACAATATGATGTCCATGTAAGGTGGTAGATTTTTGTAAGCCTGTTGCTTCAAATCCATAAAAAATTTCCAATTTGAACATCTATTACTGAGAAAAGAGAGCAATTTTTCATTGACAGCTCAAAAGTTAACCACATCTGAATTGATCTTCATGGTGAACTGGAAAGGTTGCTATCTCTGTTACACGGACATTGCATGAAAACTTTGCCCCAACCCCATGTAATGATACATGTACACTGCAGCTTAAAGGAATTGGCATAGGGAAAGGGAAAGGAAAGGAGCCGCAGTTTTAAACCAAAGTATATTTTGTCCAGTTCAGCATGAAACAAGATGCTTTAGCCAAAAAAGCATCATGTTTCATGCTGAACTGGACAAAATATACTGCGGTTTACTGAAACTGCGGCTTCTTCCCTTTCTTCCCTTTCCCTTTCCCTATGCCAATTCCTTTGAGGTGTAGTGTATCTACAAAATATGATGGTGTGTGACCAGGAATATTCCTCTTATAGTAGTCCACGTTACCCCTGTCATTGCTCTTGGAAGGACGCTACCTAGTTAAATATGGCCCGTCCCTTTTACAAACATCTGCAAACTTCATGAAAGTTTGCACATATTTAGCACGTATCTTTCTGATAACAACTGTGAAATTTTAAGGCCAGAGGTACTATAACTCCCGTACAATAAATGAAGATTTAACACTGAGATTTGATTCAAATTGATTGCCGACTGTTGACTTTTTGAAATTACGACTATTTTCGTGGTACGAAAACAGAAAGGTCGATCAATTATCGAAGATCATTTCCTCAAAACCGAATATTATTACGCTTTGTCTTTTCCAGGGAAAGGTTAATATAGCCACTCTCTCTCAAATGATGACAAAGTCCTAGAACTTTCAGAATTAGGTCTGCAACAGGGACGGGCTACACCTTTAAGCCTACATAGTTTTTCAGGCTTAATACTGAGGGGGTTAACCCTCTCGTTACTACTGGAGTGGAGCTGTGTATAAAATCAATGGGGTTTTTCAAGGCTTGGTGTGGAGAAGTCCAATCAACCCAAATAACTTTGGAAGATTGCCCCAAGTTTGCCATGCACTAACCAATGCCCTGCATTACATAACAGCATTATTAGCTGGAGGTTTGTTGGGTCCAATTTAGATCTGGATGAAAAAGTCCATCAGAATATTTGCGCTGAGATGACCATTCAGGCTATGTTGCTACTTCCGTCCAGTGGAGACCCGTCTATTGATTCTTGGGGGAGAGTTACGGTTATTGATCTCCAAGCTGACCGCAGGGTGGACAACGGTGTGGCGTATTTCTGTGGCAGCGCTGTACTGGGATTGAAATAATGTTAACTCGCCACTAAATCCACCATGCAATCCCCTACCACTGTATAGCCTACCCTCAAGGCTTTAGGGTCTGTACTTTGTTGCAATGCTGCAATCACAACTAAAAGTCTGGATAGCCTCACATTCAGGCTGTTGGACATTTTAATTACAAACTACTTCAAACTACATTGAATCTAGTACTGACTATAAGACGTGCAGAGTAGCCTAGTCACTTGGCTGTGAGGTACATGGACACAACCCAGTCTGTTAACAACTATGTCTGGTAACACAGACTATGCCCCAATCTAGAGGAGCTATGACGTCATTAGGGCATAGTCTGTGTTACCAGACATTGTAGTTGTTACCAGACTGGGTTGTGTCCATGCACCTCACACCCTACAGTACCTAGTGTGTAGGCTACATTGAATCTAGTACTGACTATAGGACGATCAGAAAAGAACTAGAGAATGCTGCATCTACTGCAGCCAGACCTCTTAGTTTCTATAAAGAAATACCAAACCACCTTGAACCCAGGCTAACTCTGGACAACATTCTGAATAGACTGGTTTACTAATGCAGTCAAATTTATGGATGTTTCTTCCCTCGGGGGCCTAGTAACGAGTTATTCCATTAACCTGTACATAACAATGGTATTTCAGTACTTGGAATCCACTTTGCATGTTAGTTGTTGCTACATGTATATCGGGCAAACCTCAGGCAAGCTTTCCGGTTGTCAGGGGCAACTTATGTTAAACTGGTATGCATAAAATTTGAATACGTTAGTAAACCAGTCTATTCTGACCTATTAAAGGGATAGTTCACCCTTCAAATGAGTCAGTCTTAATAAAAGCAGAAATGTGAAAGAGACATGCAGATTCACATAAAAACGCAAAATAGCAAACTATTTTGTGATTGTACATGTATGTACACTGATGATAAAAAAAGCAAGCTATTAACATTTTCTTTAGCTGCGCAAGAGGTGCAAAGTGGTGATTAGAGATAATCCCATGACAGTCATTATTCAAATTGACTTATTGGGACATCATCATCAGCTTGATCTGGCAGGATACTGGAGCTGATCAATTGCCCTGGAAATGTGCCCCCCCCCCCCCCCCCCCATATCTTGGGTTAGATGGCAAGCTAGTGAGTTAATTTTGAGACCATCTTCACTAGCCTAGAAGCTGCAGACTACGGTATACATAG
This sequence comes from Arbacia lixula, assembly GCA_963669155.1. Lineage (NCBI taxonomy): Eukaryota > Metazoa > Echinodermata > Echinoidea > Arbacioida > Arbaciidae > Arbacia > Arbacia lixula. The sequence continues at coordinate 15,372,063 of OZ022597.1, forward strand.
ACTGTCCAGTGTTGACTCCGCTATAATGGACAAATCCTAACATGACCAACTGAACAGCATTCAAAATGGCTGAAAAAAGAATGCCCACACAAAACAGAGATTTTGAGAAGGCGACTAAAATCTGGTCTGGAATGTACACAAAGTACATTTTTTCCCTGTTGGATTAAGTCAACATATCAACTCAACCACGAAGCCTGCACAATGGAATTAACTGCAGAACCAGACCAATACAGAAAAGAGCACAATATGTCCAAGATACTTTAAATGGGGTAAAAACTCCAGTTGAATAAGAACATCCACAGTATACAAGAACACAATGAATGTATGTGTACACATCTACATGTATGAATACACACTGTACAAATGTGATTAATGATGGAATCAATTGTGATTATGGACACAAACAAATGCATTGGGTAAAATAATTGGTGTGCCAGGCCAGAACATGGTTCACACTTTACCTGAAATCTATTCGTTCAATCAAAAGATGAATAGAAACACTGCCTCTGGTTCAGATACTTGACATACATGTACATACTGTAAAAATGTCCTTAAATCATTTCCAATACACCAGTTTCATCATGTTTTCAAACTGTATGCACGCCATTCAAAAAATATGTTACTAATGGTAACCAAAAGCTTGTCAGAGGTTTGTCCGTGTAGCAACAATATTCAGTGTACATTCCACCGATTGAAACTGAATCACGATATAGAGGTGAATGCAATAGCACATTGCTACGCAGTTAGGGGAACAGTTGTGAAAATGATCTATTGAAATAAAGCTGAACAAAATGGAGAAAATCCAAGCATACAAACTCACCAAATCTTCTTCTTAGGCCTTGCAGAATAAAATCACTCTTTCAGAATGACGTCACTCGATCATCACAGCTGAGTGTTGATTGTTGATCACCATTCTCAGAATTCCTTCTTTGTCTGATTTCACTCTTATCCTTAGTTCTAAAAACAGACCAGAAAAGAGAGAAGGATTGACAAATTGAGTGGATGCGAAACCATGACCACAGTGACCACAGGGCGCACACAGTGTAACCAAAATAGAGCACAGAAGTGTGACATCACATGAACATGTTGCCAAGACAACTGGTTGTTCATGATGTGGGGAGAGCAAGCCACAACAATTAGAGCAGTGACTATTGTTGGGAGTGCCCAACACTAGCCTTTTGGCTACTATTGTTTTGTTCATGTATCATCCATTTTAGAAGCTTGCTGAAAGTTATTTGCCCTCAAATGATCCACATTTGTGATTAAATCACAAATCCTCAAAGTGTTGGGGACAAACATTTCAAGGAATTGTGATTTAATCACTAATTTCATGTACTCCAAATGTAGATCAATTCAGGAATTAAGTTTCTAAAATAGACAATACATGAATTTACGACCATTGGCAAGAAGATTAATAAAAATCATCTTTTGAAGGCCTTTTGTCTTCCCAGTACAGTATATATTCCCTTTAACCAGCAAACCTCTAACTCCAGTGATGTTGTCTGGAACCAGAAACCTGCACCAATGGATGTGACAGCACCATTTGGCTTGGATTCATTTACACTACAGCTCAAAGGAATTGACACGCATAGGGAAAGGGAAAGGGGAGAAAGGGAAGGAGAAGGTATATTTTGTCCTGTTCAGCATGACACATGATGCTTTCGCTTAAAAAGCATGATTCATGCTGAACTGCACAAAATATACCGCGGTTTTAAACTGCGGCAGTTTCTTCCCTTTCCCTATGCCAATTCCTTTGAGCTGTAGTGTACATAATGTCAATTTCAAGTTTCAAGTTTATGTTATTTATTTTCCTGATAAAAGTACAACAATAACAAATACACCGAACTAGAAATGCTCGGCGAATCGGGTCGCGCGGCCAAGCACATGTATCCCCCGAACCCACCACATCTGTTCACTGTTTTTTTTTTCTTAATTACTTCCATTTGATTGTCATTTATCTATTTACAACATTTTGAAAAGTTATAAATAACTGTTAACGACATGAACGATCTTTACAACAAATAATGGTACATGAAACACAGTAAACAAGTGAACAAAGTAGCACAAATGCAGGTCCCATACCATGACCATCTTGTACATGTATTGTACATGTACAGCACTCAAATTAAATAAAAACAACTTCTACAGACTGATGCAGTAGATTTATTATTGATTCCCTCCCCCCCCCCACCCCCCCCCCCCCACACACACACACAAACACGAGTTAAAAGTTGTAAGGAGGTTATCATAATTCACAATGCAAAAATCAGCTTCTATGAACAAATATTTTTCCTTGTCTAAGGTTAAACACAAAACAAGACATTAGACTTGAAAATCGCCCCCAAATTAGGTTTTATTTACCCCTGACACACACACACACACATACACACACACACACACACACACACACACACACTTACACACACACACACACATACACACATACGTGTACAGCATTCCTTCAGATCACACAAAACTAAACTTACTGCAACAATTGGTGTACATTTACTTAAAATACTGTAAATACGTGTATGCCATAATATCCATTAATGCGCTTGCATTCAGACAGTACAAGTGCAGTGAAAATATCCCCAGCACAGGTTTGTGCATAGTGCATAATATACTGTACGTAAAGGTACATGTAGCAATATATTACTTTATGTACTCTGCCTCCCTCCTGGTAGAGAAATTTGCATGCAAAATCATGAATCCGACACTGATTCGGAAAGAATTGCTGGCTGCGTTTGTTTGTGCATTGTGAAATCCACATGCGATAACACCTGTTACAAAATACCCTTCAAATACTTGTGTACATTACCACAGGAGCATAGATGCTCTCAAAGTACCAGCAACTGTGCAGTATTTACACACAAGTACAGGTGTATGAATTACTGTACAAATGTACGTAGGCTCATACTGCTTCTACTATTAACATTTGTTATACATGCATACTTGAGGTGGGTTGATAGTTGATACCTGTATTTGTACAGATACCTGTACATGCTTGCGTTCAATCCATGATAGATGCCATCTGCTTTGATTTGCACAGGGAATCACTTTTCTGGAATCACACAAATGGTTTGCAATGTACATTGGGAATGCAAACACAAATTGGAAGATAGCTACATACTAGTCAACAGAACTTTATTGGTTACTAACTGGCAAATTGGTATTTTGTTAAAAATACAAGTACATGTAGGCATATGTCACACAGTAGAAATAAAGATAGCGTGCTCCATTCCGTAAATTATAGGAAAACAAGTCTGGCATGCACAATGTAACTTGTTAATTGTACTACTGGGTATATCCCTAAAATTTCTATTCAAAATCTAAATTACCCCAGAAAGCAATTTCACTAAAATCTAAACTGTAATAGCAATTGACTCAGAGGAGACATATTCCTAAATTCCTGTACTGTACATATGTATACAACTTGTGATTCACTGTTATAATACAAATGATAAAAATTGACATTGCATTGTAAATCATCATTTGAACGAAATAGAAAAATATGTTCAAAAAACATCTTATACAGTGTAAATGTAGAGGAACCACTAGGTCCACGAGGTGCATCGTGGGTAATTCCTGCGCGTATGGCAACTATTACAGTATAGAGCCGGAAAAGAGAGAGTGAGAGGGAAAGAGAGAAAGAGAAGAAAGACAGGGGTAGAGAAAAGGAGAGAGGGGGAGCGAAAAATAAGGTGGGTAGAGATGAAGAGAGAGTTACACCTCGCCTGATTAAAGTTGTATATATAATGCAAAAACATACAGTGTACAATACATAAAATGTCTACATGTTATACATTAAAATGTTTGTCCAAGATGATACTAAACATTGCATGTGTTCACAAGATTCAGTGACTTTTTGTAAGTGCACTTTTCCCACAATGTATTATGTACTGTACATGTAGGAATCAAAAGGAAAGGTAGAGTTTGAGCAAGAGAGAAATCTCACGGGTCAAGGGAGAAAAGGAGAGAGAGAGGGAGAGAAAGAGAGTGAGAAGAAAGGGGGAGAGAGGGGGTGGGAGAGAGGGAGAGAGGGAGAGATGGAGAGAGAGAGGGTGGGAGAGAGGGAGAGAGGGAGAGAGGGAGAGAAGGAGAGAGGGGGAGAGAGAGGGTGGGAGAGAGGGAGAGAGGGAGAGAGGGAGAGAAGGAGAGAGGGCGAGAGAGAGAGAGAGAGAGAAAGAGTGAGAGAGAAAGGATTAGCCTGATTGAAGTTGTTTACAATGCAAAGACATAAAGTGTTCATAAAAATATCCATTATTCCATGACGTCACAAGTTGCTGTTTTCAAATGCAAAACATAATAAACTTTTCCCACGGTGTATTTCAATGTACATGTACATTGGAACCAAATGACAAAGGAGCGTATAATACCACTGGCTCTGTAGGCCCTTCCACACATCCCCGGTCAGAAAAAATACCAGATATTTCCTGATCAGATAGTCTATACATCAATCTGTGATACAGGTTTTTTGGTCTAGTGCGAAAGCAAATCCTAGTAATTTTTCCCAGGAACAATACTCCAAATTTAGTAGGTACATGTACCTCCTTTACAGTACACTGTACATGTACAGGTGCATGTATTAAGGTTAAAAGTAGTAGTGTGAGAGCAAATTACAAGAATTTCTCTCCCATTGAACATAGTATGTAAGCTCTCACAGCTGCAAGAACATAGCCACATCGGGGAGATGGGAATGCACAAAGTAATCATCGGGTGTATTCCTTATCAGGAAGGTGTGAACACACCTTGTGAGGTTCGGTTCATCTTGCAAGGTGCATTGCACCTTTTATGAGATTCCATTATCCCCCTCTGGGTAAGGAATGCACAAAGGCTCCGGCATATATTTTCTTTGGGAGCGTAGAAATCATTCTAATCTTGGACATGTAGGACAGCACAATGTAGCTGGACGGGAGCCACAAAACCGCCACAAAACTTGAACTTGCCTCCATAGTGTCATCCTTATTGGGCTTAAAAAATTGCGATGTTCAATAAATCACGAAGTTAGGGGACAATATAGGGACAATGCGCATTTCGGCTTTTAGTATGCTTTCTACTTTTGCTAGGCAACTTTCACCTGAACTGTGATTTTTTTAACATAGCAATTTTTTAAGCCCAATGAGAATGGCAGTCATTTTTCAATCATTCTGGGGGTCACATTATTATTAATTGAACTTGACTGGGCTTGACCATGCTTGACCATGCTTGACCATGCTTATGGAGCAATTATAACATCAACAATAAGAATAAGTAATGGAAAGAAAAGAAAAAGAATAAAGAATAAAGAATAAACACATAGAGAAGGTTTGTGGTAGAAGCAGAAGGACAAGGCAAGGAAGGAGAAGGAGGAGAAGGAGGGGATGAAAAAGAAGAAACAGAAGAAGAAAAAGAAGAAGAAGAAGAAGGAGGAGGAGGAGGAAAATAAGGACGTAACCAAGGAGAAGCAGGAGGAAAAGACAGGAGATAAAGAATAAGATGCAAAAAGAGAAAAAGAAGAGGGGATAAAGAAGAAGATGCATGAAGAGAAAAAGAAGAAGGAAGTGGGGATGAAGGAGAAGAAAAAGAAAAAAAGGAAGAAGGAAAACAACGAGGATGAGGAGAAGAATGAGGCAAGGAAGGAGGAGAGGAAGGGAGAAGAGGAAGCAGTTCTAAAGAAAAGCAGGAGAAAGAGCTCTAAATATAAATCTTCATCTAGAGCACCATTTACACTGTCCAGCAAAAAAAAAAAAAAAAATCTTTGGGTGTACAGAGTAAGTTGCTAGGCAAGGGTGAAAGTTGCCTCACAACTTACAGTATATCCACAGATCGTGATCTAAGAAAAATTATGGTTTTTGCTGGACAGTGTAAATGGCGCTTTTCAAGTATGCTCATTATGTGATTCTGTTTTTTTCTGCATACTACATGTATGTATCATACGCTGTATCATACACTGTACACGAGTCCACAGCCTACAACGTACATTAGGCTGCATCTACAGCATTCACCTGCTCAGAGGTTTGGGCACTTTGGTGTGCTTTTGTCCATTCCCGCTTTGCAAACATGTCATTGTTATGAGTTCAGAATACTCTAAAGTGTTACAGGTTTGGGTATCTATAGACCAAGGTAGTGTTGTCTATTTCCATTGTCATGCATTCTTTAGGTGAAGGGGGAAGAGGAATTGCAAGGGATACTTTTCAAGCTTGCAGACATGAAACAAAGACCCTATGGATCTGATTCCAACGGGTCTTTCATCACAACTCGTCCAAAACCTTAGCAACGTCTTGCAAATCCGTTCAAAGTTAGTTTTCCAGTTCTGTCAATGGGAGGGAAGTTCTTACACAGTATTTTCTTCTGATTTCTATGGTACATGTATTTCAAAATTGTATTTCTTTGACCTGCAAAAGGGCTACCCTGCATTTGAAGACTTTGTTGAGCCATGTTGAGAATATACGCTGGCTGAATAATTTGTTACATGCGGGATCCCAGCATGCTCTGTAATATACATGTAGCTAGTTTCATTTATCCCCAACTGGGCAACTGTCGGGCAGAAAAGGGGTGCATACACACACTGTACATGGTCAGAGTACCTGAATGCCAAAAGAATTTACAAAGAATTCAAAACATTCGGCAAGCACAGTTGGAAATCTTAGAGTGTTTTTGTCCGTTTCTTTCTCTGAATTCTCTCTTGGCACTTCTTGTTCTTACTTCCTCTTATAGTACTTCCTTAAATATTTTTCTCTTTCACATTACTTCCCTGCCGCTCTCTTTCTATCTCTGTTTACTCTCTCCCCTTCTGTCTGTCTGTTTGTCTCTGTCTCTCTTTTTTGTCACTTTCATTTCATTTCTTCCACTTTCTTAGACAAAATATTTGTATAAGGCAGTGGGATATACTATACACTACAGTTCAAAGGAATTGGCATACATGTAGGGAAAGCTAAAGCATTGTGTTTCATGCTGAACTGGACAAAATATACTACAGTTTAAAACTGCAGCTCCTTCCCTTTCTTCCCTTTCCCTATGCCAATTCCTTTGAGCTGTAGTATAGTGTACATGCCAGAATCTGAATTACATGTATATCATGGGAGAATATAGCCTATGATCTAATTTTGTATGTTGCTTTCTATTTTTCACAAGTTGTATAGTACAAGTAGGGCCAAGGCCAATGCAGGAAAGTATCACATATCAGGGACATCAATAAAGGCCGTTTATACTCATTAATCCAAACATAAACTAACATAAACACAAACATAAACATAAACATAAACATAAACTAACTAACACACACTCTGAATACCTTTGAGCTGAAGTGTACACTACAGCTCAAAGGTATTGGCAGAGGAAAGGGAAAGGGTAGAAGGGGAAGGAGCTGCAGTTTTAAAACACGGTATATTTTGTCCAGTTCAGCATGAAACACAATGCTTTAGCCTAAAAAGGATCATGTTTCATGCTGAACTGGACAAAATATACCGTGTTTTAAAACTGCAGGTCCTTTTTTTTCCATTCCCTTTCCCTACATGTATGCCAATTCTTGTAGTTTATATAGTATGGTAGTATATTGTATTGCAGGACAGCTGTATTTCAGTGCTTTAAAATAGATAGAGAAAATAAATTCGAGAAAATTTCACACTAGCTATTCCAAATATTATGAAAATTCTAATTATGGTAAAATTATTTGATATTTACGAACCGTTTTCTTTGCAGCGCACTTCCCGTGTACCCCTCTACGAAAACAATAATTTTTGTGCGTGACAAATTACATCATGTTTACGGACAAGATCGCTTTCCATCGTATGATCGGAAAATCGACAACTGACGCACATACTCACAGTACGTAAACCGTGCACTAGAACCACCACATATACCAACTTAGCCACTTACACCACACGTCAACATTCCAAGTGGATGAAAGATTAAAAATTCGGCAAACCATACTAATTTTTTTCATCAGAAAATACATTAATTATTAATACAAAGGTATGCAATATGAAATTGTAAGCATTTTTTTTTTTTTTGGGGGGGGGGGCATTTAAGAGATACATAAAGGTAAAACTTTTTTCGCCTTTCTTTTGCAATGTGACTGCGGAATTGAACTGCGTAGTCGTACGCGTATAATATTGCTTTAGTACGCGTTACTATGCGGTTACTGATTAGGATAGTGTCCAATGCGATGTGTGCTTTATACTTACATGTACTGCATTCAAGTGCATACATGTACCCCATTTGCATTCTGTACAAAACATAATCTCCTTAAATAAGATGAAGATGAATATTAAATCATTTTCAATTCAATTAAAAAAAGTGCATGATGCTTGATAGGAAACAAAACACGGGGCAAGTAGATCAGAATGAAACTTTGAAAACTAAGTCATTTAGACAAGCAAAATTGTGATGGACCAAGAATAAAATGTGTACCATGCTGCATTCTGTAAATAATATCTATACCTGGCCACCAAGTGATTACAGTTTACCTGTGTCAACTTAGCCATATATTAGACTATGCCAATGCCAAAAAAAAACAGTAACAAGTAGAAGTTAGATCGAATTTTAGTATTAAAAAAAAAATGTCAGTTCTTATCAGAGTGAGTTTTACCAAAATGAAATCTTGTTGTGATGTATATTTATAATACAAGCACAGATTGGAGATGAAAGATAGTACACACATTAACAACTATCTGTTGCGTTTAGCATGTTTAGTTTCTTATCCACTGCGATTTGCTACAGCTATTGGTGGTAGGGCAGTGGTGGTACAGCGTCCAGTGGCAGTGGTTGATACTGCGTAAATGAAATGCCGCGGCGAAATCGGTTAGAACGGGCGGGTGTTGAGGTTCTAAACTGTAACCCGGTGCAATAGGGTAACTCACTCCCTAGCTTATTGAAAATTTGTTTAGTGCGTTCGCTATTGCGTGCGCGCACTGCCTCTGTGCCGGTTTTGTACACTATAAACGCGTTGTATACATTGCCATCACGACACTCACCTAGCTCGGTGACGTGGAAATCTGCACTTATGTGTGCTATGTTCTTATAGCTTTTGCATGAGGATGATGATGCAAGGAGTGTATTTTCAGAATAGACTACAATAATGACACAAGAGGTGGTGATGATGACAGTAATGGCTAGTGATGCTTGTTGTTGGAGGACATGGTAGTGTTGCATGATGATGGATGATGACGTTGCAATCATGTATATACCGACGGCGGTGATTATTCCTGAATGTGTTACAGATATTCATCATTACGTTCAGGTGAATTGGATGAGGGTAAAATTAAAAGAGATGATGGCGGCGGTAATGACGATTTAGTTGTTGTTGAATGTGTGGATGATGGTAAAACATATATCAATAAATAAACAAAGATTTCTACAGATAGCAAGTTCAATTTGAGTATAACGTGTATCAATCACGCCATTACGATAACATTCATATATTATTTATTCCCCACCTATAAAGGCGTATTGAAACGAACGCAAAACTTACACCAACACACTATCGACCGCAGAAACACATTCCATTGACATGCATGTTTTCATTCAGTGTTTTTCTTATGTGTAATTGTGTAATATTATATAATATTCATATCAATATATTATCAAAGAAGGCTAAATCATAAACATTAACCACTAAATTAACAAATGAACAAACAAATTTATATATGAATTGATTAATAGATTATTTAATGGTTATAACCAGTGGCGAAAAAGAGGCACATCCGGCCTGTGCCCCCTTGAAATCTAAAAAACACACAACAACAATGGGGGAGGCAGAGAGGGAAAAGAACAGAAATGGGAAGAGAGGAAGATTTTTTTCCTTTAAAGAATAAAAAGGGAGAGAGAAAAAAAGAAAAGAAAAGAGATAAAGAGAAGGAAAGGAATGTAAAGGGGAGGGGATAAAAAAGAAGGGGAAAAGACTTAGAGAATCATAGGAGGCGGAAGGGAGGAGTAGGGAGGACGCATCCCCCTGAATTTCAGTTTGGGGGACGGTCCCCCCGCAAAATATTCTGAAGAAATAAAAGGAAAAGGGGAAAATGTGAAAGAAGGGGAGGAAGAAAAAAGAAAGAAAAGAAAGAAAGAAAAAAAAGGGGGGGGGTGGGGAGGAAAGAAGATAGAGGAGAGAGGGAGAAGCAGTAAAAGAACGGGGACGCCAATTCGAAGTTCGACTTCAAAGGGGGCGCCAATTTGATGTTTGACCGGGGCGCCGAATTGATGGGGGGGGGGGGGGGGGGCGCCAAATTGATGTTCGACCTAGGGGGGGGGGGCGCTCCAAATTGATATTCAACTGGGGGGTACCAAATTGACCTTGAATTTAGGGGACGCCAAATTGATCTGTAATGAGGGGGCGCCATCCTGACCCTAAACATGGGGGGGGGGGGGGGGAGGCTTGATGTTTGACCTAGGGGGCGCCGTACTGATGCTCGACCATTCGGGTGCCAATTTGATGTTTGACTGGGGGCGCCAAATTGACCCTAAACTTAAGGCGCCCCAAATTGACTTTAAACTTAGGGGGCGCCTATTTGACCTGTAATGAGGGGCGCTAAACTGACTCCAAACATGGGAGGGGGGGCGTGTCAAATTGATGTTGCGACCTAGGGGGCGCCAAATTGACCTTAAACTTAGGGGGTGCCAAATTGTACTGCAAGGAGGGGGCGCCAAACTGACCTTAAACATGGGGGGGGGGGGGCAAATTGACTGTAACTTAGGGGGTGCCGAATCTATGTTTGACCTGGTATGCCAAACTCCTGTTTCACAGGGGAGGGGGGGGGGGGTATTTGACCTTAACTCGGGGAGGGGCGCAAAATTGAATGATTGATTCAATGATATCCCGTTAATGAATTGAAATGGAGCTTGAACTGTCCCTTTTTTAGATAAGTGGATCAAAAAATTTCAGCTCGCGCTTGCCTAAAACAGACGATGCGGTCGATACATAGCTATAGGTAGCACACTGTTCCTAGTTTGGAGAAATAATCACGATTCTAACCTCTGGAATTTGATACTCCATTATCATTATTCGTTCGTTTTCCACTGAGAGCTCAATTATAAAGTATCCAAGCTCTGTAAAGACTATTTATTCTGGTGTTTTTTTTTTTTTTTTTGAGGGGGGGGGGGGGGCTGGAAAGGTTGCCAGCTGTGTATAGCATTTCTCGATAAATCAGTCCAACTGTCTTCACGATTTAAAAATAATTTTACATACTTTCAAATGCTTCTCAGTCTTCTTACGTCCGTCACTTCTTTTCATTTCTGCCACACTCTCTTACTTGCCTCACACCACTGCTTGTGTTCACACTCTTTTTTATTATTTGTTATTCTTCCATTCTGTACCCTCTGTGATGTTCAATTTTAAATGCATTTATGAATTTGACACACGTCTACTATTTAAGTATTATTAATGCTATGGGCCTAGGCGCGTACGTCTGGAGATAAAATTGCTTGGGAGCAGTTTTATCTTTTATTCTAACTTTTTTTCCTAAGTGCGTTTCAGAATACCGATTCAGCTCATTTTCGGAATACCAAAAGACAAAATTTTTCCTAAGTCCCTGAGATACAATAACATTTTTCCTAAGTTCGTTTTCGGAATACCCCCCCCCCCCCCCAGGTTACACTTTAGAGCCAGCTTCCACTATAATGCCACAATAGACAGGTTACACTTTAGAGCCAGGTTACACTGTAGAGCCAGGTTACACATTAGAGGTAGGTTACACTATAGAGACAGGTTACACTATAGAGACAGGTAACATTATAGAGACAGGTTACACTATGAAGCTAGTTTACACTATAATGCCAGAAATAGGCCATGGTTACACTTAAGAGACAACACTTTAGCGCCAGGTTACACTTTAGAGCCAGTATCCACTATAATGCCACAATAGACAGGTTACACTTTAGAGCCAGGTTACACTGTAGAGCCAGGTTACACATTAGAGGTAGGTTACACTATAGAGACAAGTTACACTATACAGACAGGTTACACTATAGAGACAGGTTACACTATGAAGCTAGTTTACACTATATTGCCAGAAATAGGCCATGGTTACACTAAAGAGACAACACTTTAGAGCCAGGTTACACTTTAGAGCCAGGTTACACTTCAGAGCCAGGTTACACTTCAGAGCCAGGGGGGGGGGGGGGGGGGCATTCCGAAAACGAACTTAGGAAAAATTTTATTGTATCTCAGGGACTTAGGAAAAATTTTATCTTTTGGTATTCCGAAAAGCCAACTTACAATAAAAGATAAAATTTTTATTCAAATGAGCTAGAGATAAAAATTTTTATGTAAATGAGCCTCCGAGATAAAATTTTTTATGCAAATGAGCTAAATCGGTATTCTGAAACGCACTTAGGAAAAAAAGTTAGGATAAAAGATAAAACTGCTCCCAAGCAATTTTATCTCCAGACGTACGCGCCTAGGCCCAAAGCATTACGTGCAAACAATAATTCGCGCATTCAACTTTTTGCACATGTGCGCATCAAATGCAATAAGGCGCGAACTGATAGACGTTGATGCGCAATGTCCCTTTCAGTTTCATGACATCACACCATCAGCTTGATGGTGTTAATGTATGCAAAAGACATGAAAGGACGTTTATTACTGGCTGCCTCTGGGATAGGAGCGCAGTGCATGCGCTCATTAATATTGGTTAAAATCTTCCTAAAATATTTTTCGGAATACCAAAGATAAAATATTTTAAGGACATTGTATCTTAGAGGAGATAAAATTTTTATCTCTGTGGATTTTCGGAATACCGCCCCAGGTTACACTTTAGAGCCAGCTTCCACTATAATGCAACAATAGACAGGTTACACTTTAGATCCAGGTTACACTTTAGAGCCAGTTTCCACTATAATGCCACAATAGACAGGTTACACTTTAGAGCCAAGTTACACTTTAGAGCCAGGTTACACTTTAGAGCCAGTTTCCACTATAATGCCACAATAGACAGGTTACACTTTAGAGCCAAGTTATACTTTAGAGCCAGGTTACACTGTAGAGCCAGGCCCAGGTTACACATTAGAGGCAGGTTACACTGTAGTTACACTACAGATCATCATCACCTTGTCTTTCGGCCGCATCTTTCTTGGGCACATTTGGGTGAGCATGCAGGCTTGCACTAATTAGGAGCCAAAACAACCAATTCATTTTGAAAACAACTAACAAACAACTAATAAAGTAACTGATGATAATTAGAAAAAACGATGAAATTTCGTGATAAAGTAACGGCAAAAGTGATATGGTTTCGTGTACATTGGTGTAAGCGTGTGTGTGGAAAGCAAAGACCGCAGAGCGCGCGCTGCACGGTCACGATGTGTACGCATTTCATCAAACTTTTTTTTACGAACTTACCCGGCGAGTTACACTTTAAGACCGAGTACGGTTTAGGACCTTAACAGGCGGGCATCTTGCAACTGTGGGGAGAGTTTGGGGGATGGAGAGGATGAACAATGGGGCAAAACTTAATAACCCAGCAGCGAAAATGATGTAGAGTCTCAGAAATGAAACGAGAAAACGTGATGAAATTTATCAAAATGGTGATGTTTAAGTTACACTTACCGACAATTCGATAGAAAAGCACTCCGACTCTCACATGGGCAGCGCTGCGTTGGTTTCAGCTGTTGTGTCTTGGCACGGATCCGTGAAAACAAAGCACTTTGTTATAAATCTCTCGGCTGAATGCCTCGACCGTGCAGATGTGATTATACCACAAGTACCTAGATACACGCACCATGTATCTACCATCGCATTATTAGACGGCTGGCGTATGAGACCATGTACTTTCTACGACAACAGATGGCAGTAAACCTCTATCTCTCTCTTGCAAATTTCTTCTCGCCCTTCAGTCTCCTCCTCCACCTATCTTACCCCCACCCCCACCCACCTCCTGCCCCCCTCCTCTCTCTCTCTCTCTCTCTCTCTCTCTCTCTCTCTCTCTCTCTCTCTCTCTCTCTCTCTCTCTCTCTCTCTCTCTCTCTCTCTCTCTCTCTCTCTTTGCCTGTCTGTCTGTCTGTCTGTCTCTCTCTCTTTGTCTGTCTGTCTGCCTGTCTCTCTGTCTCTCACGTCTCTCCCTCTCTTTCTTTCTCTCTCTCTCTCTCTCTCTCTCTCTCTCTGCCCCCCCCCCCCCTCTCTCTCTTTCTCTCTCCCTCCCTTCCTCTCATCTTCTCCTGCACTCTCCCGCAAATTCGGTGTATATCGGAGGTGATACCATTGGTGTGAAGATGTGTAGTAAGCCAAATGCTTTTCTAAGGCTTGGTAATGAAAAGATTCAAATATAATTTTGCCGATTTTGTCAAACGAGTCAGCAACGTCTATCAAGTCAGGAAAAGGTGGCATGGCGACTCAGAAATGACAGTAAGGTTTCGTATTTTGATTATCTATGATAAGAAAGAGGTGTCGAAGTCGTGAGATCAATTTGTACATGAATATATTATGGAAGGATCTGATTCAAGCAACTTTTTTTTAAACCCATGCTCGACACCGCCGAAAAGATATGCTTTCTCTACATTGTGCTTTTCAGGTGTTTTATACCAATAGTGTGGCAACGGCTTCTCAGAGAGACCGAAAGAAATATAGTGTCTCATTTCCTTTGTCCAGTTTTGTTAATGGAATCATTACTTCCGTACATGAGCATAACAGGCATTAGCCTAAAACAACAAGTTTTTCATGTAAAAATCTCAGCTGCAAACGCATGCAAATACTGCCAAACAACTTAAGATATCATTTTGATAGTGATTGAATTCCACAATTGGCAAGATATCGGAAAGTGAATGAAATAAATTTTGTGAATAATTAAAATATCTTATGACCGATTTTTAAAATAATTCCTTTTTTTTTTTTTTTTTTTAGAAAAGCAGAGCACATGATCTTTCTTAGCGTTGCCTTTATGTTAGATGGGTTCCCCAATTTGCAACAAATCTTTCCCAATGAGTTTTTATGAAGTCCAACATTTATTTCCTAGATATGTATCCGATTTTTACAACCTTCGGTCTTCTTTTCCGAGTTTCAAGTTTGCTTAAAATCCAGTCATTTACCTCTGAAAAAAGGGAAAAAATGAGTGGAATTTGCCCCTGGGAGAATTTTGGCCCCCGCCCCTTGCCACTTGCATACCACCATTTCAAGAACTTAAGGTTACTAATACCTACGGATGATTCCTATCAAGTTTGGTTCAAATTCAGTTATTCATTCTTCTGAAAAAGTAAAAAATAAGGGGAAGTTGCCAAATGGGGCGTTGGGGGCTACCTCCTTTCCCCAGCCCCTTGCCGCTTGTTTACCCCAAGTTTGACAACTAATGGTCCCTATGATCTAAGGATGATTCCTATCAAGTTTGGTTAAAATCCAGTTATTCATTCTTGAGAAAGTGTCCCAAATAAGAGAAAAATATCCCGGGGGGGGGGGGGGGGTTGGGGGCTACCCCCCGGCCCCCTTGCCACTTATGACCACACATTTGAGCAAGGTAAGGTCCCTATTACCTAAGGATGATTCCTATCAAGGTTTTTATCAAGTCCGGTTGTGCGTTTTCGAAAAGAAGTGCAAATAACATATTAGGGCCCCTGGGGCACTTTGGGGGCTGCCCCCAGGCGCCCCTGAAAATATTTTGAGATGCCTCTATAATATTGTTCCAAACATGATTTTGAACATGTGTGCCAAATTTGGTGCTTGTACACAAAAGTGCACAATTCATCTTATAGTTATCGCTTAACCACCCCACTAAACTTTCTTTTTTCCTTGTCCCTGCTCACCTAATACTGATTTTTTTTTCTCCCCTTAATTCTCCGAAATGCCACTATACCCTGAGCTTTCTAAACCCGATACCTTTCTCACCACACGCCCTCTTTAATCCCATACCTTCGTTAACCCTCTCAGTACCAAGCCATGAAAACCACATTGACTTCTTACGCATCTCCATGCCAATAGCATCGAGAGGGAAAAATGTCATCCTCTCCCTCCTTTTCTCCTTTTCTCTCTTTCCTTTCCTCCTATCTCTCTATATCTATACTCTCTCTTTCTCTCTCTCTCTCTCTCTCTCTCTCTCTCTCTCTCTCTCTCTCTCTTCCCCGCTCTCTCTCTCTCTCCCTCTCTCTCTCTCTCTCTCTCATTCTATCTCTCTATCTCTCTCTCTCTCTCTCTCTCTCACACACACACACACACACACACACACACACACACACACTCTCTCTCTCTCTCTCTCTCTCTCTCTCTATCTCTCTTTCTTTGTATTAATTTTCTATCCGTCGCTCATTTTCTCCCTCTTTCTCTTTCTCTCTCAACGTCTCTATCTCTCCTCCTGTCCCTTTTCTGTTCTCACATTCTCCTTCACATTATTCCTCTCTTTTCGTCTCCTGGCCCGTTTGAACACAAACTTACAGACCAATCACTAAAATAAAAAAACAAAAACAAAAACTATTTTTAAACATACAGAGGTTTATAATTCTTTCTCACACTATTTACAACATACTAGCATTTTCAACAACATGATAAGAAATTTGTTATAATTGATACTTGTGTCAAACCTGGCTATATACATTGTTAAGTTTATGCTTTCT
Source organism: Arbacia lixula (assembly GCA_963669155.1). Lineage (NCBI taxonomy): Eukaryota > Metazoa > Echinodermata > Echinoidea > Arbacioida > Arbaciidae > Arbacia > Arbacia lixula. The sequence continues at coordinate 15,388,566 of OZ022597.1, forward strand.
TTTCATGTTTGTCAATGAATATAGAAATGGAACACATAACATTTTGTCTCTTCCCTGTGTTATTATGCTGTATATCAATCATATTAGAGCAATATGAGGGTGGTATGATTTTACTTTGTATCAAGTATATGCTAAGAGGCTTGTTTAAATCAGTAATGCTTATGCCTATAGATAATAATACTGTGCACTACCTGATACAACGTTTCATTTGAGGATTACAAAATAATATATACAAGTATAGCATATTTAGCATTATAATACAAAAGACATGAAATCTATATACGACATGAGACCGTGACGGGTACAATGACATCATAGTGATGTCATTATGAGGTCATTATCCCCTGAAGACGGAGGAATGGTCCCCTTCGAAGAAGCATTTTCTCCCAGAATGCCGTGTGCTCCTAAGATCCGGTGTCTGTTCGGGATTCATGGTGTGATATCTATAGTTGGGTTGACGGTTTGAACGAAAAAAAGAAAACATTACTAACGTTATTACTGAAACGTGAATTCCTCTTCTGCTACTCTGTGAAAAAAACCCATAAAGGCTTTATTGATACTCTCCTGGCTAGGGAGTACCAAAAAGTACATTGATTACCATTATGAGTAACATTACCACGGATATAATTACGACATAATTACTATTTCTTTTTTTAAATATAACTTTATCTATTATACAATGGGTTTATGAAACTCCTAAGAATCCTTCTACTTCAATATATTTTCCCATAATGCACTATAATTTGCATTATAATGCAAATAATGCCTTATGAATTATGTATGAGAATTTCTTGCCCATGCGTCGGTATATTTGAAATGGTCGAAAACTATGCAAAGTGACCTTATGCATATTCAAACATGTGCATCGTTTATTTTTGCACAATGCGGGGAGTAGTATTTGCCAGCAATGTTGTTGTTGTTGTTGTTGTTGTTGTTTTTTTTTTTTTTTTTTACAATGGAGTTGTATTTTATCATTGATCTACTATTGATTATTTTAAATAGTTTGAGGGTGTTTTGTCTAAAACCGTGTATTGTTCTGATAAACTATCAAGTCTGTTCCCTGTCTACCCCAAGTCCCATCCAGAAGTCCCCATCGGAAAGTAACGAGTCAACTCAGTGTTACCTCTCATGCACAGCTCGTTCTGCGATACTACTACACACCACTAGTCGAAAGAGGGCGTGTCTTGGTTCTTGATTTCTTTTTGTTGTTGTTAATTTTGTCTATGAAATGGGGGGATGGATTTCTCGAAACGATGGCAAAGACTGGAACTAATCAGTCGGGAGAGAAATGAGTGGGCTTTGATGTATTGGCGACGGTCGCATGAGCCTATACCCGCAAAGGCACGAATGTGTGTTGTCGTGACCAATAGGACGGAGCCTATCAATAGCGCCCTCTCAGTTCACTCTGTAATTATTTTTGTTTCAATAAAAGCAAACACATGAAAGAAACATATTACTGAAGGTTTGATAAAAATACGTCAAAGGATTAGAAAGGTATGATCTTTTAAAATTTTGATTTGTGACGTCACGTGCGAGGTTGCTCTCCCACAATAATTTGTTGTGTACAAGTTTATTCTTCAAAAATGTGCATTTTCTCGAAAAAAATATGCATCCACTTACTTGTGCATTTGAAACATAATCAGAAATACGTTTTTACACACATACCTGTTTAAAAAAAAAACTACCGTTGTCAAAAACAGAAAAAGATCCATTTTTGTAACTATATTGTACACAACGTATGGGAGGACATTTCTTTCAAAATAAAATAACTTTTTTATCCTTTGACGGATTTTCGTCATATCTCCACTTTATGTTTCTTTCATGTTTCTGCTTTTACTGAAACCAACTTATCCTCAGGGTGAACTATTCCTTTAAATGAGCTTTGAGTTGTCATCCTTTATCGAAATCCAGGGCATCGCTTACCTCTTGTGGGCTTCCGTCTTGAAGCGCAGGCCAAGACGATGTGGTGTCTTGCTACCGGAGGGGGTGAGACACTCTGACAGCGGAGCAGGAGGAAGCACCAGCGGGGTAGCTCCGGCGCATTTCCTCACCATTATTCGCCTCGCCAACTCGTCCTGCAGCCTCAGCACCGGGTCCAAGTTAGCGCCGCGAAGCCCCCGTAGCGAGCCGAAGGATCCCGACGGCTTGATCGGCTGGGATCGGTAGCTCGGCGGGATCACGAAAGGCTGGTTATGCTGTTTGTTTTTCAGTTGGGCTGGATCGAGCGGGCGTATTCGGAGTTCTTCGGAGAAACGTGGCGCGTTCTCGGAAAGCTTCGGGCGAGTGTTCGCGGCCGAGTCGACGCCGAGCCTCGTTAGTGCTACTGACCCTGACGTCAAGGATATCGGGATCGGGACGGACGGAAGCTTGTACAGTCGACCACCCGCTCCGACATGTTCTCCGATCTTGGACGAAGACAACAGCTTCCTCAGAGGGTCAGGTCGCTGGGGTGCGGCGGGAGGATGAGCGATGTCTCTCCTCTCTAACAGTTGAGAGCCCCGGATGTTCTCGATGACCAGAGACGTACTGGGAGGCCAGCACGGCCCCGTGCCGGCCAGAGACGAAGGGACCCTCCAGCTAGGAGCACCGTCTCCTCCCATCTCTCCAATGCCGCCATGACCCCGTGAGAGCCCGATGTCTCCCCCGTAGGTCTCAGGGCTGTCCAGGATCTGCACCTGTGGCGTATCGTTGAAGCTGACGCTGCGCTTTGCCCCGGTCGATCTGGTCTTGGACGACTTGGGCAGACCGGTCCCGGGTGGTTGCCCACCCTCTGAGATCAAGATGCTCCGCTGCTCCGAGGGATCGCTCTGGGATGAATTCACCTCACTCTCTACTGCATCATCTCTTTCTATTTGACTGATGTGCTCCTCCTCCTCCTTCTCCTCCTCCTCCTCCTCCTTCTCTTCCTCCTCTTCCCTGTCATCTCCAGCATTATCTTCATCCTCTTCCACCTTATCACCGCTGTCTTTTCCTCCGTCCTCAGATTTCTTCCTTCCGTCCGCATCCTCGGGTCCCTCTTTGCCTACATAGGCTCTGTTGCCGCCTTTCAATCCGCCTCGATCACTGAGCGGCACCGACGTTACCATCACATCTCGTTTCCTTGACGACGGGATGGCATCATTCTCACCCAGTGCTGGAGCTTGTAGTGGATGAGTTGAAGCGCGCTGGGGGATCTCGCGGAAGTGGCCATGATAGGAATCTTGGTAGAGAGATGTGTGGTATAGCTTGGTGTGCAGACGGCGTAGAGCGTCGTCGTAAGAATTGGAGATGCACGACTGAAGTGACAGAAGAGAATTTCGGTATAATCGTGTGTGAAAGAAATTTGTGTTTCTTAACGTCGTCAACAGTTTATAGTTGGATTGGACTTTTGTGCGAATCGGAAAGTAATTCTGTCAATGTAACGTGAAGTCAAACGTATTCACATGTTGGACATAATTTGTATTTGCTAGGAATAATGAACTTGTTTGTAAAAACCTGTAAGTCTTTCGTAAGTACCTTTGTTCCACTTGGTCTAGAAGATGGATGTTGTACATGTTTTTAAACTGTCACTGTGCCGTCCTTCGACATATCCTTTGTGACATTATCCCGCGGAATGAACATAGTACATCTTTTTCAAATCAAACCCTTTTAGGAGCATGCAATATGACAGGTAATCTATTTTGCTGTGATAAGAAATATATTGGTATTTCGTCTGTGTACTTACTGAATACGAGGATCGGCCATCAGTCTCGATGTCTGAAAGATGCGGTTAAAGGAGAAAACAACATGTATTATGTAATGCGTACAAACTGTCTTCTGGGGGCGTTTCATAGAAGGTTTTTAGCACTGACTAAATAGTCAGCGTCAAAAAATTGAGTGAAATCCTCGGTTTTGAATGGCTGAGAGGCACTAGCCTCTGACTGTTACTATGGTAACTGTCGGAGAAAGACAACTTGTCTGTGCTGCATGATAGATCTTACATGAATTGAACAATCAGGGGAAAGGAGAACATTCACGGAAGGTAGAGATGAGGTGTGCGTGTGTGTGTGTGTGTGTGTGTGGGGGGGGGGTGCGAAGAAGAGTGGTGTTCGAGCAGGGGTGGGGTGGGATGGGGTGCCTTTAATTGCGAACGAATACATCATATTTGTCATACGGATTGATTCGCAAGATACACAATGGCATCACCATGGCAACGCCATTTCTGCCCAGTCTCCTACATGTCCTAGAATGCGCCCGTGCCCGCCTGATGAATAACATCTTTGTGGCGTACATCGAGCTTACTTTCACCCCAAATATACAAAATCACGAGCCTTATCTAGATTGTTAAGCATAGAACACGTTAAAATGGAGTCGTCCTGTGACCATCCTGCCGCAATATCGTGGTCACAACCGGGTGCCCGCAGCGTGTCCGCAGCGTCCTAATGCGTGCTAGTACGTGCCTGAAACACACACACACACACACACACACACACACACACACACACACACACACACACACACACACACACACACACACACACACACACACACACTCACACACACACACAGACACGTGCACCTCCTTGCGTCCGACGCAAGGATTTTCTGCGAAACCTGACGCAGACCAGACGCAGAGTGGTGCACGGCCGAATGTGACCACGGCAAAAAGCATCTTTAAAATGATAATGTTCCTATCATGTCATTTTGATAAGGAATAGAAAGAAGAGCTCGAGGGTGGTAAAGATAACGAAGGAGGAGGAGGACAAACAAAATGGAGGAGAAAAACACCCAGAAAAATGAGAAAACAAAGGAAATGAGAAAGGGAAGAAGAAGAAGGAGAAGAAGGTGAAAAGAGATGGGGATGAGTAGGTAGGGAACAGAGCGCTTACCTGTGCTGTCCTTTGTCTTGACGTCTGGGAAGACTTCAAACATGGATCGGTGGGAGAGGTACGGGTGGTTACCGGGCCACGAAGCTTGCTGCTTCTGGAGGCTGCGGGGCCCACATGAGTGGAAGATAAGGGGAGCAATGAACATGGCTTGTTGGCTTTTTGGTCCTCTCCAATTTCATTCAATGTCACAAACTTCATGAAGAAATGTTTATCTCAAACTATACATGCAAACCCTAAGCCGAAATCCTAACCATACAACATGAACAACCCAACCCGGGTTCTAATTCTTTGAAACACGGAGAAGCTGATTAGGGAAGTCCAAACCCCAGAAAGGAAACATGACCCAAACTAAAGCTTTTGTGCACCTGTTCTTGGTATCTCGACCAAATGGGGGTAGACCAGAAAGTACACACAAACAAAAACATTGAATAAATCACATAACAACAACTAACAGACCAATGGTCATCAGTCTAATTCGGTCGTTCTTTACATAGATCATGTATGTTACCGTGTCAGATTCTCGCTGAAAATTTATATATAGATTATTACAAGATGAATGTAATTCTTAGATCTTGAAAGACATTTTATACTTACATATCCAGATTGGTCTTCAACGGTGCAGAAAGCCTAGCGTTGATGAAGTTGGAGAATGAAAAAGGAGAAAGTAAAGAAGAACAAAGACGATACTAATTATGAAATCAACATTTCATTTTGTATTAATTAAACAATCAAATTTGTTTAATCGTTATTGCCATTATAATAAATGAAAACATGATCGATATTAATATTATTCTTATTGTTCTCATCACGATCACGTGATCATCATTATCACAATTTATTGTTATCAATAGTATTCTGTTATGTTTGTTTATAAGTATAATCATTATCATTATCATCATCATCATCAATATTGGTATTATCATTGTTTATGTTGTTATTGGTGTTGCGATCTTACCTTTCGTCATTGATTCGACACCCGCTCTTGTTCAGGGCTGTTAGTCGATATGGTTGGTCGTAGGTTGTCCTGTAAACGGAGCAATGTCATTCAAACAAACATCTATGATGGTGACTATCAAAGAGAACAATAAACCAACTTTGCGTTACTCATTTGGATACCAATACAAATGACTACCCGTTAAAATACTAAAAAAAAACCACACATAATACTGAGATTCAAACACAATTTTCAATAATTTTCAATAACAATTTTCAATAACTCATATGGATACAAACACAAAGATAAATACCACTTTAAACAAAAAATCAACATACAAACAAATACGATGTTGTAAGTCAAATAAGAAGAATTTGGAAATAAACCGTAATTCATTTATATTCACATAAACAGACAAAACAAGGGGGAACAAAACATACCAATGAATACAATGATGAGACACATCATGATTGTTTTTTGGCTCATTGTACAGAATTAACAAAGGAAATAGAATGTCGAGAATCAATTAGAACCACTGTGAAATTTCGCTTGATTTACACGGATACGTACAAACATGAATAGGCAAGTTGACAACGTTCTTTTTTTTGTATTAAGGGACATAATTCGTTTCACCATCTCAGCACCAAACCGTAAAAATCTTATTGAGTTATCAGACACTTACAGATACAGTGTACAATTTGCACAAGTCATGAAACTCGGCAGGAATCAGCAGTATACCCTAACAAGAGCGCGTACGGAATCTCAAACATGTTGTCATAGCTTCACGAACATTATAAGGAAAAGTGAAAAATTATCCTTGTTTATGTTTAAGAGGGTTAGATGTAGAAGTGACATCTCACGGCTTGGTGACGCCTGATCCGTAGTGGCGGTGACTCCTGCTTACGAAGAGATCTCGTACCCGCTGCTGGCCGAGGAAGGCGTGGCCCCCAAGTCCCCCATACTCCGTCAGCTTCTCCCCCCAGTACTGCCCGCCTAAGGAGGGCGCGGCCTTCTGGTACTCCCTGTGACGGGTCGAGGGTTGGGTTAGGGGAGGGGAGCGGAGTTGTTTGGGGTATTTTTTTTTTGTGAAGGGGTTGGGAAGCGTATGTGTGGATTGTAGGTGGCAGGGGTGGGATTGGGGCGGGTGGAATAGGTTAAGGGAATGAGTGGATGGGTGGGATTGTGGAAGGAGTGCGGGAGGGGTTTGGAAGAGGGACGTGTGTGGAGGAGGGGTAGGCTAGGAGAAATATTGGTCAGGGGAAAGGGGGTTCGGTAGAGGATGGGATGGGGGGGGGGGGAGGTGGGGGTGCTTCGGGAGGGGAAAGGGGGTGGACCGAATGAGGTTGAAAAATGGGGAGGGGAGGGGGTGTTGGGGCGGGAAAGGGGAATAAAAAAAAGGGGGGGGGCAATGGATGAGCAAAGTGAGAAGGAGAGACAAACATAACAAGAATTATCAAATGTTTCTCTTCTTGTGTCATGAGTATGATTCTGCATCATTTCTCATTATCCATCCGTCTCGTCTTGTATTGTCTAGCACTATCCCCCAATCCGCTGGGTAGGGACAACGCCCTCCTCCCTCATCAAGCCCTCACATTAATGTGACGGCCTTGATAATGCGAAGAAGTGCATTTAAATAGATAAAACGAGAGAGTTATGTCGTCAGAACGCCTGAGCTTCGTAGCGACATAGTTGACACTAATTTTGTAAAAACACATGTACTTTTAAAATGGTCACATAATAAGGAACACTGCTTAAAATACATTCAGAAGGGCAATCACAGGATGCGATATACTCTCTTTTGGAACAATAACAAAAGTACCATAACAAGGAGATCACTGCCAATAAAAATGAGGGACGAACAAAGTGGTTAAAGGGCATAAACTGTACTGGGAAGGCAAAAAGGGCCTTCAAAAGGTGACTGTGAGCAATTTTCTTGCCAATGGTCTTAAATTAATGTATTGTCTATTTTAGAAGCCTGTTGAAAGTTATTTGACCTCAAATGATCAACATTTTTAGTAATGAGTGATTAAATCACAAATCCTCAAAATATTCGGCCCGAACATTTTGAAGATTTAATCATTAGTCATTAATTACTCCAAATATGGATCATTTGAGGGCAAATAAAATTCAGCAAGATTCTAAAATGGACAATACATGAATTTAAGACCATTGGCAAGATGATTGCTAACAATTACCTTTTGAAGTTTTTTTTGGCCTTCCCAGTACAGTATATGCCCTTTAAAGATTATGAGTTGTTTTACCATTTCTTTCGGCGATATGCCTGGACGGTATCGAGCATAGACATCGATGCCATATCTCAATGCTTCCAAATCATCACTGACTGGAGCAAATTTCCTCCGTTAATGACATCATTACACCTTCCAGTAGGAAATTGTCATTATAAAGGCATAATTCTCGTCAACCCGTCATCTGACGTGGCAAATGCGGTCACATTCCAAAGAGAATGTCAGTTTAATCCTTTGAGTGACGAACACGGATAGGATTGTATCCTCGCTACGTAGTATGTGTACTGCGGCGCACTCCTGTCTGTCTAGCACTAAAATACAAAAAAAAAGAGAGTCCTTCACATGGCGGTGAAGATGGTGATGATGATTACGTTTCGGATCGAAGAAAGTTTGACGATTTAAACGCCCCTTCGGAAGTTCCTGTAAAGTTCGTTAGGTTCGTTAACGAAACTGGAGAATCGCGGTAACGAATGTCCAGACTATTTTAACTCAACTCTGACGTCAAGAACACCGCGTAAAGAGCCGGAGTTTTCAAATGTCTCCTCCAAAACAAAACAAAAGGCGAAATAGTTTCAATAAGACGACACTGCATCTCTGGATGTATATAAAGGGTAAAAATCAATTGTATAGTGGCAGAAGAACAAGAGTAAGAAATAATTGAGTTGATAAGTGAAAGAGGTATTGATAGAACGAAGCTAGTGAGATGGAGACGTGAATCGATGGTCC
>OZ022597.1:15399818-15415875 GCA_963669155.1 Arbacia lixula
ATACTGCCCTTCCATGTGAACGTAAAATTGGGTATTAAAGAAATTTTCCTGTCTTCTGTATTTTGAAAATATTCCACCCCCCCAAAAAAAATACCTTTACCTTTGTGGATCTAGCCCCTTTTGCAAACAAACTGAAATGGATCTAACCACTTTGGCAAAATAAGTGATTTTTTGTTACCATTTTTGTTCACTTTTTAAAGGGAATTTCAGCTTTTCTTTGATATCATCTCATAGAGGTACTTCAAATATCTACATTGAGAAAAAAAAAAATGATGAAAAATGGATCTAACCCCTTTTGCAAATGAGCTCTACATATGGTATGCAGACTTTGCCAGTGTTTGCAAGATTGCAATGTTGAAGTATTTAATCTACCCCTCCACTCAAGTATATAAAAATGTCATGAATTTTATTTAAAAAAATATTTAAAAGACATTTTTTTGGTACAGAAGAACTGCAACAACATTGATATTGAATAAACATCGATATTTTGGAGTGTATATCAATTATCAATTATCCTGACTTATACGTGTGCATACCCAAGCACTGATCTCCGAAACAGCGGAGGGAGAAGAAGAAGGAGAAGAAGAAGATGAAGATAGACCCTTACGCCCTTAAGAAAGTATCATCCTCATCATCCTCATCCATTTTAAGTGCCCCTTCCGGCAGTTTAAAAAAAATTGTTTAAAACATTGCATGAACCACAAGAACACCAAAGAGATCAAGTATCCAAAAACAACAACAAATATCAGTGGCGTAGTATGCAAATAAGAAATTAAAAAGAAAATATAACTTTGTATTTTGCATCTCAACCCCACCACCTGTTTCATACTCCTGGGCCATGCTGCATATATGTTTTCAAATATTGGAATTTGTCATCTATGGTAACTACCATGGCAACAGCCAATGCGCTCTCATTAATGCACCTGCATGCAACATGGCCCTGGCCTGTTTAAAGATCAAGCTAACAATATATTATCCGATTGCCCGTATATATATACAATGATATCTTATCACAAACTTGATAAGAAACAAACCTGCGAACAACATTAGTCTGATTGAATCATTTGTATTGTGATGTTAAAACAGTACAGTGTCAGCGTAAGATTCATCAGGTGATAGGTTATAATAACGTTCAGACGTCCTTCCAGCGATTAAATTGGAAATGTAAGTTAATATAATCGAAATCAATAGACACTTTTCAGTTCTTTAAGTTCAAGGGATACTCGAAACAGGTCTATGCCAGGGTATATCCATAATTCGATATTTAAGGTTTGCAATAGAGACTCACCACCTTTATCATGTTTATACTGTAAAATTATAATTGCCAAGTGGACATAATTGCATCGGCTCATAAGAATTGGCAGACTCGAAGAGATTCACGAAAAAGAGGAATACTACCCCCTTCCCACAAACAAATAGACAACCAAAGAAAATAACCAAAAATAATAATAAAACAAATAACGGGTGAAATTAAACATAATTTAAAGAAGAAATCATAGGCAGAAAGACGATATAATATGAATGTGAAGGACCAGAAAGAGAAGGATCAAAATGATGATGATGATACTCTGACGGGGAGTAATACAAGTCATTCACAATAATTTGTACGGTAAGGAATTCTGACACGAAGTTTTGAAATAGCGCCACCTGTGACGATATTTGAAAAGCTCGTCAGTCAAAAGCTATCCGCGAAATAAATATGCAAACTTTTTCGCGCCTTCAGTTTTATGACATACTCACGTCTAACACGAGCTAGTGCTATTAAAATAGACAAGGTGATTCCACTTCTTCTTCTTCTCCTTTCGACTCTCAGCATTTTCATGTTCCTCCCCATATTCTAAGGCTGTCTTATTCATGTTCACCTTCTCTTTCAGCCTCAGCTTCTTCATTATTAATATTACAATAGTTTTCTGCTATACTTTTCTTCTTCTTGTTTCGCCTTTATCATCATTAACATAATTATGATGACACGATTATTCTAGACTTATGTGTTTTTTTATATTTGAATTGACACAGAAATCTGCAACCATGCCGATGTCCACATTGGAGCTCCGCCCGGCAGTTATTGACTATAATCAAAACACCTATGGTGACGACAAATACAACATCATGCATCTGATACGCCTCTACAGCCAAGTCCCCGCCCAGTTACCTTGGCAACAGGAGAGCAGGTCTACCAAAATCACCAAAGTCCACAGCATCAAACTACCGACCCTTAACTCACAGGCGTTAGCCAATCAGAGCGCTCCCTTCTCCATGTACGCGCAGGCGCAGTCACAGCCGCGTCTTAATCTGCCGAGCGTCGGGCGAGGTGAAGCGCACAGTTCGCTGAGTCCATTTTCGTCATACGCGAAGCCGACGTGCGGATACTACTTCACGCGGACGACGGATCAGCGAAAAATGAGAATGGGGATTCCTCCAAAGTTTGGCTACCTGAACGTGTCAGCCCCCTCGGCTGGCGGCATGAGGTGAAGGCAGACGACCCCGAAATAAAACAACACAAGTGTGAAAACTTAAACCCCTCCAGTGCCAGGCAAAATGCCGCTCAAATGTGTGCATTCTTTGGTGACCACAGGCTTACCTGGCATACAAAGACTTATGATGAAATAAACTAAGTCGAAATGTTTTTTTTTTAATGCATAAATAAACGTGGATTTAAACTTATTTCCCAGGTACATGAGCATTATGGAGCAAATGGATCAATTACTATCTGAGCAAGGAGAAAACAAAACATGCAGTTTGAAACAAAATTCCGCGATGTGCCGAAATATTCTCAATTGACAGTGTTGAAAGGGACCGTTTCCAGTCAAAAATCCTTGCCAAAATCCCACCCGGGTTTGAAGACTAGCCTAGGTCTGTTTATAGACGCCTACAGGCCACTAGCCTCTACTAGGACATACCTTGTTGGTGAGAAACTAGTCTCATCTTACCAAACACATGTATTTAGATAGTGCTTGAAATGAGTCTGTGCCCGCTATCAAACGTACATGTTTGTAGATATTGCACACATCGTGACCCAGTCATGCAGATTGGGTCAAAATGCCGACAGCAGAGCACACATTTATGATTCATATCAAACCAAAGACACTGACAATATTGGCCAATTTTATCGATTCATGGAATATACACCTGATAAAACATTCCTTGCTCATTGTGAATGATGACATTGGGCATATTATTATATCCAAATTGTCCACATTTTGTGGTTTGCCAGCCCGCAGGGCAACAGGGACTATCGGTTCAACTTTAACTGAATATTATTTCAGTGTTCGGCGTTAATTAAGTTTTGTGGTCGACGATTATATGGAAATTCAATATAATTGTGTTGTTCTCTGCCTTATCGAATTCTACTTATAAACATGTAAATAATGGAATATGGTTACCTTGCACGTTACTATAGTGCAAATACAACGTTAGACTCTTTTGATTCACGTGATGTCATCGTTTTGAAATGTTATGCTTTATGTATATTCGTATTGCCTTATGAATGAACTGAAATTTAATTTGAAATTGACTGAAAAGCTATGATTTGTGCTCAATCCTCTTCATCCGTCGCCTTATTTTATCAATAATGTATCGTTAACATGAGATGGTATAAACTTGTGTTAAGGCGTGATGTTAATAAATCTTTCAAAAGAAGACTTGTATTGATATTTTTTGGATATTAACTATCCAGGCATAACTATTCAGTATCAATCACATCATTTTTAGAAACCAATTTATGAGGTTTCGCGTGTGTGATGCGTGTGGAAGCATCGGTCCACCTTCTTCTTTTATTAGGTTCCACATCAGTTGATCTGTGCTTCATTTTGGTTTACAGCATTTGTTTGTGTAATCTATGTTCATGTTACTATGTATTATTGTGTTATTTGTACACAGGGCTTTCAAGGAGAACAGTGCCAAACTCACTGATGGGGCTACCCTGTTTAAAAATGACTTAGTAAATAAATAAATAAACACAGATTATGAATGTAACTCGCATGTGCGATTAAAACATTGGCACTACAACATAGATTTTCTTCCAGCATGTGACTTATAATATACAGAAGACATACTGTATATATGTAGACATAATGCATGAACCTGAACCGTGAGCATGATAATCGCGATGAGTGGGAATCGATAGTTTGGTGACATTTTAGTCTAACTACAAGTATATTGGTGGTGGTGTATCACTGTCATATTCAAAGCGAACACAAGGTGGACGTGAATATGGTGAATATTATGTTGTCGTCTACATCAAGTCGAATTTATTTTCGTATTTTATTGGAAGAGCACATCCATTACGTACAATATAACTATTTTCGGATATTGTCGTAGCTGACATGAAACGGCTAATGAGCTCTATGCATTGAAGCTTTTTCCATGGTTCTTATAAGTTAATCGTAACCTTGAATGCAGCATGACACGGAGGTACCATTTCTGGTTTTGTCCTCGACAAAGATCTTAATAACGAGGCACACTTTTACGCTGCAACGGTCAACAAAATATGTCAGTTGAACAACAGAGAATGAGAAGAGAGAGAGAGAGAGAGAGAGAGAGAGAGAGAGAGAAACAAGAGAGAAGTTCGATGTGAAGGGGCGGAGGATTCTAGATTAAATTGATTTGACATGCCAGGCTCTTGTATATATATATTTGTTTATAAATTTCCTGCATAAAATAGCTTGTTTTTCTACGAAATATTAGCACACGCAGATGTAATTGCCCATATAACTATCATATAATATGATAGACCCAAAACATTAAATGACTGGGGCATGAATGCATGAGTCTTATTTATTTGTGTTTATTGGTTTTATTGGTTTGGTGATGTGTGTAGCAATGTCAAGTACAGTATGAAACTGTATCGTGTCTAAGATACCGTGCATGAATGTGTGTGTATATCTATGTGTGTGTGTGTGTGTGTGTGTGTGTTTGCAGATATAGGTAATTTACCTAATTTACCTAATTTCATTTAAAAAGTAATTGATATATTTTTTGTTTATAAATACTAAGTTAACATTTGAAATATTTTTGTGTCGTATATTCAACTGTAAATGTATTTTGCATATTTGGAGGAATAAAAATCACTTTAAAAAAAAAGTAGGCCTATATCCGTTTTGTGTGAGGTGTGTGTGTGTGGTTGTGACTCGGGCGAGCAGGCGGTTTTCATGCGCTGGTAGTGTTTGGATCGGGTGGTTATCATGGACTTTTGACAGATTTTGACTTAATTTTGACAGATTTTTTTTAAACTCAATCATCAAATAAGATTCAAATGTTTACAAGGTGCGGCACTGCGGTCCCTTAGCTTTGTCAATTTACTCATTTTTTATCCACTGAAATTTCAACATAACGTGGCATTAACACATTAGCACATTCCATGTCAATGGACCTGCCGCAATATTTTAATAATAAAGCCGGAGCACCAGCCTGTCTTGGATGGGAAAGTGGATCGGAAAAGTAAAAGATTAAATCACAATTCGGCCGTCACGCCGTACCCACCCGTATAGATTTGTGACGTCATTTGAGCATTATTGTCAAGACAACAGTTCCAAACTGTGCGGGTAGAGCAACCAGCGGTGGGACTCTTGGGAGTGCCCGACACTAGCCCATTAGACCGGTGAACCTCTCACTGGAATGATTTTTGTTTATAACCGGTTGTCTTAACAACACGCTCGTATGTCGACACCACTTTTAAACATTATTGTCACATTTAAACATTATTGTCAAGACAACTGGTTCTAAACTATGCGGTAGAGCAAACAGCCGCGGTTATCATACATGTCAGAGTGGAGACTCCAATTGGAATTGCCCGACACTAGCCCGCTAGACAATACCGGACCGGTAAACCTCTCACTGGAGTGAGTTTGTTTACGACCAGTTGTCTTAACAATATGCTCAAATGACGACACCACTTCGGCACTCTATAGTACCGAAGCAGTGTCGTCATATCCATTGTTTTAAGATGGTTCTAAAGAAAACAAATTTCACTGGTCATGCTGGTCGGACATTGTCCAGTGGGCTAGTGTCGGGCACTTCCAATGAGAGTTCAAGCTGCAATCATCGTTGTTTGATCAACCACCATAGTTTAGAACCAGTTGCCTGGACGACATGCTCATATGTCGTCACAATTCGGTACTCTATTGAAATACGGGCGATTAGTGAATTTGAAACAGAAGGCGTCAAAATTGAGCGGGAAAACTTAAATTTTTAAGAATAATATCAATGAGACAACATTCAAGTTCTGTTCATATCGGTCGTTTCGCCCTACACGTTACCCTCCCTCATCCATGCCCATCTCACACACATCT
Organism: Arbacia lixula; assembly: GCA_963669155.1. Lineage (NCBI taxonomy): Eukaryota > Metazoa > Echinodermata > Echinoidea > Arbacioida > Arbaciidae > Arbacia > Arbacia lixula. Next base: position 15,406,109 of record OZ022597.1, read on the forward strand.
CTATTTCACCCTCTTCCCACCGACCTTCCTTTTCTCATTCCACCTTTTATGTTTCCACAATAATTTCCCTTTCATTTCAGTGAAACCAAGAATGCAGGGATATCCATCCCTTTGAACAAGGTTTGATGCCGCCACTTAATATTCATCACTAGCAGATGCTCTCAACAATATGATGCATATCGCGATCGCGTCACGTTGACCTGGATTTCATGATCGGTCATACACATTCCTATACATGCATGCATTTCATCTTTCGCTGCTGAACTGTTAATTTTGTCACTAAAGTGCCCTTCTCATTGGTCTTACAAAATCGCGAAGTTAGAAAAATCTCGAAGTTAGGATGAAAGTTGCCTAGCAACCGTACCAAAAGCCGAACGGTCCTATTGTCCCGGTCCCCTACCTTCTCGATTTTTCTAACTTCCCGATTCTTTAAAGCCCAATGAGAATGACACTTAAGTGTTTGTTATGTAGTGAATTAGGGTAAGTGAATACTCTCTGGAATCAAAATACTAGCTTGGGCGCGGGTGGACGCGTTTGTTATGTTACTTGTCAGAAAAGAAAATATCTGAAAGTAATGTTTCATGAAATTTTTAATGGAACATTGTGATATTGAGACTTTTGTACTGCAACTTGATATCACGTTTAGAGCCTCTTTGCTATATTGTAACAATATTCCTCAATTGAATCTTTATAGATTCATCGTAGGTCTTACATATCACAACTGCGCAATCATATGGGGTGAGAATATTTCCCCAAATTCTTTTGCGCATACGATGTTAGTTATGTCAAATCCATGCGAAAATCATCCAGAGAATCGGCGGCATTGAACATCGAGATCAAAGAGAAAATCTTTGTAAAGCATTTTCATGTGACTCGAAGAAGAGTTCAATGAATCTGCACTAATTAAACGATTGATGGACATCCATGTACTGAAACATTCTTGATGAAACACTGGAGTAATATTGGTTTACTCACGCGATACTGTGATTCGTTACTTTCGGAGGCGCGTAGGGGCCGAACAGATCAGTGGACTGCACGGTGCGGGAAACCCTGGCGGTGTAAAGAGGGGGCCCCGATGGGTCCCACACCCGAACGTGCGCTGGTACGGCTAACATCCCTCCTTTCCGTCCAAAATCCCACTTTGTATCTCAGTTTCAATGCCAGTTTAAAGTTGAACTATTCACGACAGTGTAGGATTCTTTATCCTTGCTCTTTCCCGTGTGTAGGGTGAATTATTTGTTATCATAGTTTATTTTGACGCGATTTGTTGGTCTTTTCTTATGTGCTTTTTGTTTTCAGAAGTTTGTGCCAAGAAAAACCAAATCACGCAGGGCAATGCTAACGCGCGTATGACGTTACAATGTAGTATTGTTAAAGATTAAATGATTTAAAAATCGAGAAATAATAGGCCCACTTCCTTTTTTTTGTCTTAAAACAGCAAGGTTATCAAATGTTTTTAACGATTGGTAATTAACAATAATTATTGATTAATTCTGAAGTGAGCTGAATTTTATTTCGGAGCAACAAAAATTAATAATCAAAACTTTGATATCAATAATGATTTTACATACAGTAACATTGAACCAAACTGCAACAGGGTCAGTACACTAGTTAAATGGGTATAAGTATGGAGACACGATTAATAAATGTTGTCCATATTTCTTTGGTTCGAAGATGATTAACTACTCATGCTGAATATAAGTTACTAAAATAAACGAGTATTTATTAATACATGAATCAAATATTGATTTCACATTGAATAACTTTCGAGATCAAAACACTCTACAATCCCATACAAGCTTTACATCCCTATGCTGTCAATAGGCCGTGTCCGGTCATGCATAATGAGTTAGTAACGGTACGCTCACTCGCTAGCAACAAAAGGTGCCGTCTACAGGTATTAGTTCTATTTCAGTCGCATTTTCAAAAGTGTTGATACTACGATTATCATTTTGCGTCCAGAATGGTTAAGATATGTAATGGACACATTCCTTGTTTCTTCACTTTATATCGCAACTATTTCCATGATGTTTAAGTAAATTATTTAGGACCAATCTTGCAATACTTAGGTTAAAACATGGATATCGGTGTTGAAAATATTGGAAATCGGCTCCGAGCGAAGCCTAACAATGCGCTTCCTTTGTAACAGGTGGCGCGCGCGTCTGCAAGTTAACAATAGACTTCTATACGTCAACAATGTAATGCAATTGTACAGCACACATGTACAAATGTCATAAATCAACAAAAGCCCAGCTAGCTACAGTGCAGTGTAGCTCCAGGCGTGTAACATAGAAGACAGCGTAAGACAAACCAAACAAAGCTGCAAGTGAATCCAATTTAACCCACTCCCGTGCTTCGTCAATCCGTCTAAAACATGTAAGGAAGCATCGCATGAGCTCTATCATCGAATACGGAAATAAAAAGTGAAAAATTTGAAGAAGATTTCTCATCAGAGCTGTTTTTCTGAGTGAGTGAAACTACTCGCGTTTGCATGCAAAAGATACAACACGCGCATCAATACTAAACTATACGAGACCTCGACTTCTAAAACACCATCAACTTTACAGCATCACCATGCCTAACTCGGGATTCCAGGGACAAATCAACCAATGCTTCTACGGCATTCGGAAGGGGAACTTGGTGCCTCTTGGTGACGATTACGTCTCCGGGAATTTACCGAATCCAGCGTTTTGGAAGAGGTTTCTTCGAGACCCGTCTGGCGTTGGATCTGAGTCGGCCCATCCGCGTGTTTTGACTACGATGGCAGTGCTGGCGCCCATCCGACCAGCCAACATCTACGCTCGGGCGGCCTACACGAAACAGAGCGAAAGGTAATCACGGAGCACGAACGTAGATCTAATTATACGATTTAACTTGAAAAAATATTCAAAAGTCTCGTCCCAAGAAATATTGCTTTTGGATCTAAGGGGTGCCTTGAAAAGAGCGATGTTTTTTGTTTCTTCACTGTGAATCAATTCTCGCCATCTTCTCATGATAACAGATTTTAAGACTAGTAAGACTAAGTAAGGTTAGACTAGTCTAACTTTATTTTGAACGTTAACGTTAACAACAGAGTTTAACTTTGACAAAGTCAGAGCATTGGGGTATTTTATAGTTGCACTTCAAACTTTGTTATTTTAGGCCTTATCCTTCAGGTTGTTAATTTCGGCCAAGGTTTAGGTTACGGGAGTTAAGTTAAGGCTAGGAATCTTCATATCAACTTGACTCAAAACCTTACCCTAGCCCTGGCCTAGGACCTAGAACTAAGACTGGATTTAAGTTAAAAATCTTAAATAACCTCTCTCCCTTAAAAACCCAAGAATATTACCACACTTCCACGCGTTTCTAACCTAACAAGTAACATTAACAAGTAAAAGTAACATACTAACAAGTTAGATGTAACCTAGTTACTAGACAGGAATAACCGTCTCATTCGGGGCATTCTTTAATCAAAATTACATTTTTGGACTTGGGAGCCAGATGCAATCTGATTTTTCGGTCTACCTCGTTACTAGTCTAGGGACACACCTCATTACTACAAAAATACTAGTGTTTCAATTGGACTGACAATGACTTTGAAGTGCACTATGTCCAGCCACCCAATAAACTGATGTCGTGAACGTGGTGTTCGGATCTAACTGACACAGAAATCAGGAATAGGATAGAAAGAAATAAACAACATGATAGAAAAGAAGATAAAAGAGAGGAGAGACGAACAGAATTATCTATAGCCTATAGTATTATACACTGGAGCCCGACTGATACTGGTTTGCTCTAATGCAAGACCATATGCGTTCGTGTAAAGCACAAGCTAGATATTTGGACAGTTTTAGTTGAGCTTTACCATGTTTACTCTGCCATGTAACATGATGACATTGTTATCACATGAATTGAAAACAAATCTTGACTACACTTTACAGGTAGAATAAGCATCCTGAATACTGAGCTATGCGTTTGAATTGATTTAAGTGTATCGTTCTTGAAATGTTCAATCAAATGATTATGAAAGAAAAGAAAATTGACTCTGCCCGACTCTGCTGCGAAAGTCAAGATGCAACATGACGCGACCTACATGTAGTAGTACTACTACTATGATAAACCTGCCAGCTCCTACACTGTACATCTACACTACAGCTGAAAGGAATTGGCATAGGAAAAGGGAAAGGGAAGAAAGGGAAGGAGCCACAGTTTTAATCCGCGGCATATTTTGTCCAGTTCAGCATGAAACATGATGCTTTTTAGGCTAAAGCATTGTGTTTCATGCTGAACTGGACAAAATATACCGCGGTTCCCTTTCTTCCCTTTCCCTTTCCCTATGCCAATTCCCTTGAGCAGGAGAGTATGCTCTTACAGTAACACTTTATAGTTGTAAAGGTTAGTATCTCTTTTGCGGGTCTAACGTAGTTGGATTGAAACACTGATAATCTGTAAAAGAACACATCACATTATCAGAATGTAGAAATATAGGGTCATCTACAAAATGTAGTCTCGTACCTTCAGACCCTTACTCTGGCATATAAATCAGCTCAATGTACACATTCAAATTTGTGATAAGATTCAATTATAATGGCAGATAGAAGAAATATATTTTTAGTGCATACGTACATTTAAACGCACAGGACATCTCACCATTATAGCGAATAGAAGACTTAAAAATAAATTAAAGATTATGAGTCCTGTACTGGCTAGCTTCAGCGGTTAAAAACATTCAGGTTTACTCTTATATCAAGTCCTATTTTGCCTCTTTGCACAACCTTGTAACGTTCTTTCAAATGAGGTAAATGTAACCTAAACCCTTATAAGGCTAAACATTTTACCCATCTCCTTAAATCCAACCTTATTCCTGACCCTAAGCTCAAACCTACAGTGTCATCTACCAAGCTGTTGTGCACAACTGATACTACTAAGTGTTGAAAAAACACGTTGGCACTTTAAAAATAATTAAGGATAAATTACCACATGTATCAATCAGAAATGTACGCATCATAAAGTCATGGCATGTCACATTTTATTAAAAGCCAATTTTGTGACTTTTAAAAAAAAAAATTAAAAAGAAGGGGGCGAGTTAGTTGAATGATTGCCATCGAATGTAATCTCTGAGCGTCAAAATGCTGTACATGTAGGATCGTAAAATGTTAGATCACACAAACAGATAGTTACATACATGACGTGTACATGTACGTCTAATACGTACAAATATGGTAGTGTCAAATCTCTAGTAGATTAGTAGTTACAATGATTATTAAATAATTCTATTGAAATCTAGATGCATACTCAATCGACAAAGGAAACCATCTGGTTGAGAAATTAGACTAAAATGTTATGAACATGTGTATAGTCTAGATCCATGTTTTGATATAATTTTAGATGTTAAAATGTATCAGTGCATACAGGTTCATACACTGTCTCACCCCCACCCCCCCACCCCCCCCCCCCCCCCCATCTCGCTCTCTTACACTTGGTTGTTAATGGGCAGACAGAGCTCAAACAAAACACTAAAACGCGAAAGACAAACAAAGCTCATAAAACATTCAAAGCCAAACATCATGGTGAGTTGTATCTTTTGTCATCGCGACCTTTTGTTTCTTCCGCAGCTACAGAACCAATCAATAAAAGGTGCCCTTGATTTGTCTATTATCTCAGTATGTACGTGTGTGTTTGTGTGTGTGTGTGTGTGTGTGTGATACTGTGCACTGTTTGATGTACTCCTATATTTGCGTTTCCTCATCTCTGTTATACAAAGCAGTAAAACATACTCGAGCATCCTGAACACATGTGAATCAAATGCATGCGGTACCCTAACCTTATTAAAGGGCTATGGGAACTTCATAAACATATCACATAAAACATATCAAATGACAGAACAGGATTGGTGAAGGTACATATAAGAGGTTTTTAGCAATATCCAAGATAAGACAATTATGACTAATGCAGCCTTTATACGATGTACAAAGTCGTTTGTTCCGTAGAGCCATGATTACTAATGTTTAAGTCCAAGTACATATATGAACCATGACATGGTCTTGTGACTTTCTTTAAGCGTTATGCTAATGTTGTATTGTGCTGCCTTTATTGTTCGTGTCACCGTGTTACTTCAGAAGCCTACAGTGTAGTGATGTAGAAGCCATCAGCACTTCCTCGTAGTGTGCCCGAGTTTGCTTTACCTTTTGCCAATCTATTTTCTGTCTTTTTAAATTTAGATTTAACTTTTTAACTTTGTCAATATTTCATTTCTCATGACGTGTACATTGTAAGTTGATAACATGTAAAATGTAGTTTATGAAATCTCTCTCACCCTCTTCTCCTCTCCCCCTTTTTTTCTGTCCTTGTTCCATTCCCTATCTCCTCTTCTTCTCTCTTTCCGTCTCTATCCCACTTTCTTTATTTTCATCTCTATTTCACATTCTTTCTCTCCCCACTTTCCCCATCCCTCTTCTTCTGCAATCACTACACCCTTTTCCATCTCACTCATCCACTCTTTCTTTCATGCCTTGAAAATATGCTATTCTCTACTTCTTTCTTCCACCCGCCCCTCCCCGATCTCCCATCTCCCCAATAAAATGCAGGTCGGCAAAACAGGCCCTCCCACGCCTCACGACCACACCAACGCACCCTGGCAACGAGGATCCTAGCCACGCCCCCAACCACAGCTTCGCCCCGCCCACCACAAGCGGCCACGCCCGCAAAGCGCACATTCCGCTAGTTGCGCTCAACTCTCTCGCTCCCTTCGCAACGTCCAGCAAGCCGACGTGCGGCTACTTCTTCTCAAGAAGCACAGACCACAAGAAAAAACAGATGGGCATCCCTGCTACTGACCTGGTCAAGTACCGCTATTACGTCAAGTAAAGAACGCCACAAGGTCCCGACTACCCCCTCCCCCCTCATCCTCTTTTCGCCTAAAAAAACCCTCATCATGTTATCAATGAAAACTGAGAATAATGTCACAACTTCGGACATGCCCCGTGTAAATATAGATTTGAGTTTTCAGAATTTTATTACGATAAAATAATACGTGACTCATGCAGTGCTTCTAATAATTCTCATCTAACTGATATTTGCCTTTACACATTTCTTTATGGAAACATTTTGTCTTTCAATCCTTACTCTCCATACAAGTTGCAATCTTTTTTTTCACTTGTATATAATAACTTATAATATATTTTATATGCCAAATGATATCCATACAGTATACAGCTGGTTATTATTTAGCGTTGCCGTGTTTGTTTGTAAGTGCCTCGTGAGTGTAAATGGAATCAATAGTTTGCAAATTGCGATACGTTGTCCCAGATGTGTCAGGAAGAGGTATGTTTGCACGTATGTTTATGCGTGTGTGTGTGTATAAGTGTGTGTGTGCGCGCAATATAATATCATTATCATTAATAGACAGTATGGTCTCAACACAAAATAAGATTACAAGTCGAATCAACCTGAAATTGACTCATTGAGTCAAAGGATGTCAAATGTTTGTGAGGGAGGTCTCGTAGCATTTCATCAATATTATTGTTGCAATAATCTTTAGAATATTTCTTGAGAATTTCGTTTTTGGACAAAATTTGAACTAAAATTTTGTGTGTATGAGTTCATTTTTAATTCAGAACACAACAATGATCTTTGTGTATCACATCTGTCATTCCACCAGCAGCTTCCATCACAGTATCGTTGATAATGCATGATGCTTCTGGCAGAAAAGATGTAGTGGGTTGACATGTGGGATGCACAATGACCATTGTTGTTTTCTGAATTAATTGTCTGATACACACACACCAAGTTCTATATCCAAATTTGTCCAAACGTGAAAATCTCATTATATATTCTAAGGACTACTACCAGTAAAGTAATCTATGAAATGTCACAAAACCTGTCCACATTTTTTATCCATCCATTGACTTCATGATGTGTCTGTCAATGTTAGCTTGAGCCGAGTTGCACCAGAGTTTTCATCATTTTTCAACAGTGTCAACTGTTTTTTTTTTAACACAGAGTAGTATGAAGCTGTGCACGTGAAAACGGTAGCAGAGCCATGTCTTTAAACAAATATAATATAATTGATCGCAACTTGAATTGCGATTGCTAACAATGTACATGCGAGATGGAGGTATGGATTTGTGGTCGATGCTAAATGTCATATTCATGAATGTTTCTTCCCTAGTAACGAGTTATCCATTTACCTGTACCTAACAATGGTATTTGGAATCCACTTTGCATACATTGGTTGTTGCTATGTTGGGCAAACCTCGGGTAAGCTTCTGGTTGCCAGGGGTAACCTTTGTTAATGCATAATTAACAATTGTAGAAAGAATTTGGTCCGTAACTTTTTCGGACATCTCCGCCCATGAAATCGAGGTTGTTTCCATGGAAGGTGAAAAACTCAAACGATTTACAAGATATTTATAAGAAAAATTGCCCAATGTGCGATATGGAGGCATTTCTCTGACATGTTTTCGTCAGTATTCTCGATTTATAAAAAAAACCCAAATCAATAATATAATCTGATATTAACAGAATCGTATCACTATACAATATTCGACTACTGCACATGCACTTCAGTACATGAAGTGGTTCTGAAATCTTCTGCGCACACAGAATATTTATTCCTCTGAATGCATGCAATATTTGTCTTGCATATTTGGCGGCGAACCTCCCTCGATCAAAGAACCAAACGCGTCAAATATTCTATTGTGCTTAATTACTCTTCGTGCTATTAAAGACAGCCCGTTCCTTTTTCAGATCACCACAAAACCATCGAAATATTGGCAAAACATATAGAGAAGTGTTAGCAAGCTCTATATTCACAATTTGAGACTGATATGTAGTGTAAAATTCAAATAATGCACGTAAACAACGTCTGATTAATAGTCTTTACCTCAGGCTCTTAGCAGTTTGTGTTGAAATATCTGCTTTATTGATTAATCTTTTTATTAAATTATAAAACGCATTATGAAAAAAATTGTTCTATAGAAGGAATCATCTCCAAAGTTTGGTAATTATTCATAAAATTAGGATTTTACACACACATAATAACCACATAGACACTGTAACAAAGACTAATACTAATACGTAGTACGAAAAAAGTCGGTTTGAAATTTAACGGCTGAAATTTTGTAAATATACAGAAAGCTTCAACATGCTATATTCTTAGAAATGGTCTTGAATCACTTTCTTCAATTTACGATCGTGATAGACGATTTCAAATTTTAAGCTTTCAAAGGGACGGACAATCTTTAAACTCTGGACCAGTCCTAATACCTTCCTGATCTGAGGAAGATAAATGGATTTTACCCCCGGTACATATTGATTCATATCATTTTAAAATATAAGCCATCATAATACTGCAAACTGGGATTAAGTTTTGTGCTGCCTATTTGCATGATATATTAAATATGCTTACTAAAATTACTCTTTTTCGTATCTTTTTCGTATCTTTACCAAAGCAATGGTAGCTTAATATCCTGTACTCGGTTTTCTTCTAAATAATTGTTGAATGATACACAAACGGAGATATAAGATCATATTCCCCCACTATTTTCGTTCCTATACGCCCACAAGATAAAGTGCCCCCGCCCACTGTTTTCGGTTCTCCCCCCCCCCCCCCACAATATCAAATGTCCCCCCCCCCCCCCCCCCCCCCCCCCTGAGAGCACTTTCAAAGACTAGGCGGGATATTAAAAAATCATGGAAAAAAAACCTTAAAAAAAAAATCCATCACTCCCACCCCCCACCATACTAAATGTCCCCACCCCCACAATATCAAATGTCCCTCCCCCCCC
>OZ022597.1:15416075-15573575 GCA_963669155.1 Arbacia lixula
ACATGACATTTCTACTAACGATTTCATTACATGGATACATGAATACTTGACGGACATGTCATAACAACATCTTTTTCCAACCGTCAGAGATGATTTACTACTAATGGCAATATGGAGTCAGATATAGCACATGTGCTAGTCGAGCCTGGCTCGCATTTGATTACAAATCTGTTGAGACAAAAAATACATAAATATAAATAGGTTCATACATGAATTGTGTAAAGGTTATTCCTTCTTATGAAAATGATTCTATAATCAAATTCAAAAGCAGTTCATATCACAATTGGATTAATGCTAGATACAAAAAGATGTACCTAATATGATATTACATGAAAGAAATGAAGTGGAAATTAAAATATTATATATAATGAGACTATGTGTTTTTTTCTTTATAATTGAATGATTAATTAAGGTAAAATAATGTATAAGCTACTTAATCGTAATTAAACATAATCATAGGGAATACAAAACAACCATTTACTTTTCACTCAATAGCATGTCTGAAATAGCTTTCCGAAAACCACATCGAGATGTTTCTGCTCTCAAACACGTAGAGTCTAGTTATCTATGTCTTGTCACGGTATCCTTCTTTTCTTTTCTCTGCGGGGAGCTGGAGAGAAAATCACGAATGATTACTAGTAGTCTACTGCAGCCAACCCCTCTATTGAAAAGTTTGATTTTACAATGCCCAACAGCCTGAAAGCAAAGCAAAGGGCATATGGGCCACATAGATCGAGTTTTCGGGTGTACATAACTTTATGATATTGATACGCTTTTCCATTTACACCTATCAAATTATGCGCGCAGGCCCGCACAGTAAGACGCATAGGTACTAGGCTGTGAGGTGCATGTACACAACCCAGTCTGTCAACAACTAGGTCTGGTAACACAGACTATGCCCCAATCCCATCCTCGAAGAGGGTAGAAGCCAGAGGAGCTATGACGTCGTTAGGACGTTAGTCTGTGTTACCAGGCGTAGTTGTTCACAAACTGGGTTGTGTCCATGCACCTCACAGCCTAGTACCTAGGCTACATAATAGTTGACATGTGGCATGTGCATCTGGTAGCGAGTTGTTACGGGAAAATTGTTATGAGTCATATTTCTTCCCCTCGAAGGCGAAGTCGCGCGTCAGTGCGAACAGTGAGCCCGCTTCATTCCAACGTCGGATACCGCGACCGCGTACGTATGCACGCATCCAGCCTCAATTTATTGTTCTCGCGCATAACCACTACAGTACAGGGACACTACGACCTGGTGTATCAGCGTTCGGTGATATTAACCCGTTCATTACCAGGCACTGAACACTCCATCGGTTTACTTCACATCTTCACGAGAGAGGTAGGCGTAGTAGACGACCATGAAGGAGAGTATTTCCATATCGACATGTATGCTGCTATGTGGAGTATGGATCATCTTGCATTGCGACCTCACATACAGTACAAGTAAGTACACCAAACCTCTGATCAGCACAGACATCGGCTAGAGTTGGACGGGATAGCCTGTTTTCAGCCTTTTAGACACGGCTAATACAAACACGAAAATAAGAGTCTAGTAGTGACAAGACAAGTCACTCTTTTGTTCACATCTTTTCACCCTCCGTCACAAAGCCGGGGGAGGTGTTAAAAATTATTAGTCTCCGACAGCTAGACCCGCTTTTTTTTTTTTTTTTTTAGCGATGTAGTTTTTATTGAATATGCACACCAGCCTGGAAGCCAAGCTATGCATGGACGGATGTGTAGCTGAGATCACCGCCCATTTCAGTTCAAATCGTTAGCCGGTTTTAGTCCCCGGTTTTAGTCCCACCGTTATAGATGTAACGTCATATTATTCGTCATGCTTGTGACATCATGTGTATTTCGGTCGGCAAATTTCACTTCGTCTTGGCAAATTGCATTTTCGATGTAAGTTTGTATGAAGCTGAGTCTTTGAAGGGTCACTATACCCACCTCCCCGGCCTCAGCGATCGATGTTACTTAGCGCTGGCGGTCTCCCGCTCTTATTAAAATGGGTCAAACCAACGGGTGGGAGAAGAGAGATGGAGCCTGGAGGGGGAAAATGGAGGGAGGGAGGGGGGGGGGAAGGGTTTGATATCCAATCATATCAAGTTTACCCTGAAATTATGTTGGTTTCAATAAAAGCAGTACCATGAAAAAAAAAAAACACAATTTTGTTCAGTGAAGCCGAAGGTTTGATGAGAAAGGTTTGATAAGAAAGATATGATTTTTCAAAGTTCTGATTTTGTGCCATGTGCGAGAAAATTTTCTACAACAGATTACAACATTTTATCTGTGCATTCGATACCTTGTTTGAAACACGCTTTTACACACATACCTCGATAAAAAAATATTACGTAGTCACAAACAGAAAAAAGAGCAATAGGGAATCAGCATACAGCACAAAACAAATAGTCGAGCACCTCGCACGTGACGTCACCAAAGTGAAATTTCGTATGTGCATCGATCGGTATGATTATGACTGATCATGTTTCTGTGTGTTCGTGTGAAAATGCATCGTGAGGGTAGTTAGATACAAACTGTGTGTGTATCCCTCTCTCCACACACACACTCCACTCCTCTCTCTCCCTCTTAATACACGATGAGTAATATAACATTCTGTTATCGAAATGACTACGCGCAACCTTGAAATAGACCTAGCTTCATGCTGCAGTAACGGACGTGTTTCATGTCATATTCCGAACAAGAGCGGGATTTTTTATGCCTCCGCCACGAATTATGTTTTCGGATTGTCCGTCCGTCGGTCCGTACGTCCGTCCCGAATCTGTTAAGGCAGTACCTTTAGAACCGTTAACCAGATTTGCTTCAAACTTAGTACATGTGTTTATTGCATGAAACCAAGTGTGTAAAATAGGGGTCAACTCTGATTGAGGTTAAAGGTCAAAGGTCAATGAATTTTGTGAAAAACTGCCCTAAATTGACCTTTTTCACTATAATTCCAAATCTCAATTCTCATTAAACATGGCACGAAGATGAATCACTACTTAGGGGTAGACTGGTGACATTTTTAGTGAAATTCCTGCTGGTGGCATTATGATTGTAAGCTGTCCATCCATTCATCCATCCATCCATCCACCCATCCATCCATCCACCCATCCATCCATCCACCCATCCATCCATCCATTCATCCATCCATCCACCATCCATCCATCCATCCATCCATCCATCCATCCATATGTTCGTCCGTCCAAACATGTATGGCCTATATAATTAGGGGGATAGGCAAAACATTGATTGTTTCCCACTATTGCTTTAAATGTTCTTGATTCTTTTCATTGTCTGAATGAACTTTTTTTCCCATCAGAAACTTAAAACATACTGTGATAGAAAAACATTGATATTCAACAGATCACAAAAAATATCTCTCTTGTACCTTGCATCCACCCTTTATAATCCCCATTTGTCCCCCTCTCTCTCTGCTTCTCTTCTATTCATACTTTCGCACTCTTCACTCCCATCTCATACTTCTCTCATACTTCCGAGTACTCCTTCCTTTCCCTCTGGCTTTCTCTGATTCATATTTATTATCACTTTTTTTTCTACTTCCTGCTTCCTCTCTGCACGTGTGTTTCATTCCCTCTCCTTTTCCTCTCTCGATTTTTTTTGCATTTTTTTCTCTCCTGTCTTTCTCTATAATAGACCCGGCGGGTGTTTCACCAAGCTGTTCGTAAGTTACGTGCGACTTTACGAACGACTGTTTATCCCTTCTTGTGCTAAATACGATACCACACTTTGTTCACTGAAATTTTAATTTAGCACAAGAAGGGATAACCAGTCGTTCGTAAAGTCGTCTGTAACTTACGAACAGCTTGGTGAAACAGCCCACAGTTCGTGATTACATCATGGTCGGACAATCCACTGAATAAACACTATTAGACTGTTGACTGAGATTTTTTTCTTGAAGCTGTTTTGTATGATGGATGTAAAGGAATATTAAAGTGTGCCCGGAACAACAATAGAAGCGGGTGCACATGGTGGAATATTCTTTCACTACCTTCTCAGAGCTGAATAGCTGTTGCCATAATTGCATGGTAATAAATTGAAATGTGGTCCCCTATCTAATGAATTCCCAATATACTCTGTGAGTAATGAAAATGACGTGAGGTCATTTTCTACCAGCAACAATCTGCTCATGCGCAGATTGCATCTAAGAAGTGGTTTATATGTTTATATCATGTCTGTATACCTGAAGTGTGCATTGTGCATTATTATATATTATATATTATAGATTTCTTGTGTTCTCTGCTTTAAGCTATGCTCGGTGGCCGGGCGGCGAGTTTTTAGCCAATTCCAGCCGGGCACCGCTTGTTTTTAGGGCATCGCTCGGTCGCCGCTAAAGTTTCAGCGCGGAGTTAAAATTTGGGCGGCGCCTGCTCACTTTTTACTCGCCGCCCAAAATACGTTCGGTGCCCGGCGGCGACTGCCCGGGCACCGACCTAATCGAGCGTTCGCCGTCGAGCGATTTAGGTCAACAATCGAATCCGCTGGTCAAAGGCTGACGAGCGTTCGCCGCCCGATTGCTGGCCGGTCGCCGCTGGGAGATATGCCGGTCACTGGGCGGCGAATTCAAAATCGGTCGGCGTTGTTAATAATACAAGCCAACCTTTTCCCTCAAACTCCAAACCCAAACCCCACCCCTAGCCTTACGCCAAAAGAAAAAAAAATGATGATAAAATAAAATAAAAAAAATTCCTAGAATAAGTACTAGTATTTCACAATAAAATTAGTATTTTGTGGGAGGGAAATGAACATACGGCAATATGAACGTCAAATAAGAATGACAGATATTTTTCCCCTATACAGCAGTACATACTGTGCAAATAATCAAATATATTTCAATTTGTTTTACCACGCCTATCAGTCTACATGATTGTTTGACAGTACCCAAAACAAGAGAATGTACTTCCTTTACATCTACATGTACTTCAAACCAAAAGGGTACATTAAATAAAAAAATCTAGCTTGCTTCACAGGTCTTCACTCTGATTGCGTCTTACCAGTGAGAGGGGGTGGACACAACGTTGATGCTGCATCATAAAGGATCCCCATTCTTCCATCAGACATACTTATCTCTTGCTCCATTCTCATACCATGTTTATACCCAAAGTCACACCTTCAACCAGGGAGGTGTTACGAAGGAGTAGAAACTCAAGCATAATATATTCAAACATCTGTATGTGTTCTAAAGCGTGCTCATGAATGTCAAAAGCATTCCATAATCATGACAATGCTTTGATGTTCCATGTGCCGAGCCGACATTTAGCTGATGTCAACTTGAACAGAAATTTCTTTAATTTCCCATTTACCTGTAGACGTTTTGATTTTGACAAATTCGTTTGCAAACTATAAGGAAGTTAACGGCAGATAATGATAGATCCTAATACTCTGCTTTTGTTTCGAAAAGTATTGAGGAATCATTAAAAATCGGACATATAAGCTATTTGTATTACTTACAAAATCGACAAATTTCTTCACTTTCCGACAATTTGTGCATTTGGGGGATTCAACCACTCTCAAAATGATATATTAAGCTGTGTATTATCATTAACGGCGTTTGTGTGTGTTTGCGTGAAACATAGATATTTCACTTGAAAAACTTGTTTATTTGTGTTTGCTGATATCTGTTATGCTCATGGAAGTATTAATGCCATTGACAGAACGGGACAAACGAAATGAGACTGTGTATTTCTTTTGTTCTCTCTGAGAAGCCGTTGCCACACAATCATGTTCATAATTGCTCAAACACCTGAACAGCACCTGTTGAGAACACATAACTTTTCAGCGGCTTGGCACATGGGTTCAAAGGAAGAAAGTTGCTTCATATCCTTCCATAACACATCCCTGCTTCAACCCACTTCTAAAAAGGGCACATTCCGTATACGTCCACCTGTGAATCAGTGTACATTGCCATGTTTAAGAGCCACTAAGCAGTATTTCACACATTGCAGATTTTTAGTATGGATTGTTGCCAAATGAGTCTTGACCGTATCACGTTACCGACCTGGACGCATAAGTGGAACAAAAACAATGGAATTCTCAACAGGAAGTATTGTAATATTCAATTATCATTCTCAAGCAGATCTGAACAGGATATGCCATAAAATAGGTTCCAACAAAAAGACTGCTTTCCAGAGTTTTTTTCCTTACATAACAACGATTTATCTAATGCAAGTGGCGTGTTTGTCTTCTTGATTTGCACAAGGTACAAGCAGGTGAAGAAACAGCTGGCGAAGAGATGGTTCCATAAACTTTGTACACTCAATAAAAGATGGTCTTTTATAATATTTATAATATACATTTCATTATCCATTGCAAAACTTTTATATTCATGAGCAAGTCCACTTTATGTATGGATTAGGGCTTTGGTGGTTACATTAGAAAAATAAGTTCCCACTAATCTATGTTAAATCATCCACTAAAAACGAATCACAAATTTGTTTGCCGCAATAAAGTCTCATTTTGACGAAAATTTGAAAAAAACGCACGCCTCCAGGGACGCCCGAGAAGTCAAAATTAGATTTGTGTACGGAAGTCAACAATAGACCATTTTCGTAATGTATTCACAACTTTCCCCCCAAGTGCGTAGTAACGCGTTATTGCATTCACCTATTTGTGTCACTCAGATTCAATGGAAGGAATGCACTTTGAATCTATTAGTTGTTGCTACTCGGACAAACCTCGAACAAGCTGTGGGGTTCCCATTGGTTAAGTATTTATTCACACTGTTGGCATTTATGGCATTTTGACTTCTCTGATGTCACTGGAGGCGTGCGTTTGTTTTTTTCAAATTTTCGTCAAAATGAGACATAATTGCGGCAAACCAATTTAAAATTTGTTTTTAGTGGATAATTTTACATAGATTAGTGAGAACTTATTTTTCTAATTTAGTAACCCTTTTAAGGGGCAATATATGTTCCTCTCCACATAATCTCTTCTCTAGTATCTACATGTACCCACATTGAAACGTGGAAACATGGGGGGAAGCAACAGTTGAAAAGCACCCACCACCTAGCCTAATCCCATTAAGTCATTTAAATTTAAAATTCTATTATGAGGATCAGAACCACATGAAGAGTCACAGACGTCCTGGCTGAATCAATGTAGAAGGGACCAACTCTAAAAGGGGAGTCCTTAATCAAAGCACAGACACACACACACAACCCTGAGAGTGGGACCTTGTCAATGTGGCTACATTCACACTATGCACAGAGATCATATTACACATTCGGTCAATACTAATATAAGCATTACAATAGAAAAAACACAATGTAATCTTACTTTTCTACTTATGAAAAAAATACAGTATGGAGCCTTGACACTTGAGATATGATAATAAAGTACATATATGTACAGTATGTACAAGCATTATTGTGATTTTGCTGCCTTCTGATTAAACAACATGTACAACAATATGCAACCAGGTGACTTTGATGGAGGCTAGTCACTTGGTAAAGAGATGCTACACCCCAAACCACATGCATAAAATAGCCCCTTGCCCCGCTGGTCAGTCATGTGACCAAATATGCAAATTAATCAGTGTCTTGTATTTCATCTGTAGTTTTGATAACATATTAAAACAGAGCAGTGTGGAATAAATATCTCACACCCTCAAAACTACACCACGTCCTTAGACATCTAAATTGAAGCAATTTGTTCCCTCAAAAAGTTGCATAGGAGCCACTGTAACCTCCTTGCAATGTCAATTTAACCCAGTTTTGCGGCAGGTATCAGTGCCATTTATTAATGTATTGTGTATTATGTGTTAATAAACAGCTTGGGGAAGTCACATATATACCCAGGTTGCCCTTATAAATTCCCGGCGGAGCCCGGCGGGCCGCCACAGGTACGCCTACGAGACACCCGTAGATTCCCCGCCGATCACTGGCCGGCCGCCGAACAATTTCTTTATAATCAGCCGGTGGACGGTGGGAGACCGCCCGGGAATCGGTGGGTCATCAGTCGCTCACTGCCGGGACGCCGCGCGGAGAAGCTTCCCGATATTGCCCACTTTTGACCTAAAATTGACCAGTGACCAACGGGAAACCGACCAGGCGCCGCCCAGGCATCGCTTGTGCTCTACAGCCTGCTCGACTTTTCCAAAAAAAAAACCGCTGGGCGATGCCTATATTCCAGCAGCGACCGAGCAGGCTACAAATCGGTCGGTCGCCGCTCTGAGTCGTGGCTATAGCATAAAGCAAAGTGTTCGTACCCGTACACTACACGAACTTGGGAACAGGCCAGGGAATAGGCGGTTTCCATAGAAAATGGGTTAAACATTGAAATGTCTATAACTTATTATTTCCTTGTCCAATTTTTACTAAAGTCTGCACTGCCTTCTTTGACTTTTTGCTTATCAGGGTGAAATTCCTCTGTAACATGTTTTTATCTCTTTTTTTTTTCAAAAATGGTTTAGGCTTGACAGCAGAGCCTGTTGCGGTGAAAGGTGAGGAAGGGGGAAGCTACAACTTCACCTGCACGGGGCCAGAGAGCATCCAGTGGAATAGGCCCGTGGACGGCATCGAGCGCAGCCTGGTAACCGGCGACAAGTACGAGGTCATATATCATATTGCGAATGGGACCGTCACTGCTCGCCTGACTATCAAGGAGATTACCACTAACGACACGGGCACCTACACCTGCCGCAGTGACACCTCCTCCTTTGAGGTGACTCTCAGCATCTCCCCAGGTACACCGCTTTCACTTGTTATGCAACATTGGGACAGTTTTACTAGGGTAATTCTAATTACTTACATGGAGTTCATTTCATCGCATTTCATGGCTGTCCAGTCGATTCATGTCACATTGTGATTACATACAGAAAGGATTGAATCAGTCACAAAATTGTGGATTAAACTGAGATTAGAGAGTAAAACAATGAATGCAAGGGATAAACATACATTTTGATGGACCCTGTCACATCTCCAAATCAAGGGTGCGATGAAGATTGTTGAATAAATGCAGCTTTTAGGTGTTTGGAAGAAATAAAAGAAGTTAATGATTATTGGTTTGTGCATGAAAAGGTAAAGAAAGTGCAAAAATACATGTAGTACCCTCCGTTGAGTATTGACATGAGCAATATTAAGTGGAAGTGTCGTGGTGTCGTGGTTGTGAACTGTGACTGAGATGTTGGGGTACTAGCTTGAAATCTATCCACGGTACTGCTGATTAGTGCATGTCCTTCATCTCTCCACCGAGGTGTATGATGGGTACCCGGCATGAATAGAACAAGTCCACTGCCTGGACTATTTTAGTTGAAGCGCGCTGTATACGTACACGCATTGCGGACACGCACAACTAGATGTATTTGTCTGCCCTCCACTTTCTCAGCTCCGGGCGGACAGATTCGTGAAGTCGCGCAATCAGTGGTCTAGCGCGGTGTGCGTACTATGTGAATCAGTGGCGTACTGTGTGCATGTGTGGGAGAAGAGGCGGACGATAAAATACGGCCAGTATCTGGACTACTAAATGATCTCTTTTAATTATTGGACAGGTACCGCATCGATCTAATGTACCAGCAGCTGCCAGGCCCATGCATATCCGTATTGCATTTCTGTATTATGTTTAGCCGAGCTTGAATTAAATTCTAGAGTACATTTTGATCCACACTTTGCCAGATTGCCCGAATCTTTGTAAAAAGCACGATAACCATAACATTTGTCAAAATCTGACGAAAAACTGAATATCTCTGCTGACTTTGCTATGGTATGATATGATTTTGTATATATGTTGTACATGTACGTACTTGCTTTCTTTACCTGGTTCCACTTCAATTTCCCGTACGTATAGAAGATACACACTCTATGCACGTCAAAGACCACACTTTACTTCTCGTTTAAGAGCATTACGAGAACCCGGTGGAGTGGGCAGAAACCCTATTTTGGAAAACAGGTGAGACATGCCGACCATTAATGATAATTTCCCAATTCAACTGATTCCTCATCAGTCATCAAACTGCTCAGCGGCTCAAGCAGTTTGGAAGGGGTCGTCGAGTACAAGGACGCGTCCGAAGCTGGTCTAATTTGCGACGATGATTGGAGCGATGCGGAAGCAACCGTCGTGTGCCGCCAACTTGGGTACGAACACGGGGAGAGCTTGAAGTCTGTCGGCCTAGGACTGCTTGGCGGGACCGTCTTCTACCGGGACTACCGCTGCAATGGCGACGAGCGAGAGCTGAATCAGTGCCCGTATGAGTCCATCCCGGAGACGTCGTGTGATCCCGGGCATATAGCACAGGTAGCCTGTGGACCTCCAGCTGGTAAGGAATCGCGCTAGCACTAATGACCCATATCAATAAACCATATATTCAACTGTTATGCACTGCATAATGATAATCCTAAAGCTTGTCCAAGGAGTGTCCTAGTAGCAAAAACGAAAAGATTCAGTGTACGTTCCATAAAATTACTATGCAATTAGGGGAAGGAAGGGGGGGGGGAGGGGGGGGGGGGGGTTGTGAATAGATTATGGAAAAGGCTTATTCGAGATGATAGGCCAAGTATGTTTATGTATCATCGAGCGTTAAATGGTAAGAACTTTTTCTTACTTTTTGTTTTCAAAATGAAACCCTATTAAGAATTAAAAAAAAATGCAAGGATTTTCAAAAACGTTACCTTGCATAAGTTGTGCCAAACAGATCCAAATGTTATTACAATTTTATGTTTTTTTTTAATCTTTTAATCTTGACTTGCGTTATTCTCATGATATTCAAATTTGTCCCATGCACCATATCAACATGTGATTATTTTTGTAATTTTTTCCCCCCATCTCAGAGTTCGACTTGCGAATGACTGGCAGTCGATTCAGTGAACAGGGGCGGGTCGAGGTCTTCCTGGAGGGGGAGTGGGGCTACGTCGCCACTCCAACCTACTTGTACAAGAAGCAGAATAAGATAATATGCCGTCATCTCGGCTACGTGGACAGCGCCCGTCGTCATGACCCGATATACATAGCTGACTTCACGCGCTCTGACAGAAAGACAAACTTAGTGATTGACGAGATTACGTGTGCAGATGATGCCATGAAATTATCGGAGTGTCAACTTGAATTAGCGGAAAATGCGACTACGCTTTCGCACAATAATGACGTGAAGGCCATATGCATTCCATACGGTAAACCATCGCACGTTGATAGATGTCCCAACATGTTATGTTATCTTATTGTTTACCAAGTCTTCTTCATTGTCACATTATCAGTTAATTGCACTCTTGGGAGATATTTGTGCGTTCTGAAGCCAACCAGTAACCATAGTAACTTGAATCATATCCATCGAGTATGATATTATACAAACGACGCACAGGTTTGAGTAGGTCGGTGCGAGTTGCGTGCATTTTATGTGCCATTTTGGATTAAACACACGAGGGGCAGGCGCAATTGCAATAATGATATCTTTAATGGCTTCAGCTTCTGTTCTTCACATGACGCAATACTGTCGCATAAAAAGTGGTTTCCTCTACAAATTTGCTTTCTCTTTGTCACTGTTCCTTTCTCTCCTTTCTCTCCTTCACTCTATCCTCTGTACTTGACAGGTGTTTCTGACCATGAAGCTCTGGATTATTATGATAACCCATCTGTTTGGTTTTCCTTCATGTTGTTTGATCTATTGTAATTATGATGTACCCTTTGTGAAGGACTTTCATTCTATTAAGCTCTGGTTTATAATGAATATGCCATTATTTGTACAATTAACGTTAAAATGTCTACAAATTGTACGCATTGACACTTGCATGTTGCTATCTTATTCTGATAAGAGGCATTGGCTATCGAGAAGAAATACCTGCATTAAATCAAATTTGATTTCTTCATTAGACTCCGTAGCGAACCACCCCATTAGACTGGTGGATGAGAAAGGTGAGGTGAACTCGGACTATGGGCGAATTCAGATACTCCATGATGGCATCTGGGGAACGATATGCGGCTATTCCTCCTTATTCCCCGCTGTAAGTGTGTCTCGCTCAAAGCGAGTCTGACAATACACTATAAAGTTAAAAAAATTACATTTTTATATAGAGCAAACCTGATCATTATTCCGAATTTTCATCTGCAACACTTTTTAATGAGATTTATGTTTAAATTTTAAACGAAACGTACATTATATTATAAATTGAGAAAATGCCCCCCAAACATACAACTAACAACAATTATTGTCCCAATTTCAAGATAAAAATTAAAATTGTCGAAGATTATTTCCTCAAAACCGAATATTACGCTTTGTCAATTCAAGGGAAATGTTATGTAGCCACTCTCTCTCAAATGATGACAAAGTCATGGAACTTTAAGAATTCGGTCTGTAAAAGGGATGGGCTACCTTTAAAGGTGATACGGTCACACCTGTATAGAAAGACCAAGCAAAGAAGACAAGCACTCTGGTCTCCCTGAACAGGTGGTCTTTATTTACAGGTTGTTCAAACACAGGTTTGATTGGACAAAGGTGTTAAAGGGAAACAACACGTGTAGTCTTTAGAGAAAGGACGTCTTTCTACGTGTTATCACGAAAGCAGGTTTTACCGTAGATATTATTTATTGGTTAAGATAAGGCCTCGGTATTCTGCTTTCTGATAATAGTGTTGTTTTGAGATCACCCAGTGCCTATAGTTTAACCATGTACTTCAGTGTAGTATTTATTTGTATACTGGTGACAATTGTCAAGCAGTGAAGCTGGTTGATATACTTCCCACGCTGTTGCCGTTAATGTTGCATCCAATCCAGAATTAAGGATCCCATCAAGTTTCTTCCCAGGACATGCCCTATGCATGTATCCCTTTCGGCCATCGCAGATGACACGATTTTGCCACGATTCTGCACTAGTAAGGGTTTAAGACTAAAAATGTGACGTCACCTTCTTGTATAAATTCAATGGCTGGTTCCTGCGAGACAGCCAGTCACAGAGTCGCACAACTGATCGGATCGTGTCGTCTTCGGCGGCTTGTACTTCCGGTGCAAAACGCCAAAGTTTGTATACAGCTAGGCGTTGCCACATTCCCCCTATGTAAATCGCGCCATTTCATATTTTTGTCTGCATAGATCGCCTGTGCAGAACAGGGCCACAATGTAAGTCGCGGATGGTACCTAGACACGCGCGCCTACAACTTTCCCCCGTCGGAGGCGCCGATCTGGACGTCGTTCCCATTATGCTCGTCCTATTCCCTTGAGCTCGGGTACCAGGATGCCGATCAGGTGTACAAATGCAGACACGGCCCGTGGGGCACCGAGACTGAGTGCAGTAGCGAGTACTCAGCTGAAGTTCTGGCGGCCGTCCAATGCGTACCGCTAGATGGCTATGATGACCCCAGTAAGCTTCGCTCTTTATATACCATGTGTTTTCTTATTCATCCCCTAAATTGTCAGGCAAATGAAGGACTAAATACTTCCTATTGGTCAACATGTTGTTCTGTAACACCATGAAATTGTGTTCTTGTCAGGATATTTGTATTATTATGTGGTGACGAAGGAAAAGAAATGAACGAAATAAAGGAATTAATTTATACATGTATTATGTCTTTTAACTATGTTATTTCAGGTTTTTGGTCAATACTGCAGTGGTGTCATGGAACACAACTTGAAGTAAATAGGCTACACTACCTAAACTACCTAAACTAAGAAAACTGTGCTTATATTATGTCTTGTTAGTTGTTTACGTTGATTGTATCTAAATTTAATGCATGGTTGTTTTTTTTGTGTTCTTTTGCCCAGACGACACTGGCTATATCGGTCTACACGGCTGGAAGTTGGCGCTCGTGCTCGTAGCGACCTTCGTATGTCTTTGCCTCCTCTTCGTTTGCTGCTGGCGGGCTCACCAATCCCGCACCGCCACAGCAACGTCGAACACCACTTCGTACTCTGATACCGTCACTGCTGGCCAGAATAAACATCCAGATACAACGTCGCGAGTTTAACCGATGAGGATGTTGGATGCGGTGGTTGCCAATG
Source organism: Arbacia lixula (assembly GCA_963669155.1). Lineage (NCBI taxonomy): Eukaryota > Metazoa > Echinodermata > Echinoidea > Arbacioida > Arbaciidae > Arbacia > Arbacia lixula. Next base: position 15,430,014 of record OZ022597.1, read on the forward strand.
CATGAGTTTAACGTGGCAATATAGTGAATGGTCCTTTCAGAGTATTAGGCCCATGGATTTTAAAAAAATAAAAAGTCCTTAAAGACAGCCAGTCCCTTTTTCGGATCACCACAAAACCATCGAAACATTGGCAAAACATATAGAGGAGTGTAAGCAAGCTCTATATTCACAATTTGAAACTGAAACGTAGTGTAAAATTCAAATAATGCACGTAAACAACGTCTGATTAATAGTCTTTACCTCAGGCTCTTAGCAGTTTGTGTTGAAATATCTGCTTTATTGATTAATCTGTTTATTCAATTATAACACGCATTGTGAAAAAAAATGTTCTATGGAAGGAATCATGTCCAAAGTTTGGGAGTTACTCATAAAATTAGATTTCACACATGCATAAAACATAGATACTGCAACAAAGACTAATACTTTTTTCGTAGTACGAAAAAAGTCGGTTTGAAATTTAACGACAGAAAGCTTCAACATGCTATATTCTTAGAAATGGTCTTGAATCACACTTTCTTCAATTTATCAATCGTGATAGACGATTTCAAATATCAAGCTTGCAAAAGGGACGGACAATCTTTAAACATGCCACTTATGATTGTGAAAGGAAGAGGGGAGAAGTTGGCTGGTAAATACAGAACTCGGAAGAGGGAATTTAGTGGACACTTAGGATTTAGAGGTCCAATACGACAGCATTTACTTTCAAAACAGTGAGAAAAAAGGGAAAAAATCAACCAGAGATGTTAGTTTTAGTCCTAGAGTGGTCGCCATTTTTTTTCCGGTCTCTTCAGCAGTCCCAAAAGTCTCGGCAGCATTAAAAAATTATACATTACCCAGGAAGAAAACTTCGATTTGGGGGGGGGGGGGGGGGGGGGGGGGCCACCAGACATGGGCTGCTGTATAAAGTTTCTGTGTATCAATGTCTTTTAAAGACCAGCCTGCACATTTCCTACATGAACTACCTTAGCGATATGCTACTGGAAAGAAATGGCAGCCATTTTTAAAGATGGCCTCCGTGGAAATGACGTATTGAGTACTATTTAGAATAACATTTGAATGGAACATTATCCCACATCATATGAGGTGTCATATAAAGGTGAATAACATTTCCTACAATTTGGTATCATATTTGTTGGACTCCGTGGTGATTTCGATAAAAATTTGGGGCCAAGAATGTGATTTTATACCAGTCTTTCCCAAATATTTTAATTTCATGGTAATACACATTTCTCCATATTTTCAAAAATCTATTCATTAACGATATCGAAACTTGTCAGAAAACTGCCTAAGCTTCTGTCCTTTATAATGTACACAAATCAATGGCAGTGTTTATCTTTTGGGCGACAGACACAATTGTTCTGAGATGTATGTGCACTGCATGGTACATAAAACTTTAACGCTAAAACCGCCGGAAGGGGGGGGGGGGGGGGGTCATAGAGCAGTAAAAAAAAGCCGGTCTGGTTATGGTTAAGTAGAATCTTGCATGGGTGGAAGGAGAGATGGAAAACTGTTGATATATTCTTTCATCAGTCCAAATGACCCCCTCCCCCACTCGCCTCCTCACCAACTCACCAACTCGCCAACTCCCAGATTTGAGAGTGCCGTACCAGAATGGTTCCAGGGTAGAGATTTCAAGGTGCTTCCTAATGACCGTTTAAATGTGTATCGTGTAGCCCGATTGAAACTACACAGAGATTACCATTACAGTGTTATGTGTGCAATCGATTGCACTCATTGTCTGCAATCGAGTGCGATCACTGTGCAATCGCGATCTCAGGCTCCACTGATGGTAAGATATATGGTCAAGATTGGACTTAAATCTACATTTTATTGTTACTGTACTACCGTCTAGTCATCTCATGTATAACACTAAAGGTATTTAGCCATAGATATGCTCAACTTCGCCATCGAATAATTGTTTGCCAACCTTTATCTGTTATGTATAATACAACGTATAAGTCTATGTGTGTGCGAGCCCTACGTCGAGCTATTGTAAAACGCAATAACGTTTTCGTTTGGTGAGCCATTTGCGAAAATGGCTGGGTAGAAGTCACAAAAATACTCTTGTACTAGTACTAATTGTACTAGTATACTAGTAATCCATTATCTAGCGTGACGGGCATTGTTATGTCTTGTTGAGGTTGTTTTCTGGTTCAAAACAGTGATCTAGACGGGAAGTGTATATTTCTGCATGTTAACTTTTTCCGGTTTCATAACAATCTCATCCGCTATGGATATGAATGCAATGTTTCCTACCTTTTCACGCGCTATCGATATCAATCCCCGTATAAATACGTATACGGGCGCCTGAATATCGATAGCGGGAGCAATGTATTGAAGGCGGCAAAGGTTATGGTTATACACTTTCCGTCTAAATCATCGATTTTGACACAAAATTCAACCACAACATACACAAATGTCCGTCAGGCTAGCTAATGTATAATACAATGTACTCGAAGTATTTTTGTGATTTTTACCCAGCCGTTTTCCCTTTTCCAAACGGCTTACCAAACCAAAAGCGTTTTTCAATAGCTTGACGTAGAACCCCAAGCCTTTGGCATGGAGTTCCTCGTAGGGTTATGTGTGTCCGTATGTGTATGTGTGTGTAGTGAAGGGAGTGGATGGGGACCGGGGGGGGGGGGGGGGGACATGGGTGTGCATCAGTATCTGTATAATGGTAAATGCTTTGATAGATATGTCTTCTTCGATTTTTTACTTTCTTCCCATGATGTCTACCGTATGTAATGTAGCAATAAATCTGTTGCATGTTTTTTTAATGTCGTTATGTATTGAAATACAGTAATTACTTCTTGTTGTTGTTGTGAGCAAAATGTACTTCCGTGAATGGACAATAAACTACCCAAGTCAGTTCTGTTAAATTTGTGTGAGAATATCGGAAAGTATCGACGACTCTTCTCATATCTCTTTCTCACCCACTCTCTCCCTGTTTCTATCTTTGACCCCCCCCCCCCGTTTGTCTATCTCTGTTTTACCCTTAGTTTCAACATATTGGTCTTGTCTCCCATATCCTGTCTCTCCTTTCTCTGTAAATATGAGTTATCTCGGTACCTTTTTCTTATTATTTGTTCCTTGTGTTTCTCCCACGCTCAGTCTACCTTTCTCCACTCTCTCCTCTTTCTCCCTTTTCGTCCATCTCTCTCTCTTTTTCTGTCTCTCTCCTTCTCTCACATTCTCATATCTCTCGATCTCTCGCATTCTTCACGTATAGTCCCCCCCCTTTCTCTCTCTCTCTCTCTCTCTCTCTCTCTCTCGCTCTTTCTCTCTCTCTCTCTGTCTCTCTCTATCTCTCTCAATCCTCCCCCTCACTCTCTCAATTTCTCCCGGCTCCGTCTCTCTCCTTTCCCTCCCTCTCCCCTACCCATCTCTCTAATTTCCCTTTCGTTCATTTTCTTTTCTATATCTTTCTTATATCCCTCCACCTCCCCACTTTCGCTAATCTCATTTCTTACTCTATCGCCCCATGTATTTCCCTCACACGCGCAAAAAATCTGTCCATCTCATAGCGAGTCGCCAATAAGAAACAAGAAACCATTAGTGAATACAAAAAACATTCTTCGATAAATGAGAACAGGTAAATACCGTTCCTCTAGTGAGGAAAACATGACAAAAAACCCCTCCAATTTAAAATAATGCAATTTATAGTGAAGGTATGTAATACAGAGAATGATACGATAGCATTGTGCGACCCCCCCCCCCCCCTCCTCACACACACACACACACACACACAAACACACACACTCACAAACACACACACACAAACACACACATACACACACACAAACAAACACACACACATACACACACACACACACACACACACACACACACACACACACACACAACCTTCGCCTATACCGTTTTGTTTTTATTTTTCAATCTTGTCCTTATTTCCAGTCTGTCCTTTCTCTTGATATATCTTTTGTTCTATTTTGTTCCTGTCTATACCTATACCTTCTTTTCCTCCTTCTCTCCATCGGTCTCTGTTTTTTCGGCAATTTCCTTTCTCCTGTCCCCCCCCCCCCCCCCCCGCCATGTATCCTTCTCACGTAACCAACTCTGTCAACCTCAAAGTGGGTCTTCAACAAGAAACCATTGAAACCTCCCTTGATATATGAGAAAATGTTAGCACCATTCCCCTCATAAAGAAGAGCCCTAAAGTGTCAAATATTAGAGAACTATAAGACTATGATACATGTGAATAGGGCGGGGAATACAGAGATCAACACGATAAAATGCGACGTTTCATTTCCGTTATTCAACACAGCTTTCTCCCCAGTCCTGCCAGTCAACACAATCTATTTACCGAACTTGCCAATTAATATTTCATTTCTTAAAGGGATAGTTCACCCTGAAATCATTTTGGCTTTAATAAAAGCAGCCACATGAAAGAAACATATAAGTGAAGGTTTGAGGAAAATCCCTTGAAATTTCAATTTTGTGACGTCACGTGTGAGGTACTCTTCCATAATTATGATGTGTACAGAATAATTACATAAATTGCTCTTTTTCTGTTTTTGACAACGGAATGGATTTTGTTTTTACAGGTATGTGTATAAAGACACATTTCTTATGATGTAGGCCTATCAAGTGCACGGGTAAAATGATACTTACCTTTAAAAAAAAATATGCACATTTTTTTAACAAAAAGTTGTACACAACACATGGAAGAGTACCTCGCATGCACGTGACGTCACAAAATATTTTTTTTAAAAAATCATAACTTTCTTATCCTTTGAAGGATTTTCATCAAACCTCCACTTAAGTGTTTCTTTCATGTGGCTCCTTTTACTGAGCCTAAAATAATTTCAGGGTGAACTATCCCTTTAACATAAGCATACAGTGTTTATGAGCTGATAAAACAGGAAATGAAAATTATATTTACTTTGATTCAAACTGTACAGTTCTATTTCTAGCAGGGTTCTACATGAGTACATTGTGGTATTTGTATTTTCATGTAGCTATTTCAAAACATAATTAAGAATATAACATTTTCGATATGTATGTACAGTTTATTCATGTTGCTGCGCAAATACATTACAAATGGTAAACCCAAAGCTTGTCCGAGGTTTGTCCATCTAGCAACAACTAAAATGTTCAGAGCGCATTCTACTATTTGGTGGTTTTTTTCAGTTAGGGGGGAAGTTGTGAAGATATTACAAGGGTCTGTAGCGACCAAAAGCGTGAACATTATATTTTGGTTTGTTTTCTTAAGGACACTGTAGTTTTCTTTTGGCGCCGTTTTAGCCACGTCACAATGTATAGAAAACGTGTCACTTCTTTAGTCCCTCGCCGACTAAGTAGTCCTGTCATTCATTTATCATATCATTTAATTTAATTACTATATAACATTTTATATGAACATTACGAGTCGTTTTGGATTGTTTTAACCTGTGTGTGATATACTTTTCTATTCAAAAGTTTTCACGTACTCAATTAATGTTAGTAAAATTGTTTCGCCGATATATGCAAAGTAGCTATGTCGGGCAAGGCCCGTTCGGGTAGGCGCGTTAGCGTCACTTGCATCTTACTAGCCAGCGAGAGTGGTTGTCCTTGTTTTTGTCCGTACCAAGGCCGTCCCATCAGTACGTGGCAAGGCCGTCCAGTACGTGGCATACTTGTACAGTATCGCCCAAGGTACGTTAATTATATAACAATTTTTAGACGGTGATTGCTATATTCATACTGTGTGTTTAATTCTTCATGACGGTCATGTATTTATATATGTTTACTTCTCCATGACAGTCATGTATTTGAAAGAGTGACCCAATGTTACATTAGGTGCCTTTACATTTTTGGGCGTGGCATTTGGCCGATGGCGGTACACCGTATATTAATTACATTCTATTGAACTTGTAAACCACATTATATTTTGTGTAATTCAACATAAAACTTCGATACAAGTACAAGTTTTATTCATGGTATATATTTCTTCTTGACAAAAAAAAAAAAAGAAAGAAGAAAAACGTCCGAGATTGAACGCTTGTTTATTGAAGGTCGTACCGTACTCGTTTGTGTGTTTGTTGAACTCGTAGTCTCTTGTTTCAGACACGATTATTTAGCCCGTTGATTTTTACAATCTCGGAAATATAACTTGTGTCGGTAATTAATTAGGTTTTTCGTACTTTCTTATTTAGCCACTACGAACTCCAACCCAGTGCTCGACCTCATGTCCTAGGTCGCAAGCAGGTCCGCCCCATAACTAGGGTGAGTTTTATTATCGGACAGTACATGTAATTGGCAGTTTTTGTATAGCGTATATCACATTAAGATTACGATGTCTCTATATGCGTTTAGGGATCGGGATTTGAGTTGTGATACATGTTTTATGCAATCATTCATGTAGCGATACTCGATATCAACGCATTTATCTATTCGGTTATAAAATGTGACAGAGGTTTTTATATTGCTATCTAACCATTTGAAATACTTTATTACCACACATGGTGGAATATTAAATCCGTGTGATATAATAATCAAATCATTGAAATGAATTCTGAACTGAATTGAACTGCATTGTAATTTACATAAATGATGCTATCCAATAGTAATTGCATTATGACGATGTACTCATATTTTGTGTGTTGGTATATTTCTGTACAATGCAGGGGTTCTTTCTCCTACATAATAAAATGACACCAACCATACACCAGATGGCCTCGTGTCCTCATTTTGTCGGGCGGTAATCGAGGGACCTATCAACGGTTTCTTCAGTGGTGACCCCGACGTGATTGCAGAGCCCGACGTGATTGCAGAGCCCGACGTGATTGCAGAGCCCGACGTGATTGCAGAGCCCGACGTGATCTCAGAGGCCCGACTTCTACGAAAGAGCGACACGGTCTACAAGCCTGATGTCAACCAAGGCCTGAAGTGATCAGCAGCCCGAGTGATCCGGAGCCCGACGAGACCCGAACTCGTGACGCAGAGCCCGTCGTGATCAACTACTCGGCCCGACATCACCTTCCAAGCCCTAGCTGACGTTACTAATGGTCTGACGTCACTCTCATCAAGGCAATATAGATCAACGTTATAACTTGAGAACATTTGAAGTCATTCGGTGATATTACTGAACGTTTGTGATAATTGTATTCTATAGATTTTTCTATGTGATTCTATGCAATATGTCTAACGATAACGAAACGCTACCCGATCCCGTAGTTGTACCACAAGTCCAAGCTATCACAATAAAACTTCCACCCTTTTGGAGAACGGACCCCCTAATATGGTTCGCGCAAGCTGAGGCGCAATTCGCCACGCGCAGAATTAGCCACGAGGCAACAAAATACGCGCACGTCATCGCCGCTCTTCCGCAAGACGTTGCACAAGAAGTACGCGATATTTTGATTAACCCTCCTGCCGCCGAGCAATATGCGACACTTAAGAAAAACCTCATAGAAAGAGTCAGCGCGTCTGAACAGCGAAGAGTTCAGCTTCTGCTAACTGAAGAAGAGCTAGGTGATCGTAAGCCCTCGCAGCTTTTAAGACGGATGGAACAGCTTCTCGGTGAACAGCAGTTAGAAAAGGGCATCTTTAAACAACTGTTCCTAAAGAGGCTACCCATGAACGTCCGCCAGATTTTGGCCTCGACAAGTGAAGCTCTGCCACTCAGCGAGCTGGCTTCACTGGCGGATCGGATAGTAGAGACACAGCCGTATGCGCCTGGCGCCATTTCAGCTATCTCTCGAAATGCCGAAGCCACGCCGAAAGCTTCTAGCGCGCTGGAAAGTCAGGTGACAGAACTCACCAGACTGGTTCGCGATCTCACAACGGTAGTGGGAAATATCCAGCGCAGCCGCAGCAGAAGCCGTAGTAGGAAGCGTGACAGCAGACGCGTTAGAAGCGACTCGTCAGTAGAGGCGTCAGCTGACGATCTATGTTGGTACCATAACAAGTTTGGTGACAACGCGCACCGTTGCCGACCACCGTGCGCGCGGAAAAATACTTCGGAAAACTAGCAGACCAGCGGGTCAATGGGGTGACGAACCCTACTGGTCAGCCCGATATAAGTCGCCTATTGTATGTCAGAGACGTAGATACGAGAGCGAAATTTCTTGTCGACACCGGCGCAGCCGTCTCCGTATTTCCGCCCACCAAGCAGCAACGGACGCACAAGTCCGACCACACGCTCAGAGCTGCTAACGGTTCGATTATTCAAACTTACGGTCAGCGCTCGCTTACATTGAACTTTGGTCTCCGACGCACATTTAGGTGGCTATTCATTATTGCCGACGTGCCTACTGGAATACTTGGTGCCGACTTCCTACACCATTTCCATTTGTTGGTAGACGTGAACAAGCGCAAGCTGCTGGACTGTTTGACTGGTCTCACGGTAACAGGTAGCCCAGCGAACTGTCAACGCATTAGTCCGGTGTACAATGTGACTGATAACCCTCATCCGCTCTACGAAATGTTGCGCGCGGAGTACAGTGATATCACTGTACCCATCTACAAAGCGCAAGCTTTGAAGCATGATGTGGTTCACTACATCGAGACTCGCGGTCCTCCCGTACATGCGAAACCTCGCAGGCTAGCGCCAGACAAGCTCAAGATTGCTCGTGACGAATTCCAGCACATGCTCGAACTCGGCATTATCCGCCCATCCAGTAGCCAATGGTCTTCACCATTACACATGGTCCCGAAGAAGACTGCAGGAGATTGGCGTCCCTGTGGGGACTATCGAGCTTTGAACCGTGCAACCATTCCAGACAGGTATCCGGTCCCACATATCCAAGATTTTGCAAGTCACTTACAAGGAAAGCGTGTCTTTTCGAAGATAGACCTCGTGCGCGCGTACCACCAAATTCCTGTTGCGCCCGAAGATATCGGGAAAACAGCTATAAGTACGCCTTTTGGACTTTACGAGTTTGAAAGAATGCCTTTCGGTTTGCGTAACGCCGCACAGACATTTCAGCGATTCATCGATCAGGTAACACGAGGACTTGATTTCGTGTACGCGTACATTGACGACCTCCTCGTGGCTAGTGCCACGGAAGAGGAACACGAGAAACACCTTCGCCTACTCTTTAGTCGGTTACAAGAGTATGGTGTTGTAATCAATCCTAAGAAATGCGAGTTTGCAGCGTCCGAATTGGATTTTCTTGGCCACCGCATAACTAGCGAGGGAATCGGTCCTTTGCCCGACAAGGTCAATGCTATCCGTGAAGCCAAGACACCGACGACCCTGAAGAGCTTGCGAAGCTTCTTAGGTCTAGTGAACTTCTACCGAAGGTTCATTCCGAACTGTGCGAATATCCTGACTCCACTTACGGATTTGCTGGGAAAGCGAGGCAAGCGCGGTAAGCACTCGCGCAAGCCATTGGAGTGGACCCCAGCATGCGATGTAGCTTTCCGAGAAGTCAAGGAGGCAATGGCAAGAGTCGCATTACTAGCGCACCCGAATGTAGACGCCCCCTTGAGCCTCATGGTTGATGCATCCAACCACGCAGTCGGCGGTGTCGTGCAACAACTCAAATGCGATGCTTGGCAACCAATTGCATTCTTTTCGCACAAACTCCAGCCGGCGGAGACCCGCTACAGTACGTTTGGGCGCGAGCTCTTGGCTGTGTATCTGACAATCAAGCATTTCCGCTATATGCTTGACGGGCGGCCATTTTGCGTTTTCACGGATCACAAACCATTGATCTATTCGTTCCAAGCCAAGCCCGATCGATACAATCCGAGAGAGATTAGGCAACTAGACTACATTTCGCAGTTCACGACCGACTTGCGGCACATCAAAGGTTCTGACAATGTAGTGGCCGATGCGCTGTCACGGCCGGAGGTCAATGCTTTACACACTGACACGCGAGTTGATTTTCAACTCATTGCACAGACTCAGAAGTCTGATCCCGAATTGCAAGTGATACTTAATTCGGATACCCAGAACAGCATGATACTCGAAAACGTACCATTGATTGGTAGCGGAGAACAGATTGTATGTGATACGTCACACAATCTTGTGCGCCCTTTCGTGCCGAAAGAACACAGAAGAGCCGTTTTCAACGCGATACACGGCTTATCTCATCCTGGTGTTCGTGCGACTCAAAAGGCCGTTACCGCCCGCTTTGTTTGGCCAGGTGTCAATAAGACAGTTCGGAATTGGGCACAGTCATGCTTGCATTGCCAGCGGTCAAAGGTTAATCGGCACATCAAAGCACCCCTCGGTACTTTCAGCGCACCGGACGCACGATTTGGTCACGTGCATATTGATCTCGTTGGTCCGCTCCCTCCATCCAATGGAAATGCCTACCTCCTCACGTGCGTAGATAGGTACACCCGCTGGCCAGAGGCCATTCCCATCGCGGATATCACTGCAGAGACAGTCGCACGAGCTTTTGTAGAGCGATGGATTTCCGTGTTCGGGGCGCCCGACTGTATCACTACAGATCGTGGAAGACAATTCGAGTCTCAATTATTCGCAGAGCTAACCAAACTGCTCGGAACCACGAGAGTTCGTACGACGTCCTACCATCCGGCAGCTAACGGATTGGTCGAACGCTTTCACAGGCAGCTAAAGTCGGCCCTGAAAGCTCAGGACGATCCGCAGCACTGGTATGAGCACTTGCCCATGGTACTTCTCGGTATACGCACTACCGTTAAAGAAGACCTAACATGCTCACCAGCTGAGTTGGTATACGGTACCACTCTGCGCCTACCAGGTCAGTTCATTGCCCCAGAACGCACCGAATTAGATCCCAGCGATTATGTTTCGCGATTGAAGCAGCACATGAGCGATTGCACCGTAACTCCAACGCGAACTAAACAAGGAGCTACTTACGTTCCGAAGGATTTGTTTCATAGTTCGTATGTATTTGTTAGAGTCGACGCAGTACGCAAGCCCTTACAGCAGCCATACAACGGCCCGTATAAAGTCCTGAGAAAGAACAACAAATTCTTCACATTGGACATAAGGGGAAAGAGTGAAACGGTAAGCGTCAATCGTTTGAAGGTCGCGCACGTGGAGCGAGCTGATGGCGATGCGCGGATTTCAGACAAAGTACTTGCAAAGGATGAAACGAACTCAGTTTCTGAACCCAGTCCGTCAACTACCAAAACGGTGCAAACTGCCAAAACTGCCAAAACGGTGCAGCGCACCAACACAACCCCTCCAGTCAGAGTTACAAGGTCTGGTCGCCATGTTCATTGGCCTAAACGATACCAGGCAATTGGATAGTTTTGGATTTATAAGTCGTGAGGTTATATCGGTATACAATGTGTACTTCATTGTTGACCGTAATGTAGTTATATCCACTGTAACATAAGTGTATTAAGATTGTATCTTACAGCGCTTCATACACTCCTTAGTGTCTGAAAATGTTTACATATAACTTCATTACTAACGGGGGACTTTTTGTAGCGACCAAAAGCGTGAACATTATATTTTGGTTTGTTTTCTTAAGGACACTGTAGTTTTCTTTTGGCGCCGTTTTAGCCACGTCACAATGTATAGAAAACGTGTCACTTCTTTAGTCCCTCGCCGACTAAGTAGTCCTGTCATTCATTTATCATATCATTTAATTTAATTACTATATAACATTTTATATGAACATTACGAGTCGTTTTGGATTGTTTTAACCTGTGTGTGATATACTTTTCTATTCAAAAGTTTTCACGTACTCAATTAATGTTAGTAAAATTGTTTCGCCGATATATGCAAAGTAGCTATGTCGGGCAAGGCCCGTTCGGGTAGGCGCGTTAGCGTCACTTGCATCTTACTAGCCAGCGAGAGTGGTTGTCCTTGTTTTTGTCCGTACCAAGGCCGTCCCATCAGTACGTGGCAAGGCCGTCCAGTACGTGGCATACTTGTACAGTATCGCCCAAGGTACGTTAATTATATAACAATTTTTAGACGGTGATTGCTATATTCATACTGTGTGTTTAATTCTTCATGACGGTCATGTATTTATATATGTTTACTTCTCCATGACAGTCATGTATTTGAAAGAGTGACCCAATGTTACATTAGGTGCCTTTACATTTTTGGGCGTGGCATTTGGCCGATGGCGGTACACCGTATATTAATTACATTCTATTGAACTTGTAAACCACATTATATTTTGTGTAATTCAACATAAAACTTCGATACAAGTACAAGTTTTATTCATGGTATATATTTCTTCTTGACAAAAAAAAAAAAGAAAGAAGAAAAACGTCCGAGATTGAACGCTTGTTTATTGAAGGTCGTACCGTACTCGTTTGTGTGTTTGTTGAACTCGTAGTCTCTTGTTTCAGACACGATTATTTAGCCCGTTGATTTTTACAATCTCGGAAATATAACTTGTGTCGGTAATTAATTAGGTTTTTCGTACTTTCTTATTTAGCCACTACGAACTCCAACCCAGTGCTCGACCTCATGTCCTAGGTCGCAAGCAGGTCCGCCCCATAACTAGGGTGAGTTTTATTATCGGACAGTACATGTAATTGGCAGTTTTTGTATAGCGTATATCACATTAAGATTACGATGTCTCTATATGCGTTTAGGGATCGGGATTTGAGTTGTGATACATGTTTTATGCAATCATTCATGTAGCGATACTCGATATCAACGCATTTATCTATTCGGTTATAAAATGTGACAGAGGTTTTTATATTGCTATCTAACCATTTGAAATACTTTATTACCACACATGGTGGAATATTAAATCCGTGTGATATAATAATCAAATCATTGAAATGAATTCTGAACTGAATTGAACTGCATTGTAATTTACATAAATGATGCTATCCAATAGTAATTGCATTATGACGATGTACTCATATTTTGTGTGTTGGTATATTTCTGTACAATGCAGGGGTTCTTTCTCCTACATAATAAAATGACACCAACCATACACCAGATGGCCTCGTGTCCTCATTTTGTCGGGCGGTAATCGAGGGACCTATCAACGGTTTCTTCAGGTCCATCATTGGGTGAGTTGTTGCAATACTGATGCAATAATGCAGATTAACATAATCGGGCAATATGTAAGAAACTGTAAGGATAATGTAAATTATGTGACTAAAGCATGTGTAGCAAGTATTTTATCGTTGCCACGTGTTTAGTACGTAATGAAACTACAGACTATCCAAAACTCTGCTGCAAGATTAGTTGCTCAAACTCGAAAATATTAATCAATCACCCCTGTACTACGAAACTTACATTGGCTTCCTGTTCATTCTCGTATTTCTTTCAAATCATTAGTTTTTGCATATGAATGCTTTCATGAGATAGCTCCATCATATTTGACCGAACTACATGTATTAACTTTGCATCAGACTACTCGTACTCTAGGATCAAGCACAAAGCATACTGTTTGCTATCCCTCCTGTTGTTAACAAAACATATGGTGAACGCTCATTTGCACATGCCTGTTCCGTCTTATGGAATGCACTTCCTAATTATATGAGAAATATACATGATTTAGAAAAAGTATCTGTTTAACACGTAATGAACTCAGAGCCCGACATTCTTTACTTACTTTCTAATTTCATGTAAGTGCATAGGGAAATGCGTAGCTATGTGTTATGCGCTATACAAGAACTGGTTATTATCATTATTATTATTATTAATATGAAAAGTGTATTCATAACATTTTAATGCAAATTTAGGGGCAGTCTATTTATGCAATTCGGCCTCCGGGCTGCGATGTTTGATAGAATATAACCTTTAAATTTCAATCTAAAAGTCAGACAAACATCTTGGAACAGAAAGATATGAATCAGCAATCTACTTCTCACTGGGCAGCACCTGAACTGTCAGGTAGTTTCTGGTCGACAGATTGAGACACGATGGCATCTTTTTTTCAATTAAAAAGTCATTATTATCACGTTCATATAATTCATATGCTGATGTACAATGAAGTTTTTTGAATGGATTTTGTTTTGAAGTGGTGTGTTTGTCTTGTACACTTAGGTACAAACTAAATGTAAATATTTGTTGGTATCTGAAACATTCACAGCACCTAAAAACAGCTAACAAGCTCTGCACAACGAAGACAAGAACATGTGCAACTTTCTCCCTATTTCCCAAAGTAACACGATCTATAATCACAAATATGCACGCCCTTCATGTACGACATAATAAGAAGAAATTGAAACCTGCGTTATCACTTGTGCAACACCTAGGGGTTTACACATTTTCTACATGAATTTTAAAAGAAAAGAAAGGTCACTCAAAGTCTTCATTTCATCGTGTAAATAACGTGGGAGCAAGACACACCAGGTATATCAGTACTGTGTTACTGATTCAATTTGGAACCCGCTCACTTTCTTGGTTAATGTTCGCTTTCTTCTGCGCTCGATTCCGGTCTGCTCTGCTGTGCAAATAAGCACTACTCACTTAATTGCTGATAAAAGAAAAAATGTATTTCACGCGTACTGTGGTAAACAGTTCCAGTACACTATCAACTCAAAGGCCATGCGTAAAGCGCAGTCCTATGAGGGAATATATTATGAAAGTGTTTGCATTATTGGCACTTCCATTTTCAGCATCGGCCCCTATGACATATTTGAAGAGGAGATGTCTTGAGGAACGTTTAAACATGAACGATTTGTTGCCCCACTCGCTGCCTGTAATTTGTTGCTAGAGTTTTCCCGTCTCAAAGAAATCTCTCCGCACGCGATTTTGGAATACCAAGGTGGCAAGCCGATTGGCCAGAGAGGAGAAACTTTCTGAAAAGCCCGTAAAGTGTGCTGTCATGGCAACCAGTAGCGTGTGAACGGACCATTTGAGTGGGTGGCGTGATCGTGATCAGAATAATATTGTGACCGTGTGCAAAATGACATGATCGCGTGCAAATGATTTTGTAACAGTATGCAAGCAGAAAAATGACATCGTGACCGTGTGCAAAATTATTTTGTGACCGTGTGCAAAATGACTTCGTCTCGTCAGCAATGGTGAGCTTCCCAGTTGATGTAAATGGCCATTAGCTACGACGTGCAGAAGGTGCAACACAGCTGGTATGCAGTCGTACAAGGGCACAATTGATGTCACTGTGAGGTATAAAGCGTCTCATTGCCATGGACTCATTTACTGTGTAACAAAGCGATGGTCTCGTCAAGCCTTTGGTAGAAGGGACAAAGCTAACCAAGACAAGGCAAGCTCACCCGCTTTCATTCTATGAGAGAGAACATGTATGGCAAGATACATAATGACTGACGTTTTTTCTTTTCATTGGGATCTTACACTGCACAACTTCACGGGTTTTCTCATCCATATCGTCGTCAACCTCCTTAACATCAGTTGTCGCTGAAGCAAAGGCCAGCCGGGGTCTCCAGCACAACAGTCGACACAGGACAACCGGCAGGAAGGTCAGTGTTGTGTGCGTTTAGCAATACAGCAACAGAGAACCTTTCAGAAACATGCAAAATACTACCGATGAGGTTGCGGAAGGGGCATCCCTGACTCTGGACGCCGTGTTTATCTGTCTATCTCTGGTCGGAGTCCTTGGCAACGCGTTGGTCCTAGTGGTTCTGGCTTCTGTCAAAGAACTCAGAACCATCCCCAACCTCCTGATCGCAAACCAGTCTTTTCTGGATCTGGTCGCTTCAGCTCTTTCCTGCATCCCGGATCTCCCCGTTCGCAGAGGGGAGCCCATCCGCAGCTTGCTGATCTGTATATTCCTGAGGCGCTATGGGATATTTTGGTTCGCAATGACTGGTTCGACCTACAACCTCGTGATGATTACCTTGGAGCGGTACTGCGCCGTGGTGCACCCTATCCGTTACAGGATGCACGCCAGTTTTAAACGTGCAGGGCTTGCTGCCTGTGTTCCCTGGTTGATTGGCCTCCTCAGCATGGCCCCTCATATCGCGACGTTTGTAGACGCCAACGGGGACTGTAACTCTAGTGCCTCTCCTGTCAGTATAGCCATTATTCGTATCGTTTATTTCATGGCACAATACATCATCCCATTGGTTTGTATGATATTCGCATACATCCGTATCTTTGTTTCAATCAGAACGAAAGTCGGAAGCGAGCCTGTTCGACCTTCACGAGCTGCCCCTCATACTGTTTCTGAATCCACCATGACGAGTGTTAGTCCTAGCATCCACGCGCCTGGAGAACCCTCGTCCAGTGGCATCCCCGTCGAGGACAGTGGCCAACAGCACAATACCGTTTCAATGGTTTCCAGGACAGGCCCTCCAGACGGCTCCGTAGCCACCGTTAATGAACGTGGTAACCATGGTAACAACAGCGACGCGGCAAGAGGTAGAGGGCGCGCTCCAAGCCCTCCAGACGGCTCCGTAGCCACCGTTAATGACCGTGGTAACCATGGTAACAACAGCGACGCGGCAAGAGGTAGAGGGCGCGCTCCAGCTCAGCCGTCCTACAAAGACCGCGCCAGGAAAAACATCATTGTTACTCTTCTGATTGTCTCGCTCACGTTCTTCGTCTGCTGGACCCCAAACCAAATCCTCTTTACGATGAGCATGTTTGGTCGACCGGATATCAGGGGAGGAACGGCGCTGGAAGTATCAGTGATCCTTGCCTTCTGCAACATATGCGTCAACCCATTCATCTATACCTTCAAGTATCGAGATTTCAGGAAGGGTCTGAAGAAAATGTACATGAACTTCGTGAACGGATTCAGGGATGCATTGCATTCACTCGGACGTTAAAGTCCTGGAGGGCATTTCATGAAAGTTGTCAGTACTGACTAAATGGTCAGTGCCAACAATTTCAGTGAAATCCTCATTTTTGATTGGCTGAGAGGCCCTAAGCTCTGACTGTTACTATGGTAACTGTCGGAGAAAGACAACTTGTCAGTGCTGACAACTTTCATGAAATGCCCTCCAGGTCACATGTTTGAGTCAACTTTGTTGTAATAAATAATGATAACGTCGGGTCTTAACCCCTTTGTGTGCAAACACGTTATTTTCTAAATGATTTTTGCACACTATCGGTGAAGAATACGCATATGACACATGAACGTACTTAACCGCGGAGTGTTCCAAAGGAGACTTTATTATTGTAATCACTTATCTCTGAAGCGATTGATATTCTATTGATTCCCACCATGTCAAAGTAAAAGTTTTCTTACAGAACGCAAAAAGAAAGTGATATATACCATGTATACTATTATCCCAAGAAAGGGCTCAATCACCTCTACAAGAGGGGCACTTTTATGGGCATGGCAAAATCGTCAGGGCAAATTCCCCCCCCCCCCCCACCCACCTCCCCCATACCTCCACCCCTGTCCCTGCTGGCAAAGGTGATAGGAAGGGGTTGCCACCTCCCAGGAATGAAATGTCTGGAGTGAGCTCTCGAATGACACCTTCCCATTCTTTGGATCGTGTGTCGCTTTGCATTTTTATCTGCAAAAATAAGAGGCGTCACAATATTTCAACAGGACGTAAGCATGATGACTGTATACTACCTGTTCTTTTCGAGCAAGTGAAACCAGCCAGCAGCCTCCGATAGGAGATGAGTGAAACCTCTACGGAGTAATGGGTTTCCTACATGTTTGTTGACAAACTTAAGCATCTCTCAAATGATTACATTCAGGTGTATCTACAACATTTTCCTCAAGCCGAAAACATACTAACGCGCTTTGCTGTCAATTATATTAAGACATTGTATTACATTTGTTTTAACGGCAGTTATATTGTCGTCGGAGCTCTCTGTTTTTGTCTGTCGGTAATTCTTATTTCCTTTCATACTTATTTCTCTTCTTATCACCCATGTCTCTCATCCTCCTTCTCTATTAATTTTCTCCACTCCTTTCTCTCTACCCCCTGTTTGAAATATCTCTCCACTTTCCTCTTCATAACTATTTCATAACTAACAACGACACGCACTCATCAAAATGCTTATTCACTCAAAACGAAACAACATAAATACCCTTTACGATGTGACATCGAGATAATGTATAGCAGTATATTTTCACAAGAGCAGCAAAACGATTTTTTTTCTAATAATCAAAATAAAATACCGTAATTCACACGAGGCAATGTAAAAGACCGCCTTTCGGAAAGACTGGTAGGTGTACACTAGTGTATCTCCTTTACAGCTGCAGGGCCCTGTTGCATAACGTTTACCATAGATGGTAACTTTACTATCAATGGCAATTTCTATGGAAACCTTAAATTTCATTGGCTGTCAAGCGGTGTTACCATGGTAGTTACCATTGAAGGCAGATCTACCATTAATGGTAATTTTTTATGCAACGGGGCTCAGAACAGCTATGTTACGATACAGGGCGGTTTGCTATTTTACGGAATCGATGACGCAGTGCCAGTGTTTCCCCTCCAATTATCTCTCTTTGTCATAAGCAATGGGGGCAGTGGAACTAACATTCTAAATGTGAACTGGCTGGGGGTAGTACATAGCATGTGTGATCAATGTGATTGCTACTTATTTCTTAACCTAGGTAGGCAGAAAAGGCAACTATTGCGAGAAAACAACACAACCAATGCAATATATTCATACTTAATCTCAGCACGCTCTGTGTCATTGTGTCATGCTGTACGTAATGAATTGACGGAGACATAGCGGACATGTCTGGCCTGTCGGGAGACCTAACATGGCTTGCGATCTGAAGAAGGGAACATCTCCGAGACGTCTCCTCGGCTGCGGCGACCTCTCCGCGACGTCTTCAAGACCTGCTCGAGACTGGAGAAAGTCTAAAAGGAAGCAAGTACGTTTGAATTTCCCGCGACTCCCTGGAAACGTCTCGGAGACTCGGTTTCTACTAGGTAGCCAACTTGTCTCCAGGCTATGAAAAACCACTTCAATTTGTCTTAAATTCGTTATTATTTTATCACGGTCAATCTTGAGAGAACACAAGTAGGTCCCCAGAAAATTTTCTCCTGAAATCTTGATGACAGAGTAGAACAGTTTAATTTTTCGTAAGTCGTCAGTCATTATTTTATGCGACATTTGTACCATGGATGTATCATTATCATCTACATATAATTTATGTTGATTTCAATCCTAAAAACAAACAAATCAAATCAAGTTTAGTAACCTAAGCTTTATGACACACATTACAGAGGTTACTGCTGGTAAGCACACACGACGACGTGTGTCGTTCGCATGTCCCAATTCTAGTATTTCTTACATGCACCGCAGGCCTCAGAATGAGCACCAGCGAATGGCATCAGGGTATCCACAGGTCCCTTTATAATGGCAGTAAATGACATCACAGCTTTAAAGCCTCACACCCCTTCACATTGGAAAACAGTGGTAGAAAATTAAGGCTGTTGTAATCAGAGCCATCTACAACTCGGTTTTAAAAGGACACAACATGGCGCGTGTTGCTTTGTTGGGCAAGCAAATAACAAAAGAAAATGCGCCATGCTGTAGCCGATTGGAACCGAGTTGGCCAAACTCTGTATATACATAGATGGCTCTGTTTGTAATCATATGAGAGTGCCCTCTACCGCTGGCACATACAGAAGAAATGCATTTTTTTTTATTTATCTGTGTGTATCATTTAATCCTTCAGGCCCGGTCCCATTGCACTGACGGATGCAAAGAGGGTGTCCAATTTTGTCCATTTCTTGAGCGGATGAAAACGGGTGGAGCCAACCCTGCAATTTTGTTCGTCCGCTGTGTCATTTATGCATACGTTTTGTGTCCATTGGCCTGTGGGACCGGGCCTTTAGCGTGTATTACTTGTAAGAATAGGCACATGTGGCCCAAAGGAGTTAAAAATACCCCTCCCCCGGCCGCCAGAAAATGAGGCAAGCTTCTGCTTAGTCATGTTAGCTATGACCGTTCCGTCTTAAACATTTACATAGGCAAAGACAACGAATCGCAATTACAAATGTATGCTTCATTGCGTAAGAATGGCCAGAAATATTTATACACAAAATTAGTATTGTAATGTCACTTGCGTCCTTGTAGCGGTGAAGACGTCTCGTTTCACGTTGTCGTGGCGATGGGTGAGTATCTAGGTGATACCAACCTTACATTTTTGGACATTGCAAAATTATCGTAGCCCAGAAAACCCGGTAAAACATAACTTATGTCAAAATTGATCTTTGTCATTGTTCGGAAAGGATAAATCAAGTTCTCTCGCTCCACCTCTGCCATGCCTGTTTTAGTTCTCTTTATCTACATCTCCGACTCTCAATTTTTCAATATACCCCCCTATCTCTCTCCTCCCCTCTCTCTATCTCTCCCCTCTCTCTCTCTCTCTCTCTCTCTCTCTCCTCTTTATCTCTTCCATTCGTGAAACAAGCGAGCATAAACTAACGTAACATTTTGTGTTACTCATTGACATTCCATTGCTGAAATGATCGAAGTGACTCTCAAATACAATATCGTGTCCATGGTGTCAGATTATATACTGGTATACATGTAGCACGACTACCTTTGGTAAAACGCGGACATTTACAGCGAGCCTCCTTCATCTGTTCATCGTGTCCATTAGTTAAATGCACGTCTTACACGTAATATATGTCCACATGGAATCGCACCCAGGATTTTTTTGTACAACGCAACAGTCCTCGCTTGCGGATATCCCCTTCCTTGTCACACAAAAGTACCACGCCATTGGAGTTGAGTGTGTTCCTGGTGAAAAAAATGCGTCAACGGCGCATCTCTAGTTGATACATCTGGCACTCTCCTTGAAGATGCTGTTGTCATTGTTCCCGAAGGACGGTTGTTGCTTCATTCACTCCGGGAATGGCCAAGCTAGTAGACCGTTGTGAACGGGATGGAAGTTGTAGTATTCGCAACGGGGAGTTCTTCTGGTATGTACAGCACGCCTGTACCGAAGAGAAGGAGAGGAGAGGGGTGAGGGCGAATTGAGGAGAAACATACAGACAGGTAGATGGAGGGAACGCAGCATCATAGAGGAATATGATGAGAGAGAGAGAGAGAGAGAGAGAGAGAGAGAGAGAGAGAAGGGGGGTATGTATGTTGGAGATGAAATGATGGAACAAAGAGAGAGAGAAGTCAGCAGAAGCAGGGGGGGGGGGGTATTGTAATAGAGAGGAAGAGAGAGAGAGAGAGAGAGAGAGAGAGAGAGAGAGAACGAGAGATGTATCAGAACATAGACACATACATGTATACATTTCATAATTTGTACATGTTGTAGAAAATGCTAAAAGATCCTCGTGATTAGTCCGTTTTTATTTGTCAATAATTCTGACAGAGAGTATTTCAAGAATCTAGCTCTTCTTTTTTGCAATTTATTGTGATTTTTCGAAGCTTGACATGCGATTGGTATCCATCGTAACTCCTTACATTTCAGATAAGGAATTGGACTTGAACTTTCATATCGCAACACTTTATAGAACGGGACCGTGATTGGATAATTTGCTACCAGAGGTGGTATTTTGAAAGGTTCGTTAGTTAAAAAAGGAAGTCAGTTCATATTCTAAACGCTTATTTTAGTCAAAAACTGTGCCAATAGACCAACCACAGTTATAGACCGTAATAAACACAACACAAAAAGCAAGTCTCCCTCAAAATAGCATAACTTTTTAACAAAACAAGCAAAATAATTTGGCAAGAGTGTTCCTACACTCATTGACTAAGTTCGGTGTGAAAATATGATTGATCCGTCAAGTCATGCATGAGTGAGCACACATCAATGGCAAAAATGTCACTTTTCAAAATTCACTTGTGATACAGGATTTCGACTAGTTCTTTTAGGGTTGAATGAGCTCAATTAAAAAAATGTCACATTGTCAAATCCATGAATTTTAATCAAAAAGTGGAATTGATTTTTTCCAGTAAAATATATCTTCACATTTTCTAAAAACATAAGAAGTTATAAAAATACCATTGTTGAGTGCTCACACTACATAAACAAAGCAAAAAATACTATTATTTACTGTCTTGGGGCATAAAAATGACTCCTGTGACTTTTGAAAAGTTATACTTTTACATTTAATGCAAGCTCATTCATGCATAACTTGACGGATCACTCACATTTTCACACAGAAGTTAGTCAACGAGTGTAAGAAGACCCCTGTCACGATATTTTGCTTAAACTTATTTTATTAAAAAGTTATGGTATTGTGAAAAAGGGGAGACTTTTTTTGTTGAGTTTAGAATGTAGTCGAATCTTCGGTCAAAATCGAAATTCGTTGTCAGAATAGCACCCCAGGGGGGTGTTTCACCAAGCTGTTCGTAAGTTACGAACGGCTTTACGAACGACTGGTGATCCCCTCTTGTGCTAAGTCAGATTCTCAGTGAACAGAGTGTGGTATTGCATTTAGCACAAGAAGGGATCACCAGTCGTTCGTAAAGTCGTTCGTAACTTACGAACAGCTTGGTGAAACACCCCCAGGCCCACTTCGTACCTGCCACGCACGCCGTCATGAAACATGCCGCCGTCCCAGCGATGAGTGCTCGGAGGGCTACGCTGGCCATGTCCGCCCTCTTGGAGGGGGCGAGGGGGGTGAGCCCCCCCAGCTGGATCCCCATCGACCCGATGTTCGCGAAGCCGCAGAGGGCGTATGTCGCGATAACCTCAGACCGCAACTGTGATGTAGAATACGGGTGTTGATTTGGTTTGAGTTGGATTGATTTATTTGAATGTGTTCGGTTCGATTTGTTTGGTTGGGTTTGATTTGGGTTCAGTTTCAATTTGTCTTGGTGTCGTTTGATTTGATTTGGCTTTGGTTATACAGGCAATGATAATAAAAGCTAGACTTAATCACAATCACTTTCCTTTACGTTTATCTGTTTTACTCACTGTTGAACATGTTAAACACATACACATACCACGCTATGCTATGTACACGGTATTACGGCAGACCATGGTGAACATGGTAAAGTACGGATACAAACAATAAGAACTATCGATTGAACATGTACCTCAACATTTTTTATCCTAAGCGAAATTACATTTTTTTAAACGATGTGTGATACTATATCCTACAAAATTCAGAAAATTGAAATGAAATGAAAGAAAATCTGATTCTCCATTTCACAATGAAGGAAAAAATTACCCCACAATGCACCGCGATGCGAAATCCTGGTATTTTGTAGGAATACATATTTCCGATCTGGTGCGCTAGTTTTATGAGTCAAGAAGTCGGAATCACTGCCTATAGTGAATGACCTTGTGCAGGGCATTATGGGATGGTTCCCCCTATATCATTAACGGAAGTTATGTTGGAGATTACCGATATCGTTGGGCCCTCCCCTGTCTCTCTGTTGTCGATGAACTCGGCGAGTCTGTCGTAGGCTACGAACTCGTTGACGAAGGTCTTTATTCCGATGAGCTCGGCGACGAGTCGGCAGTCCGCCCACTCGACGCCCATCATGAAGGCGATTGGCATGAAGACATAGGAGCAGATCAGCTGCGATGAGGAAAGTGGAAGAGTAGGAGGATTATTACATGAATAAGGCGAAGACACGGATATGAGCGTAGTCCACCCCCTGGACTGTATTTACCAATCCGCCGACAACGAACGTTGGTGGCGCATCAACACAAAAAACTTTTCACCTTTCGAGCGGACAGATTCGTGCAGTGGGTCTGGCGCGGTGTGCGTACTATGTGAATCAGTGGTGTAATGTGTGTGGGAGAATAAGCGGACGATAAAATACGGCCAGTATCTGGACTAATATGAGCGACGCGAAGAAACAAACGGAAGAGTGGGATAGATACAAATAAAATAAATAGAGGGTAAAAGGAAAGGAGACACATAACAAGTGGCAGTATTTGACGAAGGAGAAGAACGGGGTTGGGGGGTGGGGGTGGGGGTGGGGGGGGGGGGGGGGCTGTGGTGACCAGGGTGAGGAGAAGGGAAATGACTAGACGAAACAACCCAAGACGCAGGACAATAAATTGCCAAGATGGTCGACGTTAAAACGTAATCCTCATCATTATCATTATGTCATGTTTTCTTCCTAATCATAACCATGATAACCACTGTCGTTAGCAGTTGTGAAGGGTAAATAATAAAGATAGGAGGAAGTAGACGAGGGAGAAGAAGAAGAAGAAGAAGAAGAAGAAGAAGAAGAAGAAGATGATGAAGAAGAAGAAGATGAAAAAGAAGAAGAAGAAGAAGAAGAAGAAGAAGAAAAAGATGAAGGAGAAGAAGAAGAAGAAGAAGAAGAAGAAGAAGAAGAAGAAGAAATAATAATAATAATAATAAGAAGAAGAAGAAGAAGAAGAATAAGAAGAAGAAAAAGGAGGAGGAGGAGAAAATATGAAAAAGAAGAAAGAGAAGAAGATGATGAAGAAGAAGAAGAAGAAGGAGAAGAAGAAGAAGAAGAAGAAGAAGAAGAAGAAGAAGAAGAAGAAGAAGAAGAAGAAGAAAAGATCAAGAAGAACAAGAAGAAGAAGAAGAAGAAGAAGAAGAAAAAGGAGAAGAAGACAACAAAAAGAAAAAAGAAAATGTAGAAGAACGCACACCAATAATAAGAGGGAAAGAAAACGAAATAAGAGGAAGAGGAGGCTTAAGAAAAATATATATGGAATAAAAAGGGAAAATAATAACAAAAAGATGGATGACCATGATGACGAGAAGAGGCATAGGAAGGAGAAAAGGAAGCACAAAGGACAAGGTGGAAGAAATTTAAAGAAGAACAAAACAAAACGAATCATACAAAAAATGAGATACAAAAAAGAAACAGAGGAGAAAAATAAAATCACCTCGAACGTGAGATCAGGATACCCAACGAGCCCACCGAAGTAGCTTAGCAATGCGTTGACGAGAGCGAGTAGCGAGAGGAAAGCGATCAAGTTGGCTGCAATATTGAGAACCAATGGGATTGCAGTCGAAGCCCCGCCCGAAGCCGCCTCAATCAAGTTTCGCTCTTCCCTGTATATATACAAAACGGGGAGGAATGATATATTGAATTATTACACATACAAGCCACTTTTTCGGTACAATAAACCTTGTATTGATTATCCTTCCAGAGGTGTGCTTGCTGGCATGCAATATTGTTAGCCTATTAGCTGTCCTATGTATTTTATGTTACCAGTATCAATGGGGAAAATGAGTGCATTATTGTTACAATATTTAACTCTCGCCATGACAGTTGCGCATGGGTTTGATTGAGCAAAAACACTAAATAAATCTATTAGTGAAGATTTGACGAAAATCCGTCAAAGGACAAGAAAGTTATGAAATTTCAATTTTTGTGATATCACGTGCGAGGTGCTCTCCCGTATGATGTACATTCCATAATTGCTCTTTTTCTGTTTTTGACATCGGATTTTTTTTCTTCATACAGGTATGTGTGTAGAAGACGTATTTCTAACAAGACATACATGCACTTGTGGGCAGTATCAATGGGGAAAAGTGGCCTGTATTGGCAAATTCATGCAAAAACAGGGGCTGGTAAATGCACGGTGACACTATAGACCTTTCATATGTCCGAAAACATATGCAAAAGAAATTCTAGTTGGTTAGGAGCATTTTTAAAATTTCCGCGCGCGTTAATGCATTAACATACAATTAGGCGCGCGTTTTATTTCATTGAAATTAATTTTCTTTTCATTAAATATATGCATGACAAATTTTATTAGTTGTCGAGCTACCTGAAGAAAGAGATTGTCATTAAATTGTTCGTAGATGGGGTCACGGTCATGCCATGATCTTGAAAATGTTGCACTGACAAATCCACATAATCTTATATACCTATACATGATAAACATTTCATAAATCATGACACATGCATTATTGAGATATAGATGACGCAAACAGTGGAGGGCATAAAATCAATAAAAATGATAAAGACAATTCCAATGAAATGAAGACGTGATCTGTCAATCATGACAGACCACCTAATGATATGTCAAAGGCACACGTAAAAGAATGTATCTTTTTGAGAAAATGAACATTTTCCAAAAAATTGTATACAATATACGGGAGAGCACCTAACACGGTCGTAGTGTCACAAAATCAAAACGTTACAAGATCAAAACTTTTTTATCCTTTGACAGATTTTCATCCAAAAATCACTAATATGTTTCTTTCAATGTGTCTCCTTCTTTTGGAATCAACTTCATTTCAGAGTAAACTATCCTTTTAAGCACTCAAATGTTTTGAGAAACCAATCATAGGACGAAATTCTCTCTCACCCTTTTTCGATGACGATGTTGTCTGAGTTTTTTGTCGGCGATTCCTCCGTCTCCGGGTAAAAGAGTTTCGCTACGGCCAGTGCGGCGGGCGCGGACATCACGGACGCAGAGACGAGATGTGACGCGCTGATGCCGCTCAGCACGTACGCACCAAGCACACTACCGGCGATAGTCGCAAAGCCGCCAGTCATTACAGCGTGTACCTCTGACCGCGTCATGTCTTTCAGGAACGGTTTGATGAGCAGAGGGGCTTCGGTCTAAGATTAGAGGGGCGGGGATAAGAAAGGGGAGGGGAGTGAGGTGATGGTGGAATGAAGAAAAAAAGGGGGGGGGGTTGGGGTGGGGATTGAGGTGGTGGTGGAATAAAGAAAAAAAGGGGGGTGGGGTGGGGGTAAGGTAGGGGAGGGGAGTGAGGTGATGGTGGAGTGAAAAAAAGGGGGTGGGGGTGGGGGTAAGGTAGGGGAGGGGATTGAGGTGATGGTGGAGTGAAAAAAAGGGGTGGGGGTGGGGGAAAGGTAGGGGAGGGGGTTGACGTGGTGGTGATGGCGGGATGGAAGTAAGGTAAGATGAAGGGGGCGATGGAGGGGAGGGGGAAAGGGGAGGGTAATGGAGGTTGTGGTGATGGTGTTGGAATAGAGGGGTGTTGGAATGTAGGAGTTTTTATATCTACTTCTCACAGGAAAGCTGAAACGCTTAACAGTAGTCGTGCTTATATGTATTCTTTCATCGATATTGATCAAAGCATCTTGTGAGACACTATTATCTGTTGCGACTTATCTATAGTATATAGTAGCTTTAGTATAGTACAGCATCATCATCATTTTCTGTCGCTGCTCCCCAATTGTGGAATAGCCTTCCTGCCTTCATTCAAAACGCCCCATCGCTACATACTTTCAAAACAGTGTTTAAGTCCCACTTATTTAAATCTGTATAGGTCGAATTGATTTGCCTCTCGTAATTTAAATTTAATCGTGGTGCTGCTGTCCCAGCTTTCCATTTGGTATAAGGATAGAACTTCACTTAATGACTGCGGGGACAGCAGCAACACAGCGCCTAGAAACATAGTATTAGGCGCGTTGTAAATGTGCTCTGTTATTATTATTATCATGTCTATTCCCGACGCACGGCTTCTGAATGTTACTATAAATTCTATAAAATTAATGCATTTATCCAGCAATATTATATACAAAAAGGTTATCAATATTTTGGTCTTAGACCGAAATATCGTTCTTGATCTTGGTCTAAGACCGAAATATTGATAGACTTTACTTCTCCAGCGTCTTCATTAATTTTATTTGTGTTTACAGAATGATTTCAGCACAACCGAAACCTTATAATATTCTTTACACATCTATATTCAGATTTATATATATCCCACTGCATGGATTCACCTGTCCAATGAAGATGTTCCCCGCCGCATTCAATGACTCGGACGCAGACGTTGTCATCGTCCTCTGCATCAACCAGGCGATCTTGATAATGACGACCTGCATGACGCCCAGATAGTACAGGATGGCGATGGCGCTGCTGAAGTAGATCACGATCGGGAGAACCTGTGCGGAGGTCGAAACTTGGCGAATCAATAATGTGTTGAATGTATGTATGTATTTGTGTGTATACATATATATAAGTGTATGAATATATGTTCGTGTGTTTGTGTGTGTGTGTGTGTGTGCATTTTGCGTGCAATTGTGGTTATGCATGTATGAATGATAGTCGTGTGTATGTCTACATGTGCAGAGTTTGTTACGAAGGTGTGCTCCTTCAACTTTGCATGCAATTTAAAGGGACACCGTCACTGAGCTTTATCGTTTATAGAGGGCACTGCAATCGACGACGTGAGGCGTGGAGCGTGGCCCGGCTCGGTTAACATTCGGGAATCTCCGTATAACTTCGGCAAACAAGCACGCAATTGCAGTGATACGGGTGACTTCACATGTAATATGTGTTCATTTTGTGGACATGCACCAAAGCGTGTTAAGACTGTTGCTAGCACAGAACTAGAAACTATGTTTTAGTTCGTTGGTTGCTAGTAGCACACACGCACGAGATCGACGCTAACACAGTTTTGCAGATCTTGAGGGTGGGGTACAGTGCCGGCACTGGGGTGGGGCTGATAAGACCGCCGCCGAACGCCGTCGATTGCAGCGCCCTCTATAAACGATATAGCGCCTCAAAAGCCCATTGACGTGTCCCTTTATGCCATTAGGAATAGCCCATTAATCCCTTCTCTGCCAGACTTCACTACCCTATTATTGCCTATGGGCATGATGATGATGATGATGATGATGATGATGATGATGATGCAATAGCAACGGACTGACGGAGGGTTGGGGTGGGAGGGGTAGGGTGAAATGGGGGATGTCATCCCGTCTACGGTGGCAATATACCTAACATGAGGTTCATAATCATGTTCCCCGGGACCACGGCTAACACTTTTCAGACCACCATGGACAAAACAGGAATAATTGTGGTTCAATGGCCGCCCAGAACATGATGTAAACGTGGCGTAAAATGATAAGTTGTCTTACCGCAAAAGCGAAGTTATGCTCGGCGTAGTTTTCCCCGTAGAGGAACTCTGATCCCGCCGACGCGAAGCTGAGGAACGCCTGTACGACATCGCCGATCCACTGGAAGAGCACATAGCCGGGATAGGTGCGGAGGATGAGCAGACCGAAGGCGAACTGGAGAATCAAACCCCAGATGACAGGCCGCCATTTTACCTTTGGAGCGAAGGAAGAGAATTATGATACTCAACAAAAATAGTAAAGTAAACATGAATACTAATACTGATATTTTACGAACAAGACAAGACATTACTTACGACCTGATAGTCCGTACTTATGTTGACAACCATGTGTTATGTTATTGTTCTTTATTCAATGTACTCGTATTATACTTATTAAAGGGTTTCTAAATTAGAAAAATAAGTTCCCACTAATCCATGTAAAATTCTCCACTAAAAACGAAATTCACATGTGTTTGCAGCATACTGCAATAAAGTCTCATTTTAACGAAAATTTGAAGAAAAAAACCCCGTACACCTCCAAGTGACGTCAGAGGAGTCAAATGCCATAAAAGACTCCGCTGTTAAACTTTAATTGTACTGCAGATCATTTCAACAACAGACCATTTTCGTAACGTATTCATAACTTTCCCAACTGCGAAGTAACGCGTTATTGCATTCACCTGTATCTTGCCATTCAGATTCAATGGATGGAATGCACTTTGAATGTATTAGTTGTTGCTACTCGGACAAACCTCGGACAAGCTTTGGGTTTATCATTGGTAACGTATTGTTTGAACGGCGTGACTGAAATTTGCATACATAACGGAAAAGGTCTATTAGAAATTATTGTTGACTTCGTACAATCTAAGTTTAACAGTGGAGTCTTTTATGGCATTTGACTCCTCTGACGTTACTTGGACGTGTGCGTTTTTTTTTTCTCCAAATTTCGTCAAAATGAGACGTTATTGCGGCAAACAAATGTGAAATTCGTTTTAGTGGATAATTTTACATAGATTGGTGGGAACTTATTTTTTAAATTTATTTACCCCTTAACAATTCAAAGCGTAAATGCAGGTTTATCGGAGAAGATTGATTAACATAACATGTTAGCGATGTTATCGTTGTCAACATCTATGGCGGCCCTTGGTGGCGTCGGCTGCAGTGAAATAGGAAATAACCTTGAACATTTCTTTCGTTTTTTGCCACAATCGCATGTACATCCAGATCGCATTCTGTACAACATGTACGGAAAAATGATAATGCTTACGAGGCTAACGAATGACTCCATTTAGCATGGCTTGATTCCAATCAGGGAACGATAAAAAAAATAATCTCACTCTTGGCTTGTGATAATCGCTTGTTTCGCAATGTATGGCAAACGATTATCACTGGCCAATTATCCGCAATGAGTAACATAATTTAGCATTAATCTCACTCTTGCTATCAGCCGTAGAGGGCGCTTTACCCTTACCTTGTCTGGGTATTTGGAGAACACGTAAAGCAACACAATAAAGGTAATGAGACCGGCGAAGGACACCAGCTGGATTGGGTTGTTTCGAGTCAGGAAATAGAGAATGATACCAAGTCCTACCACTGCGAGAATTACCAACAACCTGCAATGATATGAAGTCATAATTAGATCAATAGTCATCCCCCACGATGCACATAGTGCGAAACAAAGGTGAATAGCGTGTGGACGAGATAGGGAGAGAAAGAGAGAGAGAGAGAGGGAGAGAGAGAGAGAGAGAGAGAGAGAGAGAGAGAGGGGGGGGGCACATATGCCATTATGTGCTTTGAAAAAAACTGGTCATAAGGTATGTGCACATATAAATCATCATGTAAATCATAATGAAATCGTTAATGGCTTCGGCCTCTTTTTTTATTAGCCCCCTAAACGTAACTTTTCAATGTCAGATTATTCTTCAGCCTCTCCGCTCTATGGGTGGACTTTTAAGTTTGAAATAAGATACAGAGCCAAAACCGGGATATCTGTATAAGCAGGGATATAAGGAGGAGTACCTTGGTACTTCTATTGCTGTTTTTATTAAATGTAGATGAAAATTTGACTGGAATTGGTACTCATCGAAGCAATAATAACAGGCAATCAGGACACGGTTTCTCACCATTTGAAGACTTCTACCCAGTGCATCAACTTTCCCCACACCGGCCCCAGAAACTTCGCGTAGATGACGTCACCTTTCGTATCCCGTATGAGCGCGTAGAACGTACAGAAGACCCCGATGGACGTCAACAATAAAATCACGAAGGCCTCATCGAAGTCGTAGATGCACGCGTAGATGAGATACGCGGAATATAGTAGAATCATCACAAGGTATACGGCGTTGATGATGTGGGATTTGTACGGTCTACAGTAATCCATACACCTATCCGCGAATTGGTTGACGTTCTGTAAGGGCGAGAAATGGTCGCGTGACAAAGCAAATCCGATATTGGGCAACAGGTCTTTACATAGAGAGCGTTGTCAACATTAAGACGTTGGCATCGAGCGCAGTTTACTGGTGTATTGTCGTACATTACACAGAGTTTTCTCCAAGTATCCAAATTCTAACCACAACAGCGAAAGAGGAGGAAAAACATGTTAAACCAAACACAAAT
Source organism: Arbacia lixula (assembly GCA_963669155.1). Lineage (NCBI taxonomy): Eukaryota > Metazoa > Echinodermata > Echinoidea > Arbacioida > Arbaciidae > Arbacia > Arbacia lixula. The sequence continues at coordinate 15,461,133 of OZ022597.1, forward strand.
AAAGGTTTCTTGTAATCAGACGCAAAGAAATACATTACCGACACCGATCAAATGAGCACACAGCAGTGGATATTTTTGGTAGGTGACCTGAACATAGTTTGGGGAATGGCACTTCAGCGTCTAAAAAAACACATCTCACGTAGGCTTTAAATGTAATGAAACTGAATTTCTGATTTCATTGACCAGTCTATCTTAGTAAGATCTTGTTTATGTTTATTTTAATTGTTGTTTTTCACAGCTTGAGTGAAGATCAAGGAAAAAATACATATTCATGTCCGAGGAACCGTTTCCCGAACTATGCTAAAGCTTGGAAGTAATTACGATTGATTTCGTAAAAGAAAAATATTCAGAAAATTTTGATTTAAAGGGACGAGGCGCTACACTTTAAGATCAAACGCCCTCTTATGCTGACAGTTCAATTATTTTTTTTTTGTGAAATGCAACAGAAAACAACGATCAATTATTTTTTCAAAGCGTTAAGAATATTTTGAATTCTAACAAGTTTGTGTACTATGAAATGTAACACACCCACATTTGCTTCAGCCCTGAACATGGCATCATAATGTGGGCAACTTCTTTAAGTTTCAATCCGCACTGTCCAAACCCAGAGGGCGTTTGTTCTTCGAAAGCTACGACCTAGTCTCTTTAAACACTTTCGTGTAACCTGGCTTTGGGAGGAAAAGTTGTAATGATGAGTGGTAGGAAGGTAGAGAGATTGAAGGTTGATAGGTAGATTGGTTGTTGAGTTGAAGAGCTCCTTGGTTGTTTCTTGGCTGGGTAGGAGATGAAGTGAGGTATGCGATTGGTAGCGGCGCGGCTGGTCCTAGCGTAGCTGATTGGTGGCTGTTTGGGAGATAGATTAGATGGGTGATGGCTGATTGGCTGATTGGTTGCCGGGCTAGTGAGATGGAGGGATGGCTAGCTGGTCATGTGATTACTTGAACGTTGACAGGTTATTGAGCGGAGTTTCTTGAGTTGGAGGTTCCAGCGGAATACATGTCCTCCAAAAGAAACACCCAAACAGACGGAGGATACGTCAGTTTCCGCATCATTCAGTCTCGCTGAGCTGACAATCCCATCTTCTCAATACGCAAACCATCATTCTCTTTAAGAGGACTCTGTATCATTGGTAGTGCTCAAATTTTATTCCTTTCAGCCCTTCTTGTGCTAGAAACAATTCTGTTCAGTGGGATTTAAGTAATTTGGGGGTAACAAAATGCACAACCGGCGCACAAAAGAATAAATGTAACTCACCTAACCTGCCCAATATGACCGGTTAAAAGACAACTGACATAGAGTGGCCAAGCATATTTCTTTGATGTCGTCAAACTTTCTGATTTTCTGAAGATATGTACTAGGCTTATGATACAAGATATGATTATGTTTTGCATTCGATACTAGCATTATTTTAAAGAGGCTAGAGTCAAATGATACAAAGTGATACAGTAAAACCTGTATATGACGACCACTCAAGGAGAGAAAAGATGTCCAGTCCTTATGTACAGGTATCTTTTTACAGGCTTTAATGAGAAAATCTATTCATTGGAGAAAATAAACTCATATTGCAAATACCTCCAAATCATAATAACTGTCATCAATCAGAATCGTGATCTGCGAATGGAATAACATTGTTCCAATCTAATTAATTGGGCACGTGGAACATAACGGACGTAGAGCTCAAATGGCTCAATGACAATTTTGTCGATATAAAAACGGCTTCGGGTCATACGTTCATATTCAAATAGTTCAGTGTCATTTCAAAATTTAGGAGAAAGTGAAGTCTACAAGATAGGTCTCCCTACCTTCCAGATGATTACTTGACAGTTGTCCTCCTCGTATTCCTCCCTTTCCAGTTTGCTTTCTTCCAAGACGTGTTTCTCCTCGTCGGCTTGTGCGATCTGTCGGAAATGGGGAAAAATGTCGGAAATGGAGAATAATAATATCGAATAGTTTAATCTCTAAGTGCTGTACAATATCATTTCTCCGGCCATCAAGTCACTGTGACTCCTGTCCAATTCCGAGGGAGCATTTTAATATCATAGAAGGTAATAAAACATTTATTCCATGCCTACTGGATACACAATTAATGTGAATAGATCACCAGTTCAATAATCTATCTGTAATGTACGGAGTTACTGTTAGTGTCGATCGCAAGTCAAGTTGCGAGCAATCGCAACTGTAGCATGGCAAGAGAACGCCCTTGAATGATAATATACCAGAGGAGAGATGTCCTATTTCTTCCTGCGAGGGCTGAAAGATAAAAACTTCACGATAAATTATGGCACCATTTCGGTTTCTGGGGCCATATTCATGAAAGCTTACTAGCCTAGTTGGTTACTACAATGCATGCCTTTTGATACACTTAAAGATTGTCCGTCCCTTTTGCAAGCTTAAAATTTGAAATCGTCTATCCCGATCGTAAATTGAAGAGAGTGTGATTCAAGACCATTTCTAAGAATATAGCATGTTGAAGCTTTCTGTATATGTAAAAAATTTCAGCCGTTAAATTTCGAACCGACTTTTTTCGTACCACGAAAAAAGTATTAGTCTTTGTTACAGTATCTATGTGGTTATTATGCGTGTGTAAAATCCTAATTTTATTAGTAACTACCAAACTTTGGAGATGATTCCTTCCATAGAACATTTTTTTCATAATGCGTTTTATAATTTAATAAACAGATTAATCAATAAAGCAGATATTTCAACACAAACTGCTAAAAGTCTGAGGTAAAGACTATTAATCGGACGTTGTTTACGTGCATTATTTGAATTTTACACTACGTATCAGTTTCAAATTGTGAATATAGAGCTTGCTAACACTTCTCTATATGTTTTGCCAATGTTTCGATGGTTTTGTGGTGATCTGAAAAAGGGACTGGCTGTCTTTAAGTAACTAGCTAGGCTTAGTAAGGTTTCATATATATGGTACCTGGTATCCAGTCTTATTAGGTACGAGCGTGACAAGTTAATCCAGTTCAATCTACTCAAGCATCGAGTACCCTTTTCTCATTGGGTTTTCTTAGCCCCGTACTATCCTAAGCCCCGGACTATTTTTGAAGCTTTTCATACTGGTATTTCTTAGCCCCGTACTATTTCTTAAGCCCGATCCACGCTGTTCCAACTCAAAATCGTTAGCCCCGGACTTTCTCGACAGCTTATGAATATTTATGAGTGTACGTCTTGCGCATGGGCTCTTCACTCGCCCGTCAGGCATTATCTGATTCGTCTCGGCGTCTCGGCCTTGAGAGCTGACACCGCATTTCCTTAGTCCCATACTATTTTTCGTTTCTGTTCTCACTGGCGCTTTTAGCCCCGGACTATTTGGCTTGGCCCTGCAATTGCGGGGTTAGCTCTGCTATTTTGCAGGGCCAAATAATCCTGGATTATTGGTGGGGCTAGCCCACTTTGGTAAAAACCAGTGAGAACAGAAAGTGGGCTAAGGACATTTTTGCCAATGAGAAAAGCGTATAACAGTATAACCAAAGTAACATGATACTGCGTATGATGCAAAAAGTGTTATGGTTTAGACCCAAAATACCAAAGAACCCATGCTTGTGACCTGGGGGAATGTACAAAACTAGACATACAATATAACAGGTATAAATTCGACAAATTCAACGTATCCACGAAATATAGTTACTATAGGATCCCCTCCGCCATTGATACTGTACTTTTTTTTAGTAAAAATCGTACCCATTACAAAGACACTCATATACACACACCCACAGCCACATGTACACCCCCGCAGACACAAAAACACATCCACACACAAGCAGATATTACATACGTAGACACACACACACACACTTTTTTTTTTTAAAGTGATTTTTATTCCTCCAAATATGCAAAATACATTTACAGTTGAATATACGACACAAAAATATTTCAAATGTTAACTTAGTATTTATAAACAAAAAATATATCAATTACATTTTTAAATGAAATTAGGTAAATTAAAAATTATTGACTAAGATGCATAAACAAAACTGTATATTCAATGCCCTGATTCCATGAAATAATGGAGGTTAACAAAAAGATAAAAAGGAAACAAAGACATGCTACTGACGTTAAACCCACTCCCCCCCCCCCATCCCACTGATCACCCCGTCACACACATACCTCACACACCCGTTCCTGTACCTCTGCTCATTTCGAGTTAAGCTAAAAAAAAATATATAATTGAATAGCAAATATAGAAAGCTGTCACAATCTACTAAATAACAAAGAAATAATTAACGAAACCCTGTAATCCCAACAAAATACAATTAATCACCTTACATTTACTTTATAATGTTCCCATTTTTGTAAATGATCCCCTAATTTACCCTTTTTAGTAGCAATGTTTTTTTCTTCTTCTTTATAATCCAAAATAATTTTCTGTATTTTTCGTAAAGAAGGAAGTACACCTTTTATTCTTGAGGAATAAATATAATATTTTAACAACAAAATAAGACAATTAATATATTTGACTCTATAAGATCTCCCTTCCAATCCTACAAATATTATTTTCCAATCCATATTCCTAATTTCAAACAAATTAAAATATTCAATTATATCTAACCAAAACCTTTGTACATATAAACATTTACAAAATAAATGTGAATATGTTTCAATCTCATTTTTACAAAAAGAACATAAATTATCACTAGCAAATCCAAACCGAAATAAGTGTTCTTTTGTATATAATGCCCTGTGCAATAGTTTATACTGAAATTCTCTCAATTTGCCCCCCAAAACTGCACTTTTTATTCTTAAAAATATATTTTTCAATTCTTCATTACTATAATCGATATTATTATGTCCATCCCCAATACACAAATTATGTTCCTTTTGAAGATTTTTAACTAAATATTCATATAAGTGCCTAGATTTTAAATCTATTAACAATCCTGTATATCCTAAAACTTTTAATCTAATTTCAAATGATTGAATATCTACTTGAATGTATCTACTTATACCTATATCTTCTTTCCATTGGTATGGCAACGCACCAAAAATATCATGAATCTTTAATAATCCTTCACTTTTTATTCCTAAGCCTAAAAAGTGAGCAACAGATCTCAAACTATTATTCAACATTATATCAGACACCTTGATTATACCTCTTTGAAATAGATCTTGATCAAAGATCATTCTATTTCTTAAGCACACATGTCTATTATTAAAAATAATAGGATTCATCTTATCATTTTCAAAGTGCCTACAATTTTCTATATCTTGCCAAATTTTCAAAATGTCTACATAAAAGGGTGGTACTTCTTTTAAATCCATCTTATGAATATCATAATCACATAGAAACACAAACCTTCCTCCTACTGATCTACAGCAATAATCAAAGTAAACCTTCCATCCTAAATGCTTATCCCCATACAAAAGACGTTTAAGCCACATTATTCGCTGAGTTTTTACAAAACATTCAAAATTATTCATTCTAAGTCCCCCAAATTCATAATTTTGATACAAAATTTTTCTCTTAATTCGATCATTACCATTCCACAAAAAATCAAATGAAAGTTGATTAACTTCCTCATAAACCCACCTAGGTACCAAAATCAAAGAGGAAACATAATTTAATTTAGAAAGTGCATACGTTTTCAATAATTGAATTTTGCCCATCATTGTTAAATCCCTTTGCTTCCACCACCCTAACAATCTTTTTTATCTTACTTAATACTTCTTTATAATTCAAATCATCTTTTCGTGTGTGTGTGTATTACACACACACACACACACACACACACACACAAACACAAACAATCATACAAGCGCAATCGCATTCTATTCGCACATAATAACCAATTTACTCCAGTCGCCGTGACTGCTCGCAAGGTTCTAAAATTGCTCGGAGTTCGTCGTGTCATCTAAACACGTATCAAGCATTGCCGTACCGCATCTTCGTTTGTCTCAACACGTACGTTATGGTCAAAGTGCATGATCGGGCCTAATAGGGATTGACAGGGTTTTAATGTACTTTACATTCCCACCCCTCTTACACAAAAAGAAACACGTCGACATATATAACGATGAGCAGGGTATCATGCGAATGGTTTTGTTTGGTTCGTGTTGAAATGTATCTGTATTCAAAGTTAGCCTTCTCCGTACCCCAAGCACATGCCCAAATGTGTAAGAAACAAATGTGTTCTTCATACCTCCGAAAAGGGAGGGTTAGATGAATTAGTGTTTCCTTTTAGCAGGTTTTATTAAAATCCTGTTAAGCACACATGATACGTCATGATGATAATAATGATACTAACTCCACATATAACGCTTCGTGAACAAGGAGTTTTCTACATGAACATCAAATGACCCCAAAATATCACAGACCTTACGTGAAGTAATCAATACGTAAAGCTTTATACACGCATATAGGTACATGTTTGTAAAATGTGAAATTCAACAGGACGAATGATTACAATAATGCCTGAACACTCTATTACTTTAAAGATTGCTTCTCAGACTCAGTCTATTTGTTGCAAAGAAATGCAACGAATTTTGATTTTCTTAACTCTTCCTGTGCCAGATATAATGCTGCTCTATGGGATTTGTTGTGGTCTACAACTAAGGAAATTGAACATAAATTGAGAACAACAGAGCTATGGAAAGAAGAATGCTCAATTTAACATTGCTTGATAAAGTGAAGCACACTGACATACGGCAGAAAACGAAGGTCAAAGATACTATAGTAAAAATCAAAGAGATGAAATCGAGATGGGCAGGATACTTATATAGAAAGACAATTGATGGACCAAGAAACTCACAGAATGGCAACCAAGAACAGGAAAACGAAGAAGGGGTCGATAAAAGAGAAGGTGGACAGATGAAATATCATCATACACACACAGCAACATGCAACAGAATGACAGCAAATAGAAGTGAATGGAAATTGATTGAGGAGGGCTTCATCCAACAATGGTTGAACAATGCCTGATGATGATGATGATGATGATGATGATGATGATGATGATGATGATGATGATGTTCAATATACTAGTTCGTAATTACACCATGGTCGGACAATCCACTGAATGAACGCTTCTAGACTGCTGACTGGGATTTTTTTTCTATCATGAAGTTATGTTGGATGATGCCCGGAACAACAATAGAAGCAGATGCACATGATGCAATGTTCTTTCATTACCTTCTCATAGAGGTGGATAGCTGTTGCCATATTTGCATGATAATAGATTGAAATGTGGTCGACTATCTAATGAATTCCCATTTTACTAAGTGAGTAGTGGAATTGACCCGAGGTCATTTTCTACCAGCAATAGTCTGCTCATGCGCAAATTGCAATTTCGAAGTCGTTTAACGAGTACCGAAGTGTGACGTCATTTGAACATTATTGTCAAGACAACTGGTTCTAAACTATGAGGGTAGAGCAAGCAGCGGTGATCACAGCGGGGACTGTAATTGGGAATGCCCGATACTAGCCCGATAGACAATAACGGACCGCTAAACCTCTCACTGGAGTGAGTTTGTTTAGAACCAACTGTCTCGACAACATGCTCACATGAAGACACCACTTCGGTACTCTATTAAGAAAACTTCAAATTAATGTTTTCGTCCACTGCAGCAGTACGTGTAGTTAGGACGCTTATCCACAATGTTTAACCCTCTCAGTAGCAAGCACAGACTGCCCGGTATTAATACCAAACCTACTTCCAGGCCCATGGGAATGAAAGGGTTAAAGTGAGTGCATCTATATTGAAGGTCAGAATAGCATTCATTTATGCAACGTCGAAGTGCCGTTACCTAAATCAGGACCAAGGCATTAAAAGCCATTATATGAATAATACGTCATCACATTTCACACACATTTGTATGTCAAAGGGAACAGGGTTAACCGAAAAATGGCACCTTTCATATAATGTGCATAGACTATAGAAGCCTCAATAATTACGAAATCAGTCACTTATACACTTGACCAAGATGTCCGTAAACGTTACACTAAACCATTAAAGTTATTTATTGATTGTCGATCTTAATGATCTTCGGAAAATGTACAAGAAAATGACAATACCACCTTTTTATACCATCTGATCCCCAATTTCCTTTAAGGCTTTAGTCAACCTGTTTCTCCTTTTATTTGTTTAAGGAACCAACTTGTCATAAGAAAGGTTTTGTTGTTTGCAGGCTTGAACTCCTTCTTCCTTCTTTATGCAGTCCTTATAAGGAACACCTCCTTGGCTACATACAAAGGTTATGTTCAGCGGTATATCATTGATTAATTCGAAGAAATATAGGTTATTATGCGTAAAATATTATATAGGCTAATAGGTGTAAGTTATGTTTTTGAAATAACTCCATTATTCATTTGACCTATAAAGCCGTAAGCTGAAATAAGAGAGAGCTTACCACATCATGGCCGTTAGCATCCGGTGCGGAGATGGGAGAGCTCTCATTATTGACTTCATCCACTGCGGTTTTCTCGGTATCCGCATCGTCAAAGGCCGGGTTGTCGTATGTTTGGATATCCGCTGAACCGTTTGCCTCCTTGACCTTAAGGACGAACAGTGCAATAAAAAAAGTAAAAGATGGCCAAGTTGATTTTGCTAAAAGTCAAATAATGACAGGATCTACAGCATATGCCCAAAATCCTAAGATACTTTGGTTGATTCATACAATTCTTGTCTTTTTCTTGAAAAGCGTTCGATTATATAGGCCATTCAAAAAATCCCAACATGATTCCAACCATGAGGTTTGTTAATACTTAAAGGTAACCGCTCTATAAATACCACACCTGGATATCATACAAATTGTCTTTTGGGAGTACGTGATCTTTACAGATAAAAACTATTACATGCAATTTGCTCTGGACGGATAAAAGATGAAAGGGTGGACTTTATTGCCCAATATTCTTTAGACATTTTTTTTTATATTACTTACGTAGACTCATTCGACCGTATTTTTATAAATGATTCTTGCCCAAAACAGATCTATTTCACATTTTCGATTCGCCAATTAGGAAAAATCGTCAGACCTAGAGGTCAAGTGCTTACAAACAGTCTAAATTCATAAACAAACACAAAATCTCTTTTTCTTCGCTCATGCGACCATGAATGGCCAAATTGAATAAAAGTTTTGGGGGAATTTGCCTTCGAAGGATCAAGCGTGGATTTTTCTTTGAAAAGTAATTTAAATGGACATCGCCGAATAACCCGCAGCGCCTTAATTGCCAGAACTTTGAAATCGAAATACATTAACCTAATTTAATCCAGACATCGCTTCTGCAACGTCTGCATCAAATCTAAACCAGAAAAATATTTCTTTAAACCAATGGGAACATAATTATTGATTTGATATAACTAGCTCCCATAAGGATTTTTTATACATTTTTGAAAAGGGTTACTTGTTTTCCAGACCATAATTGTACTCTATGATATGTAACCATGGTAACGCAGTATTTTACATGTCCATTGAATAGTTATTAGAATCAGTAACCTACACGATGACCCTCATGGTATTTTTGTTGGGCGGACAAAATTTCAAACGGCCTCTTTTAAAGGGGAAATTCACTCTGAAATTAGTTGATTTCAATAAAAGGAGAAATATGAAAGAAAGATAGTAGTGAAGGCCTGAAGAAATTTCGTCAAAGGATAAAACAGTTAAGATCTTTTGAAATTTCAATTTTGTGATGTCACGTGCGAGGTGCCCTCCCATATGTTGTGTACTGTGATATTCCTTAAATTGCTCTTTTCTGTTTTAATGAAGGATTTATTTCAGAGAAGTATGTGTGTGAAAACGTATATCTAATGATGTATCAAATGCACAAGCCAAATGATGCACATCCTTTTGAGAAAATGGACATTTAAAAAAAAGTGTACACAACATATGCGAGGGAGCCTCACGCGTGACGTCTCAGAATCAAAACTTTAAAAGATCATAACTTTCTTATCTCTTGACGGATTTTCATCAAACCTTTTCTTTTGTGTTCTTTCGTGTTTCCGCCTTTAGTGAAATAAACTTAATTTCAAGGAGAATTATCCCTTTAAATGTTGTCCGCGTAACAAATGATGATGTTCACAGTGCTAATCAAGTCACAAGTCATACTACATATGGCATGTATGGAATGCTCAGTTTAAATAAATGTCATCAATGGTAAAACTAAGTCAAATATTTCTAAGCCTATCACCCCCCCCCCCCCCCCCCGTTCTACAATTATCCTGAATACATGTGATTGAGGGAGAATTTATTATAAATATGTAGTGTACATGATATGTCGATGAATTGCCTTTTTTTTCTGTTTTTGACAACGGAATTATTTTTTTTTCGTACAGGTATGTGTGTAGAAACGTATTTCTAATAATGTATCATGTGTCTCTTTTATTGAAACCAAAATAATTTCAGGGTGAACTTCCCCTTTAAGTCAAATCCGTCCCATAGAAGGCTAGCCTTGAATCGAGGCTACCAGGACATGTACAGACTGTCAGAACAATGTCTCGTCTACACATTCAGTGTCACTAACTTCTGCTTATAAAGATAAATGCTGCCTGAAATACATTCCGTTACATCTTTCAAGTACTTCAAAATCACATCAAACAGTTCAGTCTACAATCGAAACTCTATGTGCATGAACCAGTAAAGGTAGCCCGACCTAATTCTGAAAGTTCCCTGAATTTGTCATAATTTGAGAGAGAGAGAGTGGATATAAAACCTTTCCCTGGAATCGACAAAGCGTAACATACCGTTTTGAGGAAATAAGCTTCGATAATTGATCGAGCTTTCTTTTTTTCGTACCAGTGAAAACTAAATGTACTTAAATTTTCATTTATTCCAGTGGATTTATAGTACCTCTGACCTTAAAATTTCACAGTTGGTAACCCAAAGATAAGTACTAAATATGTGCAAACTTTCTGAAGTTTGCAGATATTTGTAAAAGGGACGGGCCATCTTTAACCATTTATCAAGGGCACTGTGCTCACCCCTAGGTCAGGATTGTAACGCAGCTAAGAAGTCAAGCTGTATTCCAGACCTCTAGGCCTATTCCTGGGCGAGGGGGGACGGGACGGGCCGGGAGGAAGAGAGGGACTCAATTAGCCTAAGTTAAGGGGGAAGTCACCGGAAACTCGGCGCTAGTTTCGACTACCAATTTCCAAGCTCTGTCCGAGTTGATTTGGTGGTAAATGGTGAGAAATTGCTGTTGCATGACGTCCGATTGATAAGCAGAAGAGAGTCAGGGGGAGGTCAGGGTACCCATTAGGGGCTCTCTGGTTCCAGGGTAAGGGTACGTACTTTGCCCCTCCCTTCCACTTTTTGTTTAAATTCCTTATTTACTCATTTACTTAATTACTGATTACTTACATACACACTTACATGCATACAAACACAGACACACACACACACACATTTTTCAATAATTTTGATTATGATTTCATTTAAACACAATTATTACATAAATCATATACACACACAGACACACAGATGCACGCACACACACACACATACACACACACGCACACACACACACATATATATATATATATATATATATATATATATATATATATATACACACACACACACACTCACACACACACACACACACACACACACACCTCCCTATCTCCTCCCCCACGTCCCCCAACTACCGCGGGAAATGGGCTGGCAGATTAAACCATTTAAAACATGAAAGATAAAGAAAATGCGATATGAATATTTCAAGCAAAATAATGACATTTTGGCTACGACAATGGCGATGATAATTATGCCATATCGGTTGACCCTAACTAACAGTTGACAACTAAAAGAAGTCAATGAATCTTTAAGATTTTAAGATAAGACGACAAAACGATTTTATAAGTCAAAAGACCACGTTACTTCTAGCAATAGGTAGGGTAATGACATTATAATGACACAGTTCTTTCCTTGTGTAAATTGCGTCAATCGACAACCCATAATTGAATATTCAATGTTACATCATCCATATCTCTGGCAAAATTGGAAGGTTAATTCCTGCGCAGCCTAATTTTCATACCATTTACAAAAGTGAGTAGTGCTCATCCAAGCATGATTTTTTTTCAGAGGCTTTCGTGTCATATGAAAGTTGAGTCCATAAGCTATCCATACATATCTTTTCCCCCCAGAATCGTATATTTTGTTATTTGGCCGCCATTTCAAAAGTGTATAGTTTCTTTTTGAGACACACGGTATAGGCAAAGTCTTTCTGTACACGTGGTCGCTGAAGCAGTTTTCACTGTGTTAGGTGTAAAACAAACATTTGACACTTTTTATAAAATTATATCCCATAAGCTTCTGGCATTGTTGACCTGATAGACGTGATATTTGTCGGCAGAACGTTTTTTGAAATGTCATCACTGCATATTCGTGCAATACGGCTTTGAAATTTAATGAAATTATCACAATGCATTGTGTAACTGTTTTATTTTGATTCGAGCTGTAATTTTGTCACGTTTGAGTTAGTATCAATCAAACTTTGTTGTCTTTTGCACCTACTGTTGACTGTTGACACTTTTGAGGAATAATAAACAATCAGTTTCAACTCACATGAAATTGACACATCATAAAAGTCAAGGGATGTCTATTTTTTAGAGACAGGTTTCGCGACATATCATCAATTACCTATTTGTAATAATCCGTGGAATATTTAATGAGAATTTCAATTATGGACAAATTTGGATTTGAAGATGTGTGTGTATCAGATAATATATTCAGAACACAATAATGGTCATATGCATCACACATGTCAGAAGCATCGTTTATTATTAATGACACTGTGATGGCAGTTGCTAGTGGATTGACAGGTGCGATACACAGTGGTCATTGTTGGGTTCTGATTTAATTATCTCATACGCGAACATTTTGAGGTCCAAATTTGTCCAAAGGGAAAATGTTATTGAATATTCCGAAGATTGTGAAAAAAAAAACATGTGTCACTTAAAGAGGTAAATGAAGGAGATTGATGATTTGTGATCCGGGTTAAAATCAGGCTCGATCTGTTAACGCGCACGGCTGTTTTTAATCCGTGGGTTTAAAACAACGAATGCACTGTACTGGGAGTATACTGTACTACGAAGACAAAATCCTTCGAAAAGGTGATCGTGAGCAATCTTCTTACCAATGGTCTTAAATTCATGTATTTTTTTTTTTCTGCACGCGTCCCTCTATCAGACCATGGACCCTACTGATGAGGTTTTTCCTCACTGCCTACGCTTTTCCTACAGGCTTTTCCCGAGCCAGGGGTGTAAATACGGCACCCCGAGCAAGCCCGGGAGGTAAACACAGTGTGTGCTGCTGACCATAAAATCACCTGTAATACCATAATACCCGCGGCAGAAGTTTGTGTCAACTTGAACCCGTACATATGTACGGCGCAGGTTACGGTTTGATCGGACATTTGTTATGTATTCCCCCAGCATAACCCCGATAAGGCTATCAGGAGCAATGCCCTTCCCCCCTTCTCATCCCGCCTCCTCCATCTCAACTTCCGTGTGTACATCCTATACATGGGTTTAGGTGGGGGGAAAGGGAAAGGGGGAAAGGGGGGGGGGGGGGGCGCAGTTCTTATAGGTTGTACCCCTGATTTGATTAGATACTAAAAAAGAGACAGGCGTGTGTGTGTAAAATAGGGAAGAAAGAATCCCCCCCCCACACACACAATAAAAATAGGCTGTTTCACGTTACGCCCATGTATATGTACATGTATAAACAACATCTGAATGTCACCATCCCCATCCAAATGACACTAACACACACATCGCATTAATATCAGCTTTAGTATGTGCCCCCATACTATTCCCAAAATGCCCCTAAGTCGCCCTATCGAGTCCCTCTACCCATACCACCCTGAATACGCCACAGACACGAGAAGTGACGAGTGTATTGAAAAGTCATTTGCACCGATTCCAGGCTTAGATAAAAACAACGAAGGGTCCGTGGATAAACTAACACGTCGGGGCAAGGCCGGAAACAGTTTCTTTCTGCAAAACATACACTAATTGTATATCAACATAGCTACACTATTTCTCATGCTGCTCAAAGTCTTCGTTATTCCATTGAGTATTTATTCTTCCTTGAATAAAAAGCGAGGTAATATTACATTGTTAATGTTGCAATGGAAGCGGTATGTATGTCTACTATGCCGAAGGTGAATTGTATTTGGTGTATAAAATGTTCATGTCATTGTTAATCTCTTCCTCTCCTTCCCCTATATTGTCCTCTTTATCTATCTCTATCTCTCCCATCTTTTAATCTACGCCCCCCCTACACCTACACATAGTCCGATGCTTTTCTTGTTATTCTCTCTATCTCCTTTTCTCTCGTTTCTTTCTTGTACACCTTTGAAACAGTGGAGAAGCATCCTAATACGTGTACTTCGACACACTTTTTAAAACTTGCTTTTACTTATTTACTTTGATTTAATTACACAGACACATGCGCGCACGGGCACAGACGCACTCATGTATATACTGTCATGAGTTATCTTAGTATCATACATGTCATAATGCCGCTTGCCTCAGCTCCTGAATCGATTCATGCATAGCCTAGTTGTACATTGATGTTAAGGTAAATGACAACAACGCCGATGAAAATTTGAAGATCAATTATCACACTTTCTTTATTCAGGAATTAAGTTTTGACCCCGAACTTGTTAAATAGACCAGTCCGAAAGTCAACATGGTCAAGGATATTATAAAACACAATATTTATCTTCTCTCACTCTTTCTTTCCCCGTTTTTCTTCCCTCCACTTCCTTCCTCGCCCTCCCCCTTTTCTCTCTTCCCCTTTCCATGTTTATTCTTTCCTCTATTTCTCCTTCCTCTATATTTGCCTATCTCTACATCTTTCAATCTTGTACACATTTGAATCAGTGGAAAACCATCCTAATACGTGTACTTCGACATGCTTTAAATTAAAAAAAAAAAACTTGTTTACTTATTTACTTTACACACACACATTCACCCACGCACTCATGTATATACTAGCATGTGTAATCTTAGTACATATATCACTTATTACTTTATTTCAGCATGTTCAAAGTGCAAAGCTCTTATTCACATTAGTTTCCTCACAAAGATGTTGGTAATATTGATGACAAATACAAAGGTTATGGTTAGATAAGAATATGATAAAAAGGGCATTTTCATCTGGGCTACACGTACAAGCTTGCCTGATTAAACAATTTCTGTTGTAAGGTTACCATGAGTACCGCGACGTGGGAGTGTGCTCGACCTTCGGATTAGCTACTGACTTTGAATTCTTATCTAGCGTTATACAAGGCAAGACACGGCACTCTTTCGTGAACTGCGTCCAAGTTCATCAAACATGTCTGAATAATGATACATTGTATTATCTTAGAGACCAACGTCTAATCTATTATAAAGGAGGTATTTATGTTTGTTTTATAGGCATTGTTCTCCTTGTATAATGCAAATAGTGTTATTAATACTAGCGCCTTTTATGATGGGATTGGGAAAGAATAGGGCTTATCCATCCGTTGATATGAGAGGTAAATGTGTTATGTGTTAATTAGGACGATGAGCTTGCCGTTCATATACATTAGTTGATGTTATATATGAGATCGTCGGATAGGCATTGGGTTGTAACTGTGTAAAGTTAAACTTTTCCATTAAAATTTATTAAACAAGTCTGTTAGCGAAGACAAAACCCGTTTAAATTCAAAACGGCACGCTAGCATAATAAAACCGGGATTACAGATTCGCAACCATCTCGTCCATGTCGTTAACACACGAGCCTACTTTTCATAATATCTTAGGTTTGCGCAATGTTTTGAGAATGGGTGGATGCTTTTGTCATGTGACGCATCCACCCAAACATTACGCAAACCTAAAAGACATAGTATGAGTTCTTCACACTTGCAACGTTCCGCGCCGAATCTACTTATTGGGAATGTTTGATGTGCATGTTTTAGACGGGTTAGACAAGAAAGTGTGCAAATCCAGGTTTTGATAAGTAAATTTACTCCTGCCCTTTTGTATAATCATGTCTGCATTGCAATATTTTTGACACTCCTCGCTTTCCTCTCCCTTCTTTTCGCCGTTATTTACACAAAAGGTGTCGACAAACGCCACACAAACTCTTGCCACCTAAGTCATGTAAGTTGTCTTTATATGCAAATTCAAGCCAGCATTATAACGAGTATTTGCGGACACTCCCATGTAAACACATCATCAGCGAGATATCATACCATTTGTTTGCTTAGCCACTTGCAGTGTTAATATACGATATCATTTTTATAATTCCGAAGTTCATGGATCGTCTTCGGAGATTACCTACAGGGAAGAGTTAAAGAATAAAGGAAATTTCAGGATGGATTTTACCTTCGAGAACTTATGCATCGGGCTTTCTGCCTTTGTATTGAATTGGGTGGGTTAATTCTGCGAGGCACATGGAGCGTTACAGTTGGGACCGTAGAAAATGTATGTCTCGGGCCCCGTCGTACAATGAGTTCCGATTGATCTGTATCGATCTCAAGTCCAATCACAGTCAAGTTGCAATCAATCGTAATTTACTTTTAGACAAGGCCCAGTTTGTGAAATAAAATTCACAAACAGTGACACGTCATTCAAACTCAAAATTAAATGCACTGTACTTTGTAGTTTTCCTGTCATGCTAAACTTTCTTTAAAAGCAAATGAAAGTTGTAGTTAACAGTTATATCGTTACATTCATCAACACAATAGTTTTGTTTCCAAGTAAAGAGAAGGAGCTACTAAAGAGAACACTAAACATTCGGCATATGTAAATTTTGCCATACTTATTTAAATCAAAATTATTTAAATGAAAATGTGCTTAAAGGGAATATGCTGTACTGGGAAGACAAAAAGTCTTCAAACAGGTGATCGTGAGTTATCTTTTTACCAATGGTCTTAAAACCATGTATTGTCCATTTTAGAAACTTGCTTAAAGTTATTTTCCCTAAAATGACTCACATTTGGAGTAATTAATGATTAAATCACAAATCTTCAAAATGTTCGGCCCGAACATCTCGATGATTTATGATTTAATCACTAATTACTCCCAATGTGGATCATTTGAGGGCAAATAACTTTCAGCAAGTTTCTGAAATGGACAATACATGGAGTTAAGACCATTGATAAGAAGATAACTCACGAGCACATGCTTGAAGACATTTTGTCTTCCCAGGACAGTAAATTCCCTTTAAGGGTCTCCGATTTAAACCAAATTAACCTTACCTGCCGATGTAACCACTTGCATAGAACAGCCACCTGTCTACAAAGACCCCATTAAAACAACGCTTCCTTATCGAAATCCGTATTGAAGTAATCTATCCATAAGGAATTAACTGCTCTTGTCGACCACATTCATTATCTCCCTTGAGCTGTCTTTATATGAAGAGCTCGTCTGCAAAAGGGGTTAGATCCACATTTTGTTTGCAAAAGGGGTTAAATCCACTTTAAACCGTTCTGAGAAAATCTACTTTTGTTATTCTCCTTTATTGAAATATTCTTATGCGAAACTAAATTGTCATGATATACTACCCTACCATGTGAACATAAAATTGGGTGTACAAGAAACCTACCTGTCTTCATATTTCAAAAATATTTTTCCCCAAAAAAATTACTTTTGTGGATGTAGCCCCTTTTGCAAACAAACTGAATGGATCCAACCACTACTGAAAAAAAGTGATTTGTCTTTGCCATTTTTGTTCACTTTTAAATGGGAATTTCAACTTTTCTCTGGTATCATCTTATAAAGCGACTTCAAATCCAAACATTGAGAAAAAAAAATCAAATATGATGACAAATGGATCTAACCCCTTTTTCAAATGAGCTCTTCATATACAGGTTCCGCTGTACAGTATTTGACGACCTGGACAAAACTCTACATGCAGTGGAAACAGCTAGTCTAAACCTCATCCTCTAGTTTCTATATTTTTTGTTTGTTAGTTTGTTTGTTTTCTCTTGTTTATTTATATGTTACATGTTTAAAGGGCTAACCGGCCTTCACAGGTGATTGCACCTTCTCGATTAGCCCTCGCATTTTATTGTCGTTGTAGTTATTGTTGTATGTATGTTTTGTTTCTGTTTTCTTATGCGAAATAAATTTGAATTTCAATTTCAATGAATTTCAATATATAGCGCCTTATATGAAACAGTCTCATTTGAAAGCGATTTACAAGATCATCACCTCGGTTATCGGATGTCTGTAAATCTTTGTGACATCTGCTGAACATCACCTGGGTAGAGAGCAGCAATGTGGCTGTAGTCTTTTTTGTTGAGGTACACAAGTGCTTTTGATGGGCTTGAACCTGGGATCTCAAGATCATCGGTTTCATACTTCACAACCACGACACCATGACATTGCCACAGATTTAATTTACAGATTTTTTTTCATGTTTATGTCTTTAAAAGGGGTAGACCCATCGCACTGCGTTGATACCGATATCCGGGCAGAGTACCGAGTTAACTATTAAGAAGTCATTTTCGTATCATATTCTCAACTTTCCCCCTAATTGACTGGTGACGCGTTATTACATCCACCTGTATTTCGTGATTCAGCTTGAATGGATGGAAGGCACCACATCGAATCTAGTAGTTGTTGCTGCTTGGACAAACCTCGGACAAGCTTTGAGATTACCATTAGCAACGTATTGTTTGAACGACGTGAATAAAATTTGCATACATATCGAAAATGGTCGTTCTTTATGGATCATGTGTGCGCTGCTTTTACCAGTTATGCTCACAAAGCCGATAAAGCAGCATTTAGTCCGTCACAGGAATGGATAATGAGAGAACACACCATCCTCATGTTTTCTTAGGAGTCATAGTCCTTCTTGTAATATCGTAATGATTTGTTAAGCCCGAGTGTATATTCCAACCAACCCCTTCTCGGACGGACTCCATATTGCTCTATTGGAATGGCGTGTATGTATTACCAGTGCAAGAATGCCTGAGTGGCGCATAAAACGCTAAGTGTTAAGTGTCAAGTTTCAATTTCATTTTATTTTATTTGCATTGCATAAAACGTTATACGTGACATCGTATCTATATTGTTTGACCCGCACAGAGAGCCAGTATGCAGCATTATGATTGACCTTGTCAAAGCAAATTGAAAAAAAAAAAACATCATGATTTTATTTTAATAACAGACGAAGACTTAAAATAAGACGGGTCATGTCGGCGTTAATGATTTACGTTAAGTGGAAGTACCGAAAATTGACTTACCATTTTTCACATTGGCTTGACAAAATCCGTAGAGCAAAAGCAGACCAGCGGTGGACCAAGTAGTATTCGCTGTAAATAGTAGCGGGAGATAAAACGCGTTGAGACAGCACTATGTTGTATTGTCTGGAATTCAAATCGACATAGCAGCTCAGTAGCAGAACTCACGTTTCCAAAGAGCGGAGACCGGTTACTTTATATGCCTCGTGCGAAGGGATCCGTGGTATACAATGGAAGGATTTGTCGCAAAAATAATTACTGCATGGGTATCATGATTCGACACGATGAGACTCCAAGCATTGCTTCCAGTGTAATAGTAATACCACCCGGCAACGATACTTCGTATACTTTGACCGCTACCAAAAGTGTGACGCCGGTGTAATGTACTGCGACGCCGATCCAAAGTGGTATAAACCAATAGGCCTATCAACACAATAGCTGTAGAATGCTCTCCCAAGACGCCACCTACATTCGTACAACTTCTACTCGTACGATCAAAACAGGTTCGTTTATGAGTTTTGATCTGCCCACTGGCTGGTCATATGCGGACTGTTTATTGCTCGTTATCTCAGATCTCCCGATTTGGGACCTTCGTTGTTATCACAGTCGTGAGAATTGAGATAGCCGTACATATGTTGACGAAAATAAAGCACTGCGTTTAACGACGTTTGGAGATAATCAACGCGTAATCATTTATATTATTGCGAGGGTGATTTCGAGTAGTTCCAGATATAGCGGGGAGTACACTGTGATGAGATATATGTTTGTGACTACTAATACATCGAACATGTCAAGGGGAGCCCAATCGTATGAATATGACAGATATATTTCAAAGTACTCATCTCGGGTAGTCTTAAAGTCAAAGTCGATAATGATTATGCTTCAAGCAAAAGAAGTTAAAGGGATAGTCCACCCTGAAGTAAAGTTGTTTTCAATAAAAGCAGAAATATGAAAGAAACACATTGGCGAAGGTTTGACGAAAATCCGTCATAGGATAAGACAGTTATTGTTTTGTTAATTTTAATTTTGTGACATCACGTGCGAGGGAGTGGACTATCCCTTCAGGAACCATGGCCTATACCTTCAGGGTGTTGAACAAAACGTTCTTATCCCAACTCTACAATCATGACAATGACCAGGGGTGTTTCACAAGACTGGTGACCTATTCCTGTGCTTAAAGACAGCTAGTCCCTTTTTCAGATCACCACAAAACCATCGAAACATTGGCAAAACATATAGAGAAGTGTTAGCAAGCTCTATATTCACAATTTGAAACTGACACGTAGTGTAAAATTCAAATAATGCACGTAAACAGCGTCTGATTAATAGTCTTTACCTCAGGCTCTTAGCAGTTTGTGTTGAGATATCTGCTTTATTGATTAATCTGTTTATTAAATTATAAAACGCATTATGAAAAAAAAATGTTCTATGAAAGGAATCATCTCCAAAGTTTGGTAGTTACTCATAAAATTAGGATTTCACACACGCATGATAATCACATAGATTCTGTAACAAAGACTAATACTTTTTTCGTAGTACGAAAAAAGTCGGCTTGAAATTTAACGGCTGAAATTTTTTACATAATACAGAAAGCTTCAACATCCTATATTCTTAGAAATGGTCTTGAATCACAATTTCTTCAATTTACGATCGTGATAGACGATTTCAAATTTTAAGCTTGCAAAAGGGACGGACAATCTTTAACCTACTAAATATGAGAGAACCTAATTTTTTTCCTATTTTAACATAGTTGGAGTAAATTTTCTACAATCCTAATCAAATTTGACACTTTTTAAACTTTGTATTCAGATATCCGTTAACAACAAGAATTTTAATCAACAGATATTAGATTTCAACTTAACCTGATGGGAATCAAAATCACCGAGAAGACAAGAACAGGTAACCAGTCCTGCTTAGAGTCGTGCATAACTTAAACACCCCAGGACTGGTCTGGTGTACGTAGGCCACTGATCCCTCATCGAGGTTTTTTTTTTTTCTCCGGGACGGACCGGTATAGAACAGGATACGTCAGCCATGTCAGTGAAAGACAATACAAGATTGTTAACGTATGATAGATTGCATTAAAGGGGATATGCTGAACTGGGAAGACAAAAAACCTTCAAAAGGTGATCGTAAGCAATCTTCTCTCCAATGGTCTTAAATTAACTTGCTGAAAGTTATTTGCCCTCAATTGATCCACATTTGGAGTAATTGGTGATTAAATCATAAACCCTCAAAATGTTGGGCCCGAACACAATGAGGAACTATGTTTTAATCACTCATTACTCCATATGTGGATCATTTGAGGGCAAATAACTATCGGTAAGTTTCTAAAATGGACAATACATGAATTTAAGACCATTGGTAAGAAGCTTGCCCACGACCCTTTTGAAGGCCTTTTTGTCTTCCCAGTACAGTATGTGGCCTTTAACCCTTTGTGCGACAGATAAGTGGCTGCTCTATAGGATTTGTGTAAACGTCTTGTGGAAAGACGAAGTTACACGTGGCATTTAAAGAGTTAATGCCCAACAACCCGCAACCCATGCTAACAAGACACGGGCCAAGAGAGTCCGCACAACATTTAATTCATCACATATGATTTTAAAGAAGAAAAATAAACACAATCATTGGCCTTTCTTTATGACAATGTGCATTTTTTTCCTCAAATTGTTCATGTCGTCCTCAAAGTAGGTATGCGCGCTTCACTGTTATTCCTGCCTGCTTCAATTAAAGTCAACAAGTATTTTCGGGGACAGTCGCTGCAGGCATGGCAGGGGTGCACATATACCACTTGTCCCCTTACCCCAGGGGTGCATACCGGTATATACAGGTCCTGGCCATAGCCATCATTGGTCATACTGTTCACGTGCTCTTCCGTGATTTACACAGAAACGGGGAAATTGATTACTAGAGCAAGGTCCAAACAAATAGTAATATAACTATGATTAGCTTGGAATAATACCAATAATTAAAACAGCTGCCCCCGTCCTCCTTCTCCTTCTCTACTCGACCCCCATCCCCACCCCTCTCTCTGTCTCTCTCTCTCTCTCCCTCTCTCTCTGTCTCTCTCTCTCTCTCTTTCTCTCTCCCCCCCCTTTCTCTCTCTCTCTCTCTCTCTCTCTCTCTCTCTCCCCCCTTTTCTCTAGCTCTCTCTAGCTCTCTCTACCTCCCTCCCTCTCTCTCTCTCCCTCTCTCTCCCTCCCTTTTCTCTAGCTCTCTCTACCTCTCTCTCTCTCTCTCTCTCTCTCTCTCTCTCTCTCTCTCCCTCTCCCCCTTTCTCGCTTTCCCATTGCCACCCTCTCTCATCTAGTGTCTACAACTGCCTATTTTTAACGTGAAAGCATACATTATATGATAAGAGTTAGATGAAATTAGGTGGAACTCATTTCTGCATTTATAGTCTGAAATGTATTTACCATCCACCCCATCACCCCTACTTTATCTCTCCCTATCTCCACACGACTATATAAACTTATGATACTGATATATGATATACGAGCTGATACGAGGTAATAAAATACTTCTGTCAAGAGCTTATCACGTTTATGGGGTTACACCGAAGCAAGTGGTAAAACGAATAGGATTATTAAATAAGTTAAGCAGAGACGATCCAGCTGTGAGCACAATGGACGTGATGGAATCAGATAAAGTTCTACTAAAGGCTATTACACATCAAAAGCTATTGGCTTCCTAGTGAATTCATTGTTAATAAGAATTGGTTTAGTTTGATTTATCAAATGAATAGATAATTTCATTTACTTTACACATTGAAATGAGTTGAATCACTCCTTTTAATCATCATGTATTCATTGAGGAAGAAAGCATTTGCCTACAAAAAGTAATACATGACATTCAATACATGCACTACTTTCTTGCTACATTCACGGGTACAATAATGAAGAAAGAAAAGAAAGGTACTAGGAATAAACCAATTAGTTATGTAATATGTAAAGAAGGTAACACACATCGCGCGAATGGGTTGTCATATCGCTTCTTTAATTGATTAAATAATACATAGATTAGTACACGTTTCTTCATGTTCTTCAGACTTTCACGTGGGAACATTACATTACTATCACACTGTTCCCACGCAGTGATTAAATTACCAAGGTTTTAATCAACTATTCACCACACTACCTTGGGTAAACAGTCACTTTGTCCTCGTAAACAGAAATAACAGAGAAATAAATTGACGAAAAAGGAGCTAGAGAATAACTGTTTTTGTGGTTACAACCGGAAAACGGGTCGTCTGCCGATAACACGCAAGTTGTATTATGACAGGGTTAATGGTCCCTTAGTGATAGACCTATATGCCGGATTAACGGGGCTGTGTGTATCGATGTGAACCAGATCTAAATTGTGCGCATATGTAATTTGGTGCATGGCTCTTTGATATACTTAATTAAGCTTTAATCGCTTCCATGATCATGTTTGAAAGAGGGTATTTTAAAGGGATAATTCAATAAGTCAATAAAAGCAGACACATGAAAGAAACGTAGTAGTGAAGATTTGATGAAAATCCGTCAAAGGATAAGAAAGTTGTGATATATTTTAAATTGTGATTTTTGTGACGTCACGTGCGAGGTGCTCTCCCAAACATGCCCACTGTTGTGTGCTGTATGATTCCATAACTTGATCCTTTTCTATTTTTAAGGAAAGATTTCTTTATTTTCGTTGAGTTATGTGTGTAAAGACGAGCTTCTAATGATGTATCACATGCACGTGTAAAAAGCTGCATTATCCTTATGAGAAAATCAACATTTAACAAACAATATAGGACACAACAAATCGCAAGTGACGTCACAAAATCAAAACCTTTAAACAATCTTAACTTTCTTATCGTTTGACGGATTTTCATCGAGACTTCACTTATATGTTTCTTTCATGTGACTGCTTTTATTGAAATCAACTTAATTTCAGGGAAGACGATAACTTTAGCAGACTATTTTGCGTTTGTACCCACCATGCGGGTGTGTTATTTCGTAATAAAGCAGTTTTACGGGAGGGATTTTAATTTAAACATGACAATGGCTTGGCTTGCTCCCACTGATGAGAGTTCGATTGTGTAAATGTATGAAAACAAGTCGGGCTAAGAATAACGTACCTCATGGTACCAAGCTCGTTGAAATAGAAACAATGACTATTTTGATTTAAATACCTGTTGAACGCACTAAAATTTTCTTCCGGTAAATAATTCGAAATTAAATCTACATTCACATTCTTTGGCTGATATGGGATCGGATAGGGTCAAAATTTAGCAAGTGTTCATCAATTAGGTCTCCATTTTTATACGTCTACCAAAATAATGTACATGTACTTGTAGATATTCATGCATGACTGAGAATATTTGCACAACAATGAAATTAAAAATATCTACGTAAGAAAATGCTAAATATAGAGCATCAAGTCCTTAAAATGTTATGTATGTCCATCGTAAACCAATGCTGTTTTTTAACAGCGCAAACAGGAAGTGACGAACAGAGCAATTCGATAAAAATAAATGGTTTCGATGGAAGACTGCGTGGAAAAGTTTAGACAAAAACACTCAAACTGCTTGATACCATTTTGATCCGAAGTGGTGAAATCTGAGCTCGTGAAATATTTGTCACCATGCGAGAAACCTCCTTGAAGAAACATATTATCACGTTCAGGGTATCATTAGTCAGGACAGTCATGCGCCAAGTTTCATTTACTTCCAGTTTGATAATCTGCTAAATATTCGACCGACTCATGTCAAGGAGAAAAACACCGTTCAGCAACCGTTCAGTTGCCTTGGGAAGACGACTCGTGCGCGTTCTCACCAACATTATTACAGGACATTTGTTTGGCAAAATCTTAGCTTTAAATACCGTCCACGATCTTGATTATTGTCTCCCATTTTCGTGTGTTTGTAAGTGGTAATGACCGTGTAATGTGTATATTCTCCAAAGTTCTTTTTATTAAAGGAACATACGTGCCTTATCTGCAGTTGGTGCATTATTTTCCATTGGCTAGAGAAAGAAATCGCTTCCTTCAATGCTCATCTTTGTCATTCATCACAGAACACACGTCTCATCTTGATTATTTTAATCACTGATAATGACGTAATCACGGATTGTAGGCGATAAGGATTACTTTTCGCGTTTTATCTGTGACAAAGACGGTCGGGTTAGGCGGAAACCCAAATAGCCACTGATAGTGACCCTGTCATCCGCTGTAACGCGTCACAACATTATGGTCAAGGTCCGTGTGGTGAATGTCGATGATGCGGCAGGGAACACTGGAACGTTTCAGACACGGTAATGGCGTCGGATATAGCAACGTATATCTCTTCTGTGGGTGCACATGATGGGCGTGTTTATCAACTCTTTTTTGGGTAAGAATTGAGGTTTCCAAACGTGTTTATTTTTTTTTACGCGTTTTAGGGAGTTGATAACGCAAAGGTGTTTCGATGATGGGGTTCGGAAAGCTGTTTTGAAACACGCAAATTAAACCAGAAACGCGTTTAAAGAACCGAGATAAACGCAAAGCTGTTTTGAAACGCGTTTAAACCACGTGTTTTCGATGACAAGGCCGGTTTTCGACTTGGGCGATCGAGTTGATAAACGCACCGTTTTTTTTTTAAACGCATTTATATTTCTGAAAAGTTCATAAACACTGCCGATGAGATCACTCGACCTGTTCAGACGCAGCAGTAGCGTCGTATAAAGCAACGTGTATCTCTTCTGTGTGTGTACATGATGAGATCACTCGATCCGTTCAGACACAGCAATAGCGTCGTATAAAGCAACGTGTATCTCTTGTGTGGGTGCACATGATGGGATCACTCGATCCGTTCAGACGCAGCAATAGCGTCGTATATAGCAACGTGCATCTCTTCTATGGGTGTACATGAGATCACTCGATCCGTTCAGACACAGCAATAGCGTCGTATATATAGCAACGTGTATCTCTTCTATGGGTGCAGATGATGAGATCGCTGGAACCTGTCCGCTACATGATAGCCCCGTCTATAAATCCCATTACTCGCGCTTCGGCCGGCGATAGGACATCTACTGCACATGCTTCTAGATATAAGAATGACTAACAAGTTGCATCAGTAAATTTTTCCATAAAGGAATAGATAAACAGAAGTATAGAGGGGTAAAGAAGGTGAATAGGGAGAGAGTGTGAAAGAGTGTGAAAGAGATAGACTGAGAGAAAAACAGTATGGAAAATGGCAGAAAGAGAGTGACAGAGACAGAGATGGAGAGAGAGAGAGAGAGAGAGGGGGGGGAGAGAAAGAGAGAGAAAGAGAGAGAGAGAGAGAGAGAGAGAGAGAGAGGGGGGGAGAGAAAGAGAGAGAAAGAGAGAGAGAGAGAGAGAGAGAGAGAGAGAGAGAGAAGAGGGGGGGGGGGGGGGGGAGAAAGAGAGAGAAAGAGAGAGAGAGAGAGAGAGAGAGAGAGAGAGAGAGGGGGTGTTGCCTGATGGACATATCAATTAATTGGAGTAGAGTGCATTGCCATGGGGTCCAGAGCGAAATACAACGAAAATGATGCGTAAAAGAATGTCACGTCAACTATGAGAAGGATAGGGTATAGAGGGCGCGTTTAACTCCAACCCAGGTCCCTATTTATACTCCTGGGTGGAGAGCAGCAATGTGGATACGGTATCTAAGATTCGGTGACGAACCCAAGTGCCATGGGTGTGCTTGAACCTGGGACCTCTAGTTATTCACAACATCTCAACGATGGTAGGATTTTATCACAATCACACAACACGAATACCAATCCTTAAAGGGATAATTCACCCTGAAATTAATTTGGTTTCAATTAAAGGGGACACATGAAAGAAACATATTAGTGAAGGTTTGATGAAAGTCCGTCAAAGGATAATAAAGTTATGATCTTTTAAAGTTTTTATTTTGTGACGTCACGGGCGAGGTGCTCTCCCATTATGTTGTGTACAATTGCATTTCTCTAAAAGATATTTATCCTTTTACCTACGCATTTGACACATCATTAAAAATACGTTTTTACACAACACCTGTATATGAAACCTTCACTAATATGTTTCTTTCATGATTCTGCTTTTATTGAAACCAACATATTTTCAGGATGAACTATCCCTTTAATGTAGCCCACGCCAGACAATTATTAGACACACACTTTCCTTGAAGATTGTCATATATTTATTGTCACTAATACATACAAGTTTCAAAGTAACAGGTTTTGATTTAGACCATGTTCATGATCGTTGTGGGTTCAAATTCTATAACATGCATGCCCACAAGTACCATATATATATATTGATGTATGTACATGTACAATGAATGAGATCATATCATTTCTATGGTAACGATTGAACATGTTAAAATACATAGTTTGCACCAAAAATAAATAATGCTTCCAGCAGCTTTGGAGTTTATAATGCACACACACACACACACATATATATGATAAATCTATTTGGGTTATAGTAACATTAAATATTACCTTAGTGCTTGTTGCATTGTTGGATTTGATGTATATTCAGATTTTTTTAATTGACTTTTTTTAGGGGGTTGGGGTGGATGAGCGAAGAAAACCAAGGCTCAGGCAGAAGGGTGTGTGTGTGTGGGTGGGTGGTGGGGGGAGGAGGGGGGTACACCTCCACATATCTGACATGTAACATATTTTAAACAAATATGTGATATATTATCTCATATATGAGATTAAACAAATATGTGATATACAGTATTATCTCACATATCAGACAACCTCATTTGTAGCATAACAACATGGTAGGTACGTATTCAGCTACATGCATTCCCTACTCATAGTATAATAATATTAAGTAGATAGATGTATTGTAAGCACTTGCTATCACCAATAACTCATATATGAATCATATTTGCATGATAAATATACATACTTAGACATGTAATCATGGCTTTATTCTTCTGACTTTACAAACAATGAAGAAATTGTAAAGAAGCTCCAATCAATGCGAATGTTTGCAGTAAATAGTATCATGTAGAAATTATAAACGTGTAAGTACATATAATTGTAGTACATAAATAGCAAAATCATAAATGCAACCAAGAAAATTCAAACAGCAACACACAATGAATACAGGACAAACATGAAGAATATCAACTGAATATCAAAGCTTTGTACACATAGAGTGATAAAAATCATCAAACAAGGTGATAAATGATAAGCAACACAGCTAAGAAAGTTGGAATGAACACAACCAGTTGGACGGAAAAGTCTATGTTAAAGTTGCGCATGCACACACACAAACACACATACCTAACTACATTTATAAGATATATATGACAACAAATAAATATTGGCCTCACAGCATTACTGTCCATTGTTCGTACACGTATTACTTATTTAACAGCAGAGTCTTTTATGGCATTTGACTCCTCTGACGTCACTTGAAGGTGTGCGTTTCAAATCTTCGTCAAAATGAGACTTTATTGCGGCAAACAAATGCCAAATTCGTTTTAAGTGGATAATTTTACATATTATTAATGTTATTAGTGGGAACTTATTTTCTAATTTAGTAATGTACATGTGTAAATGTATTGAATCACAGGTGAAACCCAGTTCCATGATCAATAGCTGTTCGAAGTCTTTATATTGAACATTGCTGACGTGTGCCTGGCATATCTTCAGGTTTGGTAGTTAATTCCCCTTTTGAATAAGCAGGTGGAA
This sequence comes from Arbacia lixula, assembly GCA_963669155.1. Taxonomy (NCBI): domain Eukaryota; kingdom Metazoa; phylum Echinodermata; class Echinoidea; order Arbacioida; family Arbaciidae; genus Arbacia; species Arbacia lixula. The sequence continues at coordinate 15,489,957 of OZ022597.1, forward strand.
TAAACCTGTATTCCTTAGATACAGCATGCTCTTAATTACAGTTACATGTATACGCCTTTTATGCATGAGGCCATAGATGGTGTCTGTCCCGTATCAACAGGCCAGAGACGGAATTGAAAGGGATGTTACGGGTACTGGTAGCTTGGATACAAGATCGTATCATGAACACACCTGTTCACAACACCATACACAATAATCTACAATAAATCTTACAATGCATACCTCTACAAGACGTCGTGATAATTATATCTATACATGGAAAAGACTAAGTATTAAATGCTAAAGTTAAACTCACTATCACAGCTGCCAACCTTAATCAAATCATGTCAGTACTCTTAAAGTAGACATAAGAGCACGATCACAAAAATTGAGATCTTTACATCATTAGAAAGCTTTCAACCTAATTAACATGGATATGAGACTCAAATACAACAAAACGAAATGAAAATATTACAATAACTGATTAAACTTCACTGAATCTGGAAGTCGTTGATCGCCGATTTTCACGCAGTGAATTCGGTACCTTTGACATGACGTCACGTAATGCCTTCATTTGTTGGGAAAGTGATGAGGAGTGATGTGTTGTGTAGAAAGTCGACGTAAATACACAGTTGTTTCAGAGCTTATAATGTTATTATGAGTCAATCTATTTAATTTCTTCTTATTCAGTTGCTGAAAATCAGTAATTTGATGGAAAAAATCAGTACAGTATTTTCAAATACCGGTAAAGACAATGGAACAACCCATGAACTAGAACTTGTGAAATCAGTATTCTTCTCATCTTTCAGTATGAAATACTGAAAATTAATACCACTTGGCAGCTCTGCACAATGAAATGGTGTATGCACCGAGTGAGGTCTGAACCCTTGATCTCTCATTGGGAGAAAAGAACTTTCACCACTACACCCTAGAGCTCCTAAAGGTGATATTCATAGAAAATCCAAAAATATGAAGATATTCCTCTACAGAAAGCTTATAAGCCATACAATGAGCTCGGGTGACATTCAAACAATATATCACTTTCCAACAAGCGAAATTAGGGTGAAAACAATCACCGTATTCTCGGGGACAAATTTGACCTACTGTCATCCGAGACGGCCTTTAGGTCTGACGTAAGAAACGGGATGCGTTATTGTGCATCACACATGCCAATCCGCAGCTTCTTTTCCGCCAGAAGCATCAGGCATTGTTAATGAAACTGTGATGGCAGTTGCTAGTGGATTAACAGGTATGATACACAATGGTCATTGTGAAGCATATCCCGGCTGTGACGTACACACAACGCCACTTTCCCTTAGGCGATTTCGTAGGTCAGGAAGAGAGTCAATTTAGTGAAATTTGAATTTCATTAAACACATGACTGAACACTTTAATGGCATGTTAGCTGCATAAATTGCTTTAATAACTCATTCAATTATAAAATGAACTATATTTTTTTTATTTTATTTCCTATGAATATCACCTCTAACAGACCAGTTCGTAATTACACCATGGTCGGACAATCCACTGAATAAATACTACTAGACTGCTGACTGGGATTTTTTCATGAAGCTGTGTTAAATGGTGGATGTAAAGACATTTGACAGTATTCCCGGAACAACAATAGAAGCAGATGCACATGGTGGAATGTTCTTTCACTACCTTCTCAGAGCTGAATAGCTGTTCCACTTGCATGCTAATAAATTGAAACGTGGTCGACGATCTAATGAATTCCCATTTTAACTCCAGGAGTAGTAAAATTGACCTGAGGTCATTTTCTACCAGCAATAATCTGCTCATGCACAATTTGCAATTACAAAGTGGCTTATTCCATGATAATGTAAGAGCGTGCAGTGAATAAGCATATTAGAAACAGGTGTAGGAAAGGAACTCATACGTATATCCATTGATTGAGGCATTGGCTCAACTTTTTCAGTGCCCCTCCCCCCCCCCCCCCCCCACCGTCAATAGCTCTATGCGATTTATGTTTCGTACTTTAACATGACTCCAGTCGCATTTGGCACACAGAGAGTTAAAGGTTATGTGTTGTTTATTGCACACTTCACCACTTATAAATTTATCAAGATGTATTAAAAGGATGACTTTTAGAATGACTGGAGTGTTATGGTAAGTTAACCTTTACATCACCAGTGCCCTGTTGCATAAAACTTACCATTGATGGTAACTTAGCTATCAATGGCAATTTCTATGGAAACCTTGATTTCATTGGATGTCAAGCTATGTAACCATGGTAGTTATCATCAATGGCAGAGTTACCATCAATGGTAAGTTTTATGCAACGTGGCCCAGGACTTGAAAACCCCATTGGGTTATTTAAAAAATGCTTATGTCAAGGGTAATGCGAGACGTACCCTTTTACATTCATCACATTACATCTTGGAAACCCCATTGGCTTATTACATGTGCTCATGCCCATGGCAATGAGAGAGTTAATGAGTTGTGTTTCAACTGTTCTGAGCATATTAGGCATCAACCACTTTGCCTATGCACCTGAACAATGGCGATTAGGTTCATTCAGCAAATCAAACTATAATCTACACATAACAATCACATTCTTACACTGAAGTTAGCCAATGAGTGAAGGAACACTCCTGCCAAATTATTTTGCTCAAAACCGTTTTGTTTAAAAGTTATGCTATTTTGAAAAAGGGGGGACTTACTTACTTTGTTGTGTTTATGTGAGCATCAGAAAACAAAGCATTTAGATATTGGAACTGAAGTTAAGCTTCAACGAAATGCACATCTGCATGGTAATCTCTCACTGACATTATGTAAATATTCAAACAAATCATAAAATCAAATATTATGATAATAATAATCGGTCCTTATATAGCGCTTTCCTTCAGTACGACGTACGACCCAAAGCGCTCGATTATTACCCTAGCTTTAGCCAAGCAGCCAAGTATGTAGCGCTAAAAGCTAGTTGATCTAATTAGATCAGGAATACTATCTTCCTGCCAGGTACTCATTTACTACACCTGGGTTGAGAGAGACAAACATGAGCAAAACACCTTGTCCAAGGTTGTACACATGGGCTTGAACCCAGGATCTCCCTGCGAGAGTCAAGGCCTATCACCACTATACCGCAGTGCCTTCAGATAATTTTTGAGTTGATGATTATAATTGTGAGTTAATAGATGAGATGTGACGTAACTTGAAAATAAAACACTAAATTCCGTTTGGTGACTAACTCCTTAACCCAGGAGTAAACAAAGAATGAGTCAAATGTTTATAAATACAATATATATCACAACTCTATTTCTTCATGTGTTCTTCGATAGAAGACATGATTCCAGTGAAAACTGTATTCAAAGACTCCTCAAGGGAGTTAAGTAATGTGGTCTCCATGAGCAGGTTGCCTTCAATACGTGTTTCAATGAGAAACACTGCTCTTCGGAGAACAAAAATATGGTAAGAAAAAGGTGCCCGATGATGTTGAAGAGGTTAATCGTGGTGAAGAATGCAGCGGAAGAAATAAAAGCTATCAGAAAACCGATTATTTCTTCCACTTCAAAAAGGTAGTCTTTTGACAATGGTGGTCTCTACAGCAGCCTTCAATGTATTTCAATCAATGCTCACAATAGGCAGTTGATTTCGGCTTGTACTTGCCAAGCTATTCACACCAATAGCAATATGATGTCCGATCGAGTTGTATCAGATCTGCATTCAAATGAAGACGAGTCTAACGTCTTTAACATCCTTATGATATGCTCTTGGAGTGATAGGATTGCTGTCACAACCACGAGTCTCGCCTGATTTCGCAATTTCGCAAACAGTGCTAAGTTTTATTTTCAAATATTTTGTTCAAATCCTTTGACCCCTAGATGACCTTTGACCCCATTAGCCTCATGAAGAGACACATGTGGTATTACCCAAGGATCATATGTACCAAGTTTGATCACAATTGATGCTGAAATAAAGAAATGAGATTAAGTTAAAGAAAAACTTAAACGTTTTTGGAACAGACCAACAGACTAACAAACAGAAAACTGATTACTAGGTTTCTGCCGAAGTTCGTTCAGGCGAGACAAAAAGCAGAACACTTGCACACAATCATTACACTTACACTCGATAATAAATGATCATTAGTAAATTTCTTGACACAATAGAATTTTATCAGCAATTATACCACATGTACAGAAATTCTAAGCACTTTAAAACCTCTTATATCAGCTTCTGAACAGAGACCATTATTGAAAACACCACATACATAAACATCATTCCTGGCCATAAATCTAGCCCTGTCTTTACCCTGTTACCAACGACTTTCGATCCACAAAAATAGAATTTCTCATCAAAATGTCACCACCATTCGGTGAAGTGCAGGAAATGAATAAATATAGCTGTGTAACACAAGTTATCACTCATGACAGCGGTGCTTACTAATTCAATGTGAAAATGAGTGGCAGTTATGTTATTATCATCCAAGTGATTGAAAATTGAATAAATATCAATATATTGCTCTAATGAATAAACAAATGCTGCATATATTTTTTTACAGCTGGGGAGAAAAAGAGAAAGAAAGAAAATTAGAGAGAGAGAGAGTCAGGGATAAAGATAGATAGCAAGAAAAAGAGCAAGAGAGTGAGAGAGAGAGAGAGAGAGAGAGAGAGAGAGAGAGAGAGTAAGAGAGACAGAGAAAGAAAGATTAGATATACCAAAATATGTCACTTCTGACTTCTTACATGTTTTTTTATAATTCTGTATCAATTATAATAGCATAAAACTCTCAAATACAGAGGGAAAATGTGAATTTCAAATCCAATGTATCCGTTAACAGTAATCCACTCTTTTCTTTTCCATTTGATTAATCATTACCATTTAATAACCATATTAACAATTACTTCATGCAAGAGTACATCAAATGATCAAACTCCATTACCTTCTCACAACATCCAAAATATTGGCAGTGACATTCATATCTGTGAACTCAGTCGCAAATCACTTTAGGCATATTTCTAAATGTAACATCATAAATCTATTATCACATTCATGTAAATATTGTCCCAATAGACTCCTCCTATTTAAAGATCTGTGCACACGGTCCACACGATGTGTAATGAGTGATTAAATCACAAATCTTCCAAATGTTCGGCCCGAACATTTTGAGGATTTAATCATTAATCATTAATTACTCCATATGTGGATCATTTGATAGCAAATAACTTTCAGCAAGCTTCTAAAATGGTCAATACATGAATTTAAGACCATTGCCAAGAAGATTGCAAACAATTACATTTTGAAGGCTTTTTTGCCTTCCCAGTACAGTACATGCCCTTTAATTAAGGAGTGCATCGTCCTGATCACACCAGTGTCTTTCGATACATGAGCATGGTCATTTCACAAACATCTTTGAACTACATATGTCCTTTCATAGATTCAATGTTTCTCAAAACATCAAATAACTTTCTTTTAGTCTAGGTATTACAGAGCTACAATTTCTATAAATCAAGATCATAAAGAAAAAGTATTTGCAAATTCAAGATTCTTGTAATGCATTTCTTTTGTTATTCTCAATGGTATTCCTCACATCAAATACTTTTTACTGTCTAGGTATTACTGATGTACAACGTTTTAAAATCTAAAAATTTCTATGAATGAAGATCGTAAAAAAAAGTATTTGCAAATTCAAGATTCTTGTAATGCATTTCTTATGTTATCACAATGGTATTCCTCACATCAAATACTTTTTACTGTCTAGGTATTACTGAAGTACAATGTTTTAAAATCTAAAGCAAAATTAGAAAAAAAAATTGCAAGGTCAAGATGGTTGCTATCATTTCTCCTGTTCACTCATGAGATGTATGCTGGACATTTCCAAGATTTGCATTACAAAAAGAAATATCAAGTTTTCATAAGTAGTGAGTTTTAAGCTGAGTTGTTTGATAAGTACTGAAATTGTTTTTCCACATGAAAAGAAAAAATGAAATGATTTTAATCTTTAATCGATATAATATTTGCTGATTCACGCCCATGCCAATGCAGATAAAGCACATGCCAGCGTTGACTTCACCTACTAGACATGACATTTACAAGCATAATAAGTTAAGAATCAAATCAAGACTGTATACTTTACATAATGGAATTGTTGCAAGAAATGACAAAAGCTGCCTTGAAGCAAGGAGAAGCTGAGTTCACACTGTGGAAACATGCAACGTGTAGTACTATCAGGATTGGCGGTGATGCGTTCTCATTCTAGATAGATGTCTTCTGTTGGGTTGGTGTAGTCTAAAAACTCAGCATAGAATCGTTTGAAAGCAGCACTGCAAGGGAAAATGGAAGGTAAAAACTGGAAGTAAGACTTCATTCACCCTCACTCTACCAAACATCAATAGGGGGTCCTTTTAGGTTTAATAGACAAGGTTTGAATATTTAACATTGCATTTGTCTGAATATCCAAACTCAAATGAAGCCCTGTCAGGCAAAATTTACAAGACTGTAACTATTAAAAATGAAATCAAAGGAAATAAGGGGACTGTGCCACTTTCAATTTTTTTTTTTTTTTTTTTTTTTTTTTTTTGGGGGGGGGGGGGGGGGCCATTGTGGCTCCTGTCAAATCTCCTCAACAGAGTGTGCGACAGCCACAACATTTAGTAAAAAAGACATGACAGGGCGTTTATTACAGGCTGCCTCTGGGATAGGAGCGCAAGGCATGCGCTCATTAATATTGGTTAATATTTTTCTAAGATGTGTTTTTGGAATACCAATACTAAAATTTACAAGACTGTAACTATTAAATATGAAATCAAAGGAAATAAGGGGACTGTGCCACTTTCAATTTTTTTTTTTTTTTTTTTTTTTTTTTTGGGGGGGGGCATTGTGGCTCCTGTCAAATCTCCTCAACAGAGTGTGCGACAGCCACAACATTTAGTACATACATCACTAAGTCCGCATAGAACGTGATTCTGTTTGAATTAAAATTAGTTTATTATAAATGAATTATGCAAATTCAGGCACATATTCTTCTTTTTTCATATAGCAACATATGTAATGGCTGGACATTAATCATCTTAATGAGTTTACTGATATATTGATAACGTGGGAAATTGTTGAAGACAAATGTTCCCATTTTTTTCCCCCTTTGGTTTGTGTATTTCTTATGTATTTTCCTTTTTTTTTATTAATTTGCAATAGGAACTCATAACATGAATTCACTGAAGAGATTAGAGTGAAAATTAATTGTTGTTTAGTGAATTTATGAAAGAAGCCACTTTCCATTGAGTTTGTACACAACATCACAAAAATGGGCTGAATTGGGGATGACATCGTCTCACTAAAATGATGTGATGCTGCCATGGTATACTCGGTCATTGCAATTTTGACAGCAAAAGTTGCACAAGCCTACAAAGAAGAACGCCGTGAAATCTCCCCCTCCCCTACCCCCGACCTGATCAGGATTAAAACCCAGGGAAGGTACTCTAAAAGTGATCTTACAAAACGTTTTTTTGGATCTTATCACAGAGTTAGGAAAAAATCTAACTTTTGGTGTTCCTAAGTTAGGACAAAAGATACATTTTTTTTTATTCAAATGAGCTAGATATAAGATTTGTATGTAAATGAGCCTCAGAGATAAAATGTTCATGCAAATGAGCTAAATCAATATTCTGAAACAAACAAAGGAAAAAAAGTTAGGATATAAGATAAAACTGCCCCTAAGCAATTTTATCTCCAGACCAGGCACTTAGGCCCAGACCTTTCCATTGCATTGTGGGCAAAAACAATTTGCGCATCCCACTTTTTGCATACGATAAGCGCACCCTGATTGCAGTAAGGTGTACTGATGCACATTGACGCGCAATGTCAGTGTCAGTTATTATATGACGTCATACCATCAACTTGATGGTGTAATGTATGCAAAAGACATGACAGGGCGTTTATTACAGGCTGCCTCTGGGATAGGTTCGCAAGTCATGCGCTCATTAATATTGGTTAATATTTTTCTTAGATGTGTTTTTGGAATACCAATGCTAGAATACTTTAGGGACATTTTATCTTGGGGAGATAAAATGTTTATGTCTGTGGATTTTCAGAATGCTACCCCAGGATTGCTGAAATTACAAAAATATAATTCACTGCTTGTACTTCTGTGCGTGCCGCAGATGTATTCATTCACAGGTAATGTATACGCCATATATTTCGCGAGTCTAATTTTTCGCGAATCACAACTTTTTGACAATTCTGCAAGTGTTTATATTCGCGATCGTGGAGTACTAGTACTATTAGTACATGTGCTCGTGCATGTCATATTCATGTTTTCGTGTGATGCTAAATTCGCGAATAGCACCCGACTCGCGAAATTCGTGAAAATAAAATCCCCGCAAAATATATGGCGTATACAGTAATACACACAAGTCCGATGAAGTGCCGTTTTGGTGGGCACAAAAACGGTGAAAGAGGAAGAATGAAGCAAGAGATTGCTGAGATGCTCACCCCATGGCCTCGGCAAGAGGTTGGCCGCTCCTTCCCGTCTCGGTGATAAAAACATGGCAAGCAAACCGGCGGTCGTTGGGATGTTTGGTGATAAAGCCAAAATACCTACAGAGAGAGAGAGAGAGAGAGAGAAAGGAAGATACGAGAGAGATAGAGATATAGATGACATAGATGAAGAGAGAAAGATATATAGATGACATAGATGAAGAGAGAAAGATATATATAGAGAGAGGAAAAATGTGAGAAAGATATATAGATTATATAGATGAAGAGAAAGAGAGATAGAAAGAGAAGAAGAAAGTGAGAGAGAGAAAGGAAGAAAATATGAGAGATAGAGAGTGATAGATTGATAGATAGAAAGAGAGGAAGAATGTGAAAGGAAGGAAGATACAAGGAGAGATGGAGAAAGAGAGAGAGAGTGTGTGAATTTAGCAGAGAAAAAAAGAAGATTTGAAGAGAGAAATACAGAGGAAGAGGAAACATTAACATGCAGAGGGAAAGATAAAGACAAATGATAGAGGGGAAAGTGAGAGAGATGGAGGAGGAAAAGAGAGGAGAGACAAAGATGAACAAATGCAGAGAAATGAAACCATAATTGGGCCAAGGGTGCATATATTACTAGGGAGTTTGGACTGGAGGGATTGACGCCACAGAGAATCACAGAAAGCGAGATTAACCCATCTACTATGGGATCAAGTATATCCGGTTCTCAGAAACGGATAGATTGTTTTAAGTACTTTGTCCTAATATGAAAATGCGATTCACGTGGGCAAATCGCAGTTGAATTGTTAAGCTACTGTTCAAGATCATATTTGTAGAAATTCCTTGGAGATGTTGTTTAAAAAGGATTTTACTAAAAGTTGTGATCTGATTCTGAAGGAAATATCTAATACCACATTACACATTGCATGCAATGGCAGCTCATGTTAGTTACAATGCAAAAGTTCCAGTGGATACGCAATGGCAATGCTTGCAATAAACCAGTTATAATCGATATTTACCCTTTGTTTATCACCGGTGTGACACACACTGTACATATATACAGTGGCTGGGTACCCCCAAATTATCTTGTTTTACACTGTGAGCACTGGTGTAAACAGTTCAGTGCAAAGGGTGTAATAGGAGGAGTGGAAAGAGAGGAAGGGAGGATAGGGGGTGGGAGGGGATAGGGGGAGGGAGGGGATAGGGGGAGGGAGGGGATAAGGGGAGGGAGGGGTTAGGGGGAGGGAGAGGAGGGGAGGGGTGTGTGTGCATGTCTTACTTGGGGCTGGAGGGATGGAAGCCACAGTAGGAGATGCTCTTGAGGGAGAAGTAGTAGTTGTGCCCCTTGGGCTTTCCGCTCAGGAATTTCTCCACCTTCTTCCGCACAGAGTCCTTCTTCTGCAGGAAAGCAAACATAACAAAGATTGTGGTAAGGAATGAGAAAGGCCAAATCAATCAAAACAGGGAGAAAGGGATAGAGAGAGAGAGAGAGGGGGGAGAGAGAGAGAGAGAGAGAGAGAGAGGGAGAGAGAGAGGGAGAGAGAGATAGAGAGAGGGATAGAGAGAGAGAGAGAGAGAGGGACAGAGAGAGAGAGAGATAGAGAGAGAGGGGGATAGACAGAGAGAGAGAGAGAGAGAGAGAGAGAGAGAGAGAGAGATACTAGTACACATACGAGAGAAGGCTATTGATCAGGAAATCACTGATGATTCTTCACAGAGATAATTTTGTATGATGTGTTCAGAGATGTTACAGGCATTATTTTTACGGTTTTGCTTTCTAATGTTCCGTCCTCATGCTAAGTATCTTAACACAATTTATTCAGAATGTTTATTCATATCTATGAAGCATTTACAAAAGACATAGGCTGTTGTACAATGTTGTCGGGTATTGATGTGCTTGGGAGACCAGCCTGTGTACTTTCTACATGGACCAAATTTGCAAAATATTACTTTTAAAGTAGAGCAAATTGACTGCCACTCACACAGTTGATCAATATGCCTTGAGTCTGCTTACTCTGGTTTGAATTGAAAATCTTCTATTCTTAGAAAACATTTGGTTGAAATTGGAGTGATGAATTCCTAATTATAGCCAAAGTCCATTCACCTTTGGCCTCTAGAGATTTGACCTCCAATCTCATCAGTCTATCTCCATGAGGTAATCCATCTCTGTACTACTTTTGATTGGAATCGGATTATTGTAATACAAGCTACCAATATTGGGACATAAATAACATTTTGGACATTTTGACAATGTGGGGAGAGTTCACTGACCTTAAACCTCTGTAGAATTTACCCTCAAAGCTCATTAATATATTTCCATGGAGTAGTCCACTGTTGGGTCGAAACTGGACCACTGAACTTCAAGTAATTGCTTGAAATTTAATTTTGGGTCCATTTTTAGTCACATTTTGCACAGTTCATTGACCTTTGACCTTGTTCCCATCTGACTGCAATTGTAACAAATTTAATAGCAATAACTTACATAGAGGTACAAAGTCTGAGGCACATCTAATAAACGGTTGTCAAGATATTGCATAAACAATTTTGGAACATTCATTTTTGGCAATGTATTGCAAAGTTCATTGACCTTTAACCTTTGAAGTTGGTCTGATTTGGCCCATACTTTACTATACATGGTTTACATAATTTACAGTCAGGATTCAAGTTTGGAGCAAATGCGTTGAACGATTGTCAAGTTATTGTGTAAATGGATCCAGGACAGACAAACATACGGACGGACAGACAACCTGAAAAAATTATGCTTCTGTACACTTCAAAGGCACAAAAATGGCAGCCATTTTATAAAACAGCCGCAGTGGAAAAGTGGTATTGACGAAGTGTATAGATATCATTTGGATATAAGGTTTCCTCCATCATACAAGGTATAATAATAAGAATAACATTACTTACAAGATGGTCTCATATTTATTCGGCTTTCAGATTAATTTTATAATAACTGCAAAAAATCAGATTGTTGAAATATTTTCCCCCAAAGTTGAATCTTATGAACATTAAATATGTGTGTCTTCATAAATGAATGAAACTTTCAGCGCTGACCTCGTCTGGTTTGGGGGACTTTGATTGGTCCACCATCCTGACTCCGTTATCGCTGATCTCCAGGATGCACTGGGTCGGGGGTCGGAGGTCAGGGGCCATGCGGCGCGCCATCACCACCTTCTGCATGGCTCGGCACAGCACCTCGTTGCCACGGTGAAAGGGTGTTTCCACGGAGCCCAGGAAGAGGAGGCGGAAACGGTTGATATGGACTCTCCTCCCCATCACTCCTTTTAAGAAGGGAAAGAAGTGTTTGTCAGCTGCTTGACACAGGTGAATAAGCCATTTTCATTATGGATGCAAATTGTATTCACATCATTCAAACAATATGTTACTAATGGTAAGCCTAAGGCTTGGCTGAGGTTTGTTTGAGTAGTAACAAGTAATAGATTCAGAGTGCATTCCATCCATTAAAACTGAATGTAATGGTGGATGTACTAACGTGTCACTAGGCGGTTAGTGGGGAAGTTCTGAATACATTACGGCAACGGCTTATTGAGCACATGCCGGTTAATGTGTTTTCTAGTTCAATATCAATGTACCGTTCAGTAGTTCCATCGTTTTACAATGTTTAAAAAAACAGAAATGTAAACACAGTTACAGAGGCAAGTATAATCATAGATGGTTCTGACGCAGCCATGTCTAAACTTGTGCATCTGCTTATTTCTCGGTTGTATTTTTAAGATTGTCCGTCCCTTTTGCAAGCTTAAAATTTGAAATCGTCTATCACGATCGTAAACTGAGAATTCAAGACCATTTCTAAGAATATAGCATGTTGAAGCTTTCTGTATACGTAAAAATTTCAGCCGTTAAATTTCAAACCGACGTTTTTCGTACTACGAAAAAAGTATTAGTCTTTGTTACAGGATCTATTTGGTTATTATGCATGTGTGAAATCCTAATTTTATGAGTAATTACCAAACTTTGCAGATGATTCCTTCTATAGAACATCTTTTTCATAATGCATTTTATAATTTAATAAACGGATTAATCAAGAACGCCGATATTTCAACACAAAATGCTAAGAGCCTGAGGTAAGACTATTAATCAGACGTTATTTACGTGCATTATTTGAATTCTACACTACGTATCAGTTTCAAATTATGAATATACAGCTTGCTAACACTTCTCTATATGTTTTGCCAATGTTTCGATGGTTTTGTGGTGATCTGAAAAAGGGACGGGATGTCTTTAAAGTAGTCACTATTATCAGGTTTATACAGTCTGTAATCGCAACACATCACTGCCTGGCACTGGCACCTGTTGAAGGCTGCCTGTCTCCCCCACCGCACAGGTCATAGGCGAGGTGAAAGTGAGATGGACGTTGTGCCAATGCACCACTCTGATAAATGAGGGGACCCCAATACGATTGCTTTGGGTTTTTTTCCCCTTGCTACACTTGCCACACAAAACCATGAAAAGAAATTTTGAACACAGTTTAAACATACTTTGATATATCATATACTGCAAGTTTGTTTTTGGAGCTATTACTACAACAAGGCATTAGCAATATTGTGTCTCGCCCACTTGCGAAAATAACCAGAAATATCGCGATCTCCGTTGCTACGCAAAAGAAAACTGAAACAAACAAATAAGCAACTTTAAACAGACAACATCAAAATCAGGTGCAACATAGTGACTTTGAATAAATTTGCATAAATGTGCATGAGTAATGTTTGCCTAAATCTACATCAGTAATGCTCACACATGCTCACACAATTCTGTGCACAAGTTAGGAAGCCTTCACCAAGAGTCTTGCAAGTAAACTTTAATGTATGACCTCAAATGACCTTTGACCTTATCATGTGACCTCTTACAGCACAATAACATGCAGGTGCCCCCAGTGCATCCATCATCCAAGTTTGATTGCCATTGTAGCAACATGTGATGAGTTATGTGTGATAAGAGAGTCTTGCAAGTAAACTTTAACGTATGACCTCAAATGACCTTTGACCTTATCCTGTGACCTCCAACGGTACCATAACATGAAGGTACCCCCAGTGCATCTATGACCCAAGTTAGGTTGTAATCCAAGCAACCCATGTGAAGTTATTTGTCAAAAGAGAGTCTTGCAGGTAAACTTTAATGTATGACCTCAAATGACCTTTGACCTTATCCTGTGACCTCCAATGCCACCATAACATGAAGGTACCCCCAGTGCATCTATGACCCAAGTTAGGTTGTAATCCAAGCAACCCATGTGAAGTTATTTGTCAAAAGAGAGTCTTGCAGGTAAACTTTAACGTATGACCTCAAATGACCTTTGACCTTATCCTGTGACCTCCAACGGTACCATAACATGAAGGTACCCCCAGTGCATCTATGACCCAAGTTAGGTTGTAATCCAAGCAACCCATGTGAAGTTATTTGTCAAAAGAGAGTCTTGCAGGTAAACTTTAACGTATGACCTCAAATGACCTTTGACCTTATCCTGTGACCTCCAACGCCACCATAACATGAAGGTACCCCCAGTGCATCTATGACCCAAGTTAGGTTGTAATCCAAGCAACCCATGTGAAGTTATTTGTCAAAAGAGAGTCTTGCAGGTAAACTTTAACGTATGACCTCAAATGACCTTTGACCTTATCCTGTGACCTCCAACGCCACCATAACATGAAGGTACCCCCAGTGCATCTATGACCCAAGTTAGGTTGTAATCCAAGCAACCCATGTGAAGTTATGGATCATAAGAGAGTCTTGCAGGTAAACTTTAACATTTGTGACGGACGACGGACGACGGACGACGGACGGACGACGGACGGACGACGGACGGACGACGGACGGACGACGGACGGACGACGGACGGACGCCATTTGGATCCCTTAGTCTCGCCTTCACCTCCGGTGGGCGAGACAAAAATGAGATTTAATAATTTGTTTCAAAGCTTCTTTTTTCTGTGCTATGTTTCGTCCTTATTTTTATGTTGCATGACATGAAACCAAAAAATCACATAATTGCAAGTGAGGACAGCTCTTTCCTTTTAACATCTCGTTGACATTTTTGAGTTTTTTGGGGTGAGATATTGCAGTTCTGCTAAGACACTCCTCTAGTGGTTTCACATAAGGACTTATGCAAATTAGGGTCCAAGGAATTACTGATCCAGCCCGCTAATTGTTTTGGTTAGCTTCGTCTGCTTGTTCATCAGCCTCTTCCACTTTCTTCTCCCTATCCCATTGTTTTCCTTGTTCCTCCTCCACTCCTTGTTTTATATTCTTCCTTCTTCTCCCTCTTCATCTTCTTTCTTCTTTCTTCTTCCTCTCCTTCCTCTTCCTCTTCTCTACCTACCCCTCCTCCACCTCATTTTACTCTTCTTCTCTGTCTGGCTCTCCTGATGCGTGAACTAAATTTGGCACCAAAGACCTAACACCCAACCGACCATCCACCTACCTGGTTCTTTGTCTAGATCCATCGTTAGCTCCCTCACATATTTACTTGGGAAGCAGCCTTCGTCCCCCGTCCTGAGATTGACCCCTTCAAACCAGAGGTCATCACCTTTGACCTCTACGTAGACAGGGTCGCCCGCATCCAGCAGGAGTTCGTCGTCATGGCGAGGAAAGAAGCGGTGGAGGGCTTTGTGGGTCTGCGTCTTCAGTTCTCCGTTGATGACTAAGTTCATTGGCTGGAAGCTTGGTTGATCCTCATCTATATTTCCGACAACAGCAGAGGGTTTTCTCAATTATGCAATAACGATATCGATGATATTGATCTCAAACACCATATTCATAAAACCTTATAAAGATTAGTTTGTTATAACAGCTTCATGCATTTTCAGTAACTAACTAGGCTAGTATTAACCCTATCTAGCCCGGGGGGGGGGGGGGGGGGGGGGGGGGCGGGTAAATGTGATAAATTTGTAACGCAAAAAGATTGCGCCGTGACGTTTCATGACTTTTTTTCTCCAAGTCTCACGCAACTTACGTAACATTTTGTACGTGCATGTCAGACCAAAAATTTCTCAAAAATGTGATTTCATGTACAAATCCAATGCAAATTCTGTATCTAGCCAAAAGTCATAAGTGTATCATTTTTTCAATTTCTACTGATAAGAACAATATATTTCATGTTATTTATGACTGTTATAGTGTTGCCAACGATTTCCATCGAAAAAACAATGAAAAAATGAAGTCGAAAAAACAAAGAAATACATAAGAAATAACATAACAATAAGATACAAAAGAAAAAAATTGATATTGCCATGTTTTATAATCCTAATTTGATAATAATCCTAAGAAGAGTGTCTGGACTGAAATCAAGAAGTTTGGGGGTTATACTTCAAAATTTACAACCAAATTATGATTTTATGCATTAATTACAAAATTAATTAATTAAAAATTAATTTGAATAATTTTGGTGCAATTGACAATTGAATTGTGGTTATGACATCATCGATGACGTACGTGCCAATTTTCGTCGCAATCGCGCAATCAACGGTCGAGATCTTGGGGGGGGGGGGGAGGGGGGGGGGAAGAGGGGGGGCAAAAACAGGCTGTTTTTGCCCCACCCCACCCCCGGGCTAAGCGATTTCAAAATAGCCTGGGCTATATAGGGTTAACCTATTGCTCACAGTAAGCTTTTCAGGGTTTGTGAACCCTAGTCTAGTTGGGATATTTGCAATGGAACTGCAGTAAAGACCTAGGGATATGGCTTTATTGTGTCCTATAAGGTATTTGAAGTTTATTCATAGCTTGTCATCTACTGGCTGAACAGCAGATCATATGAGAGTCGTGCTGCTTAGTATCTGAAAATGCAGCTCACATATATGCAGCTCAGTAAAGTATAGGTTAAAGGATTCATGAATATAGCCCTAGAATGATAACATTCAAAGATTTTTACAATTTTGACCAAAAAAAAATGTGATAATGTCCCCTTTAAACTCCATTTTTGTTCTCCATGTCTTGTACTGAACACCATAGAGGTCCTACTGTACCTACCTGAGGGGTCATCTTCCTCCGGTGGGGGCTGCCGCCTAACTGGGGGCCCCCGTAGACGCAGGGAGGAGGTGAAAGTGCCCCTCCTCCCCCGGGGGGTCCACCCCTTCCCCCTCCTCTTGCTCTCTGGGCTGGAGTCCTCTCTCAGGAGGAAGTTGGTGTTGGACAGGAAGGGGGTGAAGTGGGGGCTGACAGAGTCGACAATGTTGCGGGGCACTTCTTCATGGGGGAGGACGGGCTCCGTGGCGGGGGGCACCGCCCCTTCGTAGTGGGGAGAGGACGCTGGGAGATTCAGGAGGCTCGGTCTGACTGGCTGGGATGATGGGAGTACTGGGTGAATGTAGGATCAGAGAAAGAGGGCCATGATATTCATGAAGTACATCGTGGCATTTGGCTGGGCTTACCGGTTTTGATTAGATTTTGATGCATTTAAAGGGCATATACTGTACTGGGAAAGCAAAAAAGCCTTCAAATGTAAGTGTTAGCAATCTTCTTCCCAATGGTCTTAAATTCATGTATTGTCCATTTTAGAAGCTTGCTGAAAGTTATTTGCTCTCAAATGATCTACATTTGGAGTAATGAGTGATTAAATCACAAATCCTCAAAATGTTCGGGCCGAACATTTTGAGGATTTAATCATTAATCATTAATTACTCCATATGTGGATCATTTGAGGGCAAAATACTTTCAGCAAGCTTTAAAATAGACAATACATGAATTTAAGACCATTGGGAAGAAGATTGCTAACGATTACATTTTGAAGGCTTTTTTGCCTTCCCATTACAGTATATGCCCTTTAAAGAAAGCAGTGATTTACTACATAGGAGGTGAGGCCAGCGATTCATCAAATGTGTATATTGGTCAATCGTGCATGTATGCACGGCGAGACAATTTCTTTGTTTCAAAGACTGACAGACAACGTATTGTAAAATCCTTTTAAAAGCTGATTCCTGGAAGAAGGTGCTCCAAATACAAACATGAACAGAAGACTGAATATTGAATAATTGATTACACACATAAATGTCAATGACGTAGGCCTACCAGGACAGAACGAAGAAGGACTGTATAACTCACCGATGAGTGGGGTGTCTGGAGAGTGTGTGTATGTGTGTGTGTGTGGGGGGGGGGGGGGGGAGGAGGAGCAGAGGACTGGGTGTGTATTTCCTAACACCTGCCATACCGCCCTACCAGGAAAATACTTGGCATTACTAAAAAAAGTATCGACACTTTTGAAAAATAATTAAAAATAAGTTATAATTTGAAGCTGCAATTGACACAACGTAATGTCATATTTTTTAGGAGCACTTTTTTTGATGTTTCATCAATTGCTTTCCGTGTAATGATCCAGTGAATATTTAACGAGATTTTCAATTGTAGACAAATTTGGTTCCGAAAATGTGTGTGTAACAGATGATTGATTCAGAACACAACAATGGCCATTGTGCATCGCACATGTCAACCCACAACTTCTTTTCTGCCAGAAACATTATGCTTTATTAATGAATCTGTGATGGAAGTTGCTAGCGGATCAACAGGTGTTATTCACAATGGTCATTTTGGTCCAAATTTGTCCGAAAGTGAAAATCTCATGAAATATTCTCAAGGATTATTACAAAAACAATATTTAATGAAATGTCACGAAACGTGCCTCTACAAAACTTGACATCTTTTGACTTTATGTGTCAATTTCAGCTTGATTTTTTTTCATTTTTCAAAAGTGTCAACAGCCGTAGTACAAAGAATGACTGTACAGGTCACCGATGGGTCCAGAGGCAGAGAAGTGGTTGTGTATTTCTTTATACCTGTGACATATGACTACTGGTGACAGGAAGGTATAAAAAAAAGTGATTCGCGAACCATGAGTCTTGCATCATTTCGCGATCAATAAAACATGCAATATGACACTATGACCCCAAGATGGCCACACATGTTGTAATACCCAAAGATCATTTGTATCAAGTATGAACACAATTGATGCAGAAATCTAAAAGAAATGAGAGCAAGTTAAATCAAAACTTTAAGAACAAGGTGGTTCGCGTACCACGAGTCTTGCCTGATTTCACAATCAATGTAGAGTGCTGAGTTGTTTTTCAAATATCTAAAATGGTGCCTAGATGACCTTTGACCTCATCATCCTCATGGAGACACATGTACTATTTACCCAAGGATCATTTGTACCAAGTGTGATCACAATTGATGCAGAAAATAAAGAAATGAGAACAAGTTAAAGAAAAACACAGCCTCATATCATTTGACCCCTAGATGACCTTTGAACGTTTACTAAAATGCTGCGTTTATTATTTTTCTGGAATAATTCAAAACAATTTTACTTCAGGGTGGACTCTCCCTTTAAGACTCACCTGTGAGGGGCGTGTCAGGGGATGTGACGGGGGAGGCAGAGGACTGGGGCAGGCAGTTGTCTGTGGGTGACTGGGAGTCGTCGGTGGGGGAAGGGAGCGGCTTCTGCTCAGCCGCTAGGAGCTCTGCCTGCAGATTAGCTGTACATATTACAACCAGGGGAAAAAATAAAATCATCCAACAATTTCGGAGGCTACTTCATACGCACATTGGCCATTTGGATGCAATTTTATATTGTGTCAATGAAAACTTTGGGGGCTCTTTTAAGCATTTCTGGAGCAAAATCGCCCTGCGCCGCGATATATATTTTTGTTCCCTGCATACAACACACAGTAGCAGTAACAATAATGACATGGGGTCCTACAGAAAATCATCCCCCATCAAGCAATGAAGTCTCTCCGCCCTACTAGTTTTTTTTTCTGTAAAAGACTCTGTGAACTGTATTCTTCCTCCTTGTAGGATTTACTGCAAGCAGGGAAAAAATCAATTCAAAATTTGCAGGGGGCTTCTTTTTAAACACATTGGCCGATTTGGTTACAATTTTTACATTGTGTCTATAGGAATTTGTTGGGCTCTTTTAACATTTTCCAGGGATCTTTTAAGCAGTTCGGGGGAGAAATCGCCCCAAGCCCCCATGTATTTTTTCCCCCAAATGATAGGTTTCATGACATACTTAATACATTAGCAGTGACACATGACATGGCGGCTCAAACTAAATTAGCCCCTGTGGAAAAGTTATTTTCCTCATACGGTATGATGCACAGGAAACAGTACACTACCCAGTAACAATCAAGAATTAGGCTAGATTTTAGTGAAAGGGCTTTCTGGGGTAATTTCAATTTACAAAGAAATTTTAGGCATACAACCAGTAATAAGGATAGCGTGCTCCATCCTGTAAATGAACGAAAAACAAGTCAGACAAAAATCAAGAATTACTTGGGGGATCAGAGTGACTCTCCCACCATGCAAAAATGAGTCCATCCAAATTGCAAAAGAGCCTCTGTAAAGATATTCTGTTTCTCATAGTTTATAGCGGACAGATTTTCAGGACTACACTTACATTTCGAAAGAATACTCTTCTTTCAAATCTCCACTTTCTCGCCTGTCCATTTCACCTTCAATTCTATCCACGTTTTTTCATCTCAGTCCTCCCAGGACTTTACACATGGTGTACCGTAAACCTCTCTCGTGATTGATCATACCACCATGCAAACCTTCAAACATCAGCGGACAGATTGTTCACTATACCAATCCAATAACAAAACGGGTACAAACATACTATTGTCAGCTTGTTTTAAGTACTTTGTTATTAAATTCAAATGCAGTTGGTGCATGCAATCAGTAGTTGAATCATTTTTTTTAGCTACTGTTCAAGGTTATACAGGTTGAAATCCCGTGATCTTTTTAGGACGGAAAGGTCCTAAAAGTTGTTTTTTCTGTGTCTGAAGGAAAGTAGTGTTACCATATTACACATTGCATGCACTGGCGGCAGCTTTTAGTTACAATGCAACATTTCCAGTAGACACAATGTCAATGCTCGCTAGCAACCAGTTACCATTAACTCTTAGCTCGCTTTGTTCGACTTGCGGCACATACAGCGGGCTGCCAAGTTCGACTCAAGTCACATTTCGAGCACAATGCATACGGAACGCTTTTAATTGTATTGTGCGCACACACATACAATAGCGACAAACTACTACCTCCCTATAACAATCAGAGGATCAAAGTATCAATAGGCAGGAAGTCTCCCAGGACAGGAAGTCTATTGAGAAGTACCCAGGGTCAATTTCAATAGAGGAGTTTAGTTCATTGTTAGTTTATTCTTTTGAATGGCCCATTTAAATCTAAATCTAAATTGCTTGGCTCATTATTCCCATAAAGACATGGGTTTGGTATGTAATGAAAGCTAAAGAACACATCTTTTCTATAAACTAACCTAAGAGAATAACCTTCATTAGGGAATATTGAACATAAGAGGTATAAGTTAGCCTCCACAACGATAATTTAGACAGAATGTAAAGTTATCATTCTCAGAATCTATGATATTATACATGAAAAAAATAATACCATTGGCAGGAGTATTACTTTCTCTTAGACTTTGCTACACATTTTTTTTCATCACGACAAGCCAATAAAAAGTTATTGCAAGTTGAGTAAGACAGGGCATGCAAAACCCCTCTGAATGTGGCACCCTGAAATTAATGTGGCGCAGGGGAGATAGTGTGCGTGGCGGGCAAAGAGTTAATATTCAACATTTGTTTATCAACAGCATGACCTACACAACAGCTCAAAGGAATTGGCATAGGGAAAGGGAAAGAGAAGAAAGGGAAGGACCCACAGTTTTATACCGCAGTATGTTTTATCCAGTTCAGCATGAAACATGATGCTTTTTAGGCTAAAGCATTGTGCTTCAAGCTGAACTGGACAAAATATACCGCACTTTAAAACTGCGGCTCCTTCCCTTCCCTCCTTTTCCCTTTCCCTATGCCAATTCCTTTGAGCTGTTGTGTACAAGGTACATACAGTGTATGAACCATGTCTGGGTACCCCAAAATAACCTTGTTTTAAGCTGCAAGTGCTGATGCATAATGACCTTTCTTTTGTTCTAAATGTATTATCTGATTCACACAAAATAACATGTAGTATAAGTAACTAAATGAAATACAACGGATGATAAATGAACAAATAGAAAATTAGGTAATAAATTAAGAGAGCGGTATCTTTAGATAACTCAACTTCCTAAATGAATTTCATTATTTTGTGCATGGTTAAACTCCTATGATGATATTTGTTTTGCAAATCGTATCTTAAATCAATACCATGACTTGTAGAAAATAAATAAACTCAAACTTAAAAACAAAACATGACTAAACTGATTCAATGAGAGACATTCACCTGGTCTTTGAGTTGGCATTTGTGGCAGCTTTCTTCCTTTCCTCCTCGACTTCCTCCGCCGCTCTCCATGCTTGTGGTTCTCATTGTGTTCATTCTCCTAGAAATTAAGAGTTGTTTCTACAAACGGTTAAAATCTAGGAAACAGAATTTGGAGAAAAAGCCTCTTGTCGGCATTTATATTTCGAAATGCAATTTCCCAAGGTGTTGAGGTCATGAAAAGTCACAAAGTTTCCCCCGCAAAAAGTACTGAATTTCACCTCAACAGAGCACTGTGATTAAAGGGCATATACTATACTGGGAAGGCAAAAAATTTGGAGTAATGAGTGATCAAATCACAAATCCTCAAAATGTTCGGGCCGAACATTCGGGATTTAATCATTAATCATTAATTACTCCATATGTGGATCATTTGAGGGCAAATAACTTTCAGCATGCTTCTAAAATAGACAATACATGAATTTAAGACCACTGGCAAGAAGATTGCTAACAATTACATTTTGAAGGCTTTTTTGCCTTCCCAGTACAGTATATGCCCTTTAATAGTGATTAGCGATGACAGCTCTTGACTCTTGCAGAGAGGTCCTGGGCTCAAGGAGGATTCGATTGGTGCACCTTTGGCTTTGGACAAGCTGTTCTGCACCGATCTGTCCCTCTTAACCCAGGTTGCAGGAGATACAAGATATCGCTGATCTATTCTTCATAGATTACTACTAGCTTTGACGCTAAAGCACTTTGGTATCCTACGTGGGCATATGCATGCGCCGGGAACACTGTCACTCACTGCTTTGCCTATTATTTGTCTGCGGAAAGTGACCAATCCCTTTTTTTTTTAAAAGAATATCACCGCAAATTAGGTGTAGGTTTAGGGTCAGGGTTATGTCTAGAATTCAGTTTAGGGTTAGGTTTAGGATCAGGGTTAGGTTAAGGGTTATAGATCATAGCAATTGTGGGACATTTGTGGAACATTTGTCGGATAGAGAAGTGCATCAGCGCCCTCACTTCTAGCATTATAAATGGCTGCTTGGCTACAGCATGGGTAAGATCCAGGGGCCATATTCATGAAACCATTCTAGCCTAGTTAATTTCTCCAGTTGTGTGTGGCTCTATGGCATTTAGATGCCAACTAGGCTTAGCAAGGTTGCATGAATATGGCCCCAACTCTTTTGGTGACGTGGGGGGTGTTTCACCAAGCTGCTCTTAAGCTATGAACGATTTTACGAACGACTGGTGACCCCTTCTTGTGCTAAAGCAGATTCTCCATGATTTTGATTCCCATCGGCTAAAGTTGAAGTTTGAGCTTTATAAATTAAAAAATCTTGTTGTTAACAAGTGTCTAAATGCAAAGTTTATGATTTGTCAAATTTGATTGGGACTGTTGGAAATTAACTCCCATTATATTAAAACAGGAACAAATTGAGGTATCTGATGTAGCAGAAGAAGGGGTGACCAGTCATGCATAAAGTCGTTCGTAGCTTATGAGCAGCTTGGTGAAACACCTCCCTGTTTGCTGCCAGGTAAGCTGTTGGTCTATGGGACTCGTACGTGCCCACATGCACCAATGGCACACAAGAGAACCTAGCAGAAAAGCTCACCTTCGGTGTGTTACGTTTCCTCCGTGACGACTCTCCAATCTTCCTTGGCGATCCCCTGTTGGTCCCTCCATCCTTCTCCACCCGCTTCTCGTTCATTCTGCCCGTCCTGCTCTCGTCCAGAATGGACAGCAGCTTCCTGGCCTCATCCCCCGAGTCACCCCCGAGGGGGGCGGATCTGCCCCCCTCTGAGATGTCTAGCTCGATCATGTCTTCTCGGAGTTTCTCAGCTTGGGAACCGTCCTTAGAGCTGGACGTGGACCCTATTCTTGGTGGTTTATCTACAAACAAATATGTACACTTTACATTGAGAATCAAAGGGAATTTATCAATCCTTGGATGAGAAATAAAGAGAATTCATCAATCCTTGGATGAGAATTAAAGGGAATTCATCAATCCTTGGATGAGAATCAAAGGGAATTCATCAATCCTTGGATGAGAATCAAAGAGAATTCATCAATCCTTGGATGAGAATCAAAGGGAATTCATCAATCCTTGAATAAGAATCAAAGGGAATTCATCAATCCTTGGATGAGAATTAAAGAGAATTCATCAATCCTTGGATAAGAATCAAAGAGAATTCATCAATCCTTGAATGAGAATCAAAGGGAATTCATCAATCCTTGGATGAGAATCAAAGAGAATTCATCAATCCTTGGATGAGAATCAAAGGGAATTCATCAATCCTTGGATGAGAATCAAAGGGAATTCATTAATCCTTGGATGAGAATCAAAGGGAATTCATCAATCCTTGGATGAGAATCAAAGGGAATTCATTAATCCTTGGATGAGAATCAAAGGGAATTCATTAATCCTTGGATAAGAATCAAAGGGAATTCATCAATCCTTGGATGAGAATCAAAGGGAATTCATCAATCCTTGGATGAGAATCAAAGGGTATTCATCAATCCTTGGATGAGAATCAAAGGGAATTCATCAATCCTTGGATGAGAATCAAAGGGAATTCATTAATCCTTGGATGAGAATCAAAGGGAATTCATCAATCCTTGGATGAGAATCAAAGGGAATTCATTAATCCTTGGATGAGAATCAAAGGGAATTCATTAATCCTTGGATGAGAATCAAAGGGAATTCATCAATCCTTGGATGAGAATCAAAGGGAATTCATTAATCCTTGGATGAGAATCAAAGGGAATTCATTAATCCTTGGATGAGAATCAAAGGGAATTCATCAATCCTTGGATGAGAATCAAAGGGAATTCATTAATCCTTGGATGAGAATTAAAGAGAATTCATCAATCCTTGGATGAGAATCAAAGGGAATTCATCAATCCTTGGATGAGAATGAAAGGGAATTCATTAATCCTTGAATAAGAATCAAAGGGAATTCATTAATCCTTGGATGAGAATCAAAGGGAATTCATTAATCCTTGGATGAGAATCAAAGGGAATTCATCAATCATTGGATGAGAATCAAAGGGAATTCATCAATCCTTGGATGAGAATCAAAGGGAATTCATCAATCCTTGGATGAGAATCAAAGGGAATTCATCAATCCTTGGATAAGAATGAAAGGGAATTCATTAATCCTTGAATAAGAATCAAAGGGAATTCATTAATCCTTGGATGAGAATCAAAGGGAATTCATCAATCCTTGGATAAGAATGAAAGGGAATTCATTAATCCTTGAATAAGAATCAAAGGGAATTCATTAATCCTTGGATGAGAATCAAAGGGAATTCATCAATCCTTGGATGAGAATCAAAGGGAATTCATCAATCCTTGGATGAGAATCAAAGAGAATTCATCAATCCTTGGATGAGAATCAAAGGGAATTCATCAATCCTTGGATGAGAATCAAAGGGAATTCATCAATCCTTGGATGAGAATCAAAAAGAATTCATCAATCCTTGGATGAGAATCAAAGGGAATTCATCAATCCTTGGATGAGAATCAAAGGGAATTCATCAATCCTTGGATGAGAATCAAAGGGAATTCATCAATCCTTGGATGAGAATCAAAGGGAATTCATCAATCCTTGGATGAGAATCAAAGGGAATTCATTAATCCTTGGATGAGAATCAAAGGGAATTCATTAATCCTTGAATAAGAATCAAAGGGAATTCATTAATCCTTGGATGAGAATCAAAGGGAATTCATCAATCATTGGATGAGAATCAAAGGGAATTCATCAATCCTTGGATGAGAATCAAAGGGAATTCATCAATCCTTGGATGAGAATCAAAGGGAATTCATCAATCCTTGGATAAGAATGAAAGGGAATTCATTAATCCTTGGATGAGAATCAAAGGGAATTCATCAATCCTTGGATGAGAATCAAAGGGAATTCATTAATCCTTGGATGAGAATCAAAGGGAATTCATCAATCCTTGGATGAGAATCAAAGAGAATTCATCAATCCTTGGATGAGAATCAAAGGGAATTCATTAATCCTTGAATGAGAATTAAAGAGAATTCATCAATCCTTGGATGAGAATTAAAGAGAATTCATCAATCCTTGGATGAGAATCAAAGGGAATTCATCAATCCTTGGATGAGAATCAAAGGGAATTCATCAATCCTTGGATGAGAATCAAAGGGAATTCATCAATCCTTGGATAAGAATGAAAGGGAATTCATTAATCCTTGGATGAGAATCAAAGGGAATTCATCAATCCTTGAATGAGAATCAAAGGGAATTCATCAATCCTTGGATGAGAATCAAAGGGAATTCATTAATCCTTGGATGAGAATCAAAGGGAATTCATCAATCCTTTTATGAGAATCAAAGGGAATTCATTAATCCTTGGATGAGAATCAAAGGGAATTCATCAATCCTTGGATGAGAATCAAAGGGAATTCATTAATCCTTGGATGAGAATCAAAGGGAATTCATCAATCCTTGGATGAGAATCAAAGGGAATTCATTAATCCTTGGATGAGAATCAAAGGGAATTCATCAATCCTTGGATGAGAATCAAAGGGAATTCATTAATCCTTGGATGAGAATCAAAGGGAATTCATTAATCCTTGGATGAGAATCAAAGGGAATTCATCAATCCTTGGATGAGAATCAAAGGGAATTCATTAATCCTTGGATGAGAATCAAAGGGAATTCATCAATCCTTGGATGAGAATCAAAGGGAATTCATCAATCCTTGGATAAGAATCAAAGGGAATTCATTAATCCTTGAATAAGAATCAAAGGGAATTCATTAATCCTTGGATGAGAATCAAAGGGAATTCATCAATCCTTGGATGAGAATCAAAGGGAATTCATCAATCCTTGGATGAGAATCAAAGGGAATTCATCAATCATTGGATGAGAATCAAAGGGAATTCATTAATCATTGGATGAGAATCAAAAGCCCCTTCTTAATAGACCTTGCCGTGACATTGCCGCGACAGTGTCGCGGCAACGTCGGGGTAAGAAACACAGGGTAAATTCCGCACCGAAGGTCGGGGTAGAGCTCTCGGCACCGTCTTAACAGACACACGCTGAAAACACTGCCACGGTAGGTTTCCATAGCAACCTACGTGTCTAGCCGGTCGCGTGCGAGATTCAACCCAGGCCCAAACGCGGGAAATAAGACACTGTGTTACAGTGACTGCATTGCACATGCGTCCTTCCGGGAAAAACTTACCCCAAGAGCGTCTTAACAGGAGGATTGCCGCAGTAATTATCGAAAGTTACCCTAGGCGGGCTAAGGTAGATTTTCGGCAAAAGTTGCCACGACATTGCCGCGGCAGCACTCCGTGTGGACCGTCTTAATAGGCAGGGTAAAAAAAAATTACCCGGACGTTGTCGCGGTGATTCAGTTTTCAGAAGGTCTGTTAAGACGGGGCTAAAGGGAATTCATCAATCCTTGGATGTGCCACCAGTGGTGTACACTATTCCCATGATATTGAATCAATAATTTAGTTTCATGTTGTTTCATTTGGCGTCTCATAAAGTTAGGCCAAACCATCTGGACCAGATCTGAACTATCTGGACCCCCAGAGCTAACACCAGAAGAAGAGGCAGACAAAGTAGGAGGTGGATTGACGATATTCGAGAATATGGTAGTGTGACATGGAAATGAACTACACAAGATGGAAAAATCCATGGAGGAGGCCTTCCTTCAGCAGTGGAGAGAAATAGGCTAAATAGAAAGTTAGGCCAGCTTTAATACTGTATGTATTATAATAATAATAATAATAATACATAGAATTTATAAAGCGCACTTTCCATCTTAATTAGATGCTCAAGGCGCTTCAGAGCAAGTTAAAGAGAGAGAGGGGGAAAAAAAAATACAGTACAGGTACGAACTTGTATGTCAAAAAGCACCATAATACAGGTATGTCTTTAGGTTGCCCTTGAAGGTGGTTCACTGACGTCAGGGTTTTCAAACTCTGTGGAAGAGAATTCCACAGGGTTGGCCCTGCACGTGCAAAGGACCGTTCTCCCCATGATCTCTTTGAAACCGGAACTTGCAAAAGACCGGATGTGGAGGATCTTACGGTTCGTTACGTTATTACGTTAAAATACTGTTATGAACACAGGCCACAGCATAAATGTGTCTGGCACAAAAAAAGTTCCAAATAATTTGAGAATATGTGATTTAATCACTAACTTCTCCTAATGTAGACCATTTGAGGGCAAATAATACTAGCTTATTTAAAGGTGTGAAGGAGTCCACAGGAAACAGGCACTAGCTTGGTGTGAATGAGTCCACAGCAAACATAGCACTAGCTTACTTGATAGTGTGAAGGAGTCGTTGCTAAAGACAGACCCCGTTGGAGAGCTCCTGCCCGTTTTCTCCAGACTAAAGATATCCTCACTCTGGAAACTGTCCAAACTCAGGTCATGGGTCAACCGGTAGCTGCAGGAAGTAAAGCAAGGAGTTAGTGAAGAAAGTAGCAGACCCCTACTTTAAAATATTGCAGGTGGTCATTGTTACTGTAGCTTGGGTTTTAGGCTGTAGACTGCTACATGTACATATTTTTTTGTACATACATTTAAAGGTGATACTTATAGGAAATGAAATCAAATAAATATATTTTATTTTATAATTGAATGAGTCATTAAAGCAATTTATGTTCATTTTCGTGTTTTTTGAAAATCAAATTTTACTCTCTCCTGACCTACGAAATCGCCAAAGGGAAAGTGGCTTTGTGTGTACGTCACAGCCGGGATATGCTTCACAATGACTATTGTGTATCACACCTGTTAATCCATTAGCAACTGCCATCACAGTGTCATTAACAATGCATGATGCTTCTGGCGGAAAAGAAGCTGCGGATTGGCATGTGCGATGCACAATAACGCCTCCCTTTTCTTACGTCAAACCTACAGGCCGTTTCAGATGACAGTAGGGAAAATTTGTCCCAGAGAATAGGGTGATTGTTTTCACCCTAATTTCGCTTTTTTGGAAGTGATATATTCTTTGAATGTCATCCAAGCTCATTGTATGGCTTATAAGCTTTCTGTAACTGAATAACTTCATATTTTTGGATTTTCTATGAATACCACCTTTAAATGCTTATCATAGCTGCAGTTTGTCTGCATTTTCTCTCTCTAAAAAAAAGAGACTCCCCCCCCCCCTCAGTCAAAACCTGTTCTCAAAAACCCCACTCAGAATAGGATTAATCCTGTGAGTGGTAGATTTTGTACCAGCAAATAATCTGTTCATGTCTACATTGCAAACTATGACCTGGCTTATTCATCGAGTCATCATGTATAAACTGCAATGTTGGGATTTAACTATGACTTTGATCTAATTGTCTTGTCCGGTCCTGTATTATCATTGAACTATTTTTGGTGAAGTAAGGTTGGAGATATTTCTTTAGTACCGGTATGTAAAAAGTGAAATTTCAAGATTTGATCTAGACCTGTGACATTTGACCATTTACCCATCTATGCCATGACCCAAAATCTAATCAGTTACAGAAGGGTGAACCAACATGGTCGCATTCCCCAGGGCTTTCTTCACGTGATCGAAAGCTGCAACGGGTTCATCCGTCCATCCAGTCAATGGGCTTGACCGATCGTTTTGGTTGATTGCGCAACGCGTCAGTCAATGGAGTGTGTACGTCGGCTGCCTTGGGTATGAACCGACGATAGAAGTTAATCAGCCCCCCCAAATCGGCGGAGTTGACCGACTGATGTAGGGTGAAGGAAGTCACGGATAATCTCGACCTTGTCGTTGAGAGGATGTACACCGTGTTTGTCGACGCGGTGGCCAAGAAAATCCAATCTGCTTGCTCCAAAGACACACTTCTGTGGGTTGATGACCACACTGTACTCCGGCAAACGTGCAAACAGGGTGCGAAGATGGTGTTTCACTTGCGATCAAAAGATTATCGATGTACACATAGACGAAAGGGAGACCACAGGTAACCTCATCCATAAAACGTTGAAAACTCTGAGCCGAATTCCGAAGGCTGAATGGCGTACGAACAAACTCAAAAAGTCCAAATGTAGTGGTGATGGCAGTCTTGTGGATGTCGTCTGGAAATCGACCTTGCTGAAAACACGCTTCCCCTCTAGTCTGGAAGTGAAATCGTGTAGGTGAGGGATGGGGAAAAGGTCTGGTACAGTACATGCATTAAGAGCTCTATAGTCTTAGGGACCATACATGTATGAAGAGGGGGAAGACCAATCACTGCTGGACTGCCATATAATCACAAAATCTAACTGATTAAACTCCCTCTTAGCGATGTTGAAACGTTCCTCAGCGAGCGGCGAGTGGCAACTGATGAACCACGCGTGATAACATGGTGGCGTCAGGTCACGAGGTGAACATTAACGCCTCTGATTGGAGGCCAATAAAACTGGAATGCATGTGGGGCAAACATGACATCCAGAATTCAGGCCGCGGGCAAGAATGTTCCGCGCGGAAGTAATAAACAAAGAAATAACAGCTGTCCTTACACTTGCAGGTAGCATGCTGAATAAATTTAAATCACTACACCAATTAGAACAACCATTCAGATTAAAGGGTTACTAAATTAGAAAAATACATTCCCACTAATCTTTGTAAAATGATCTACTAAAAACAAATATCACATTTGTTTGCCACAATAAAGTCTCATTTTGACGAAAATGTGAAAAACGCACACCTCCAAGTGACGTCAGAGGAGTCAAATGCCATAAAAGACTCCGCTGTTAAACTTAGATTGTACCCAAGTCAACAATAATTTCTAATAGATCTTTTTCTTTATGTATGCAAATTTTATTCATGCCATTCAAATAATACATTACCAATGGGAACCCCAAAGCTTGTCAAAGGTTTGTCTGAGTAGCAACAACTAATAGATTCAAAGTGCATTCCATCCATTGAATCTGAATGACAAGATACAGGTGAATGCAATAACACGTTACTACTATTTGCAGTTAGTGGGGAAAGCTTAGAATATATTACAAAGATGGTCTATTGACTTCTGTACAATCTAAGTTTAACAGCAGGACCTTTTATGGCATTTGACTCCTCTAAAGTTACTTGGAGGTGTGCGTTTTTTCAAATTTTCATCAAAATGATACTTTATTGCGGCAAGCAAATGTAAAATTCGTTTTAAGTGGAAAATTTTACATACACAACAGCTCAAAGGAATTGGCATCTAGGGAAAGGGAAAGGGAAGGAGCCGCAGTTTTAAACTGCGGTATATTTTGTCCAGTTCAGCACAAAACACGATGCTTTAGCCTAAAAACCATCATGTTTCATGGTGAACTGGACAAAATATACCACAGTTTAAAACTGTGGGTCCTTCCCTTTCCCTATGCCAATTCCTTTGAGCTGTAATGTAGATTAGTGGGAACTAATTTTTCTAATTTAGTAACCCTGTAAACTTTATGCTATGTCAGGCATTCCAAGCAGTGAGGTAAGAAAGGTTGTGAGGTGGTAAGGTATAAAAATATGTCCTGCTTTGGTAAGCAGTAACAGCTTGCGAGGTGAGTTCTATATTTACCCCCCCCCCCCCCCCCCCCAAGTTAAAACTTGCTCTCAAAGTCCGAAGAGCCCAGTCAGAATACGGTAAAAGACTATCATGCTAATGCTTGCATCATGACGCAAACACGGACAATGCACACACAGCCACAGGTTCAATAGTACACGTCATTGCATTGAAGTACTTAACAAAAGTTAAATGACAGTGACTTATTTTTCGCATGGGAAAGTATGGTGGGTCTGTAGATGGAATCAACTCGGAGCGCTTTTCTTTCTTGTCCAAAATTGGAGCGTATTTTACCATATGTCCTCAGAATACTAGACCGAAAAATCAGTCTCTGTAGGACGTTGGATCCGCTGAGATTGCATCTGGCTCCTCTGAACACCCTATCTAGAGACTGAACATTGCACATGTACACTGCATGGCGATCGATGCGGGTCGCCATTTTGAATATGAAAACGCTAATGCTAAGAATAAGTAATTTCACGCATGAGTACATTTTTTTCCCGCTCGTTTGCCGTTTTCTATTTTTTTTCAGTCGAACCGATTGTTTTCTCATAGACTGTGCACTAATCGGGTAACTTTCTACTCAAGCGTGGGAACCTTGTATTAACTTACAAGTACGTTTTAAAAAAACCTGCCATTGTGCGTTCGGTGTGGATGTACCGTCTCTACTCAGGGGTATGTCCAAAAATGTCATTTTGATTAAAGAATGCCCCGAATGAGACGGTTATTCCCGTCTATCAGAATACCCAAGTCCAAGACAAAAGATGAAAACATTCCAAATCAGATTACATTAATTTCAGGAGCTGAACTGAAATGACATAAAAATTTGATTTCAGGTATAGGAATCTAGTCTAAACTGTCCATGAATGAGCAATTCTGAGTTCCTGCTGAGACTGCGTGCTGTGAGTGTGACGGAATCGTGATGCACAGTCAGCAGTAGACCGAAAAATCAGTCTCTGTAGGACGTTGGATCCGCTGAGATTGCATCTGGCTCCTCTGAACACCCTACGACTAGAGACTGAATTTTGCACCTGTACACTGCATGGCGATCGATGCGGGTCACCATTTTGATATTATGAAAACGCTAATGATAATGCATGTATGAATACAGGTAATTTAACGCATGTGCACATTTTTTTTCCTGCTCGTTTGCGTTTTTTTTTTCGTCGAACCGATTAATATTCAGAGCCAACGTACAACCCGTCGAACAATCTGATTGGTCAAATTTATGTCAGACTCGAGTAGATTAAGAATGTCTGCGATAAACGTGTGATCGGCGGAAAGTAAGTCTTTAATTTTCACCTTTCAATTTTTTTCGGGGTGATTTTAGTCCTAGAATTTATAAATTTATAATATAGATCTAATTTTGATTGATGTAGATTTGGGGCATCATAGCTTGAAAGATGTTAAAATTTTACTTTTTTAGACGAAGTAGCTATGATATTTATTTCAAAATCCGTTTTCCCATAGACTTTGCACTAATCGGGTAACTTTCTACTCAAGCATGGGAACCTTGTATTTGCTTGCACACTGTAAAAAACCTGCCATTGTGCGTTCGGTGTGGATGTACTGTCTCTACTCGGGGGTATGTCCAAAAATGTCATTTCGATTAAAGACTACCCCGAATGAAACGGTTATTCCCGTCTAAGAGCAGTGGACTCACAAAACACTGCATACTGAATACTGCTGGTATTACTATAAAAAAATACAACTACCAGTGAATTGTCTGCGGTTGTACGACTTCCTTGTCGAAAGAGCTATTGGCCTTGAGATGGAAAACACGACATTAAAATTCTAATGATATTTTCATCACTCACACAAATAACATAACTTGGGACTACAAACAGATTTCCGCCCATAGGTAACGTGCACGTTAGGGAGCGACCGAGTCCGACCGAGCGAGATGTCAGCTGTTACCTCCTACTTACTCTACACGGATCTCACTCATTCAAAACATACTAATACTTACCTATAAGAGTCTACATTTGACCTAAATGCTGCAGATTTTATGGGTGATCCCCACTCCTTTTCATCAAAATTCAAATCTCCCATGATTATTTGTAGTTCAGCTCAACTCAACTCAGCCGTATTTCACCATCTGCATGCCGCGGGATCTTGCACATCCACTTTGACGTCAATGCTGCTCTGCACTTCGGATGACGTTTGTGCATTTGATTATCATTGCATTATGTTCATGATTTTCTAGCGATTCTGCCGTTAAATAAGTTCCTATTTGTTTTAATGTAAAACATGCATTTATTTTTGTAAGGAGTGGAGAAAGAGGGAGAGACGGAACCAAAGGAGAGATGGGTGTGTGAGGGATGGGAGTAGGGGGGTGGGGAGAATAGCAAGATTATTAAATACCATTTTCATATACCGGATGACCATGATGACATCAGAGAAAGTTATTCATTGACAGTCCATCTCACTTAGGTCCATGGCTAGACTACGGTGTGTTTGTGCATGTTGCTTCATGAAAGTACTGTACAATAAAGCCGTATACTAGTCTACATTGACTGAGACTCATTTACCGACTGAGAGAAGGGGGCTAAACGTGCAAGTAGTAAGACACATGAAGGGTCTTAGGATGACACAACAATCAAATAAACGCACGCAGAATCAAATTTCCTAGTAAAGATACATGTTTATAGGCCATGCCTGTGTGGTGAAAATGACACTCATCTTGGAAGCATAAGTGAATGTTCCATGTGAGATGACATACAAACATACATAATATTCACACATACAAAATTGATGTAAAAACATGTTCTGATCGCATATAGGCTAAAATGCAGACCGTCAAAACCAGTCAACTAGGAGAGAGCAGTTGTAAGGGAAAATGAAAAACAATGTGGATAAACATTTATTCTGAAAATTCGCAGAACACTATTTCACTGTCCCAAATGAAGATGAGGTTCCTTCGAAGAAAGTTGCTTTGGCTGAAAAATCCCACCACGATGCGGGAGTCCGTCGATCGGCTTCAATGCCCGGTAACTTTTTGTGGTCTACCAGCATGACCAGTCGACGATTCCCACAGCTATCGCCGTAGTCCTCAATGCAGTAATTCAATTCACTAACGAAGAAAATATAATTAAAAAGCAAATAAATGTCCGTTCATATCTGTGGTCTATAAGTCCATTTAATAGAAATCCACACACACCCATTAGTAGTAAAGGCTTGCATGCGAATCTCTAACTTTCAGTAATTGACTCTGGCCGAGTGCTGATCAACTCAACCATCAACACCGACTTAACTGCAATAGCGCCCTCTTTAAATCATTTCATTATAAATACAGAATAATTATCTATACATCCTGACTTGCTATAATAGCACACAAACAAACCCTTTAAGGTTACATCAAATGAAACACATGCAAAAAAACATTCGTGAAAGAATTTGCGGGCCCTATGTAAGCGTTAAGTTATTATGCGTAAAGGTAAAACGACAATGATTAAGTTCCTGTCTTGTAATGCAAACAATCATTGATTTACAAAGAAATTTTTGGCATACACCCAGAAGTAAGGATAGTGTGCTCCACGAAAAACAAGTCAGACAAAGATCTTGGAACCAGACGGGATTTTAACCTGCAGTCTACTGCTTACCGGGCAGCGACTTAACCACGCAAGCTATTTCTAGTTCACGGATCAAGACACGACATTATGGAAACAAATACCCGAAAGAGTCTCATTTTATCTAGCTGACTC
This sequence comes from Arbacia lixula, assembly GCA_963669155.1. Lineage (NCBI taxonomy): Eukaryota > Metazoa > Echinodermata > Echinoidea > Arbacioida > Arbaciidae > Arbacia > Arbacia lixula. Next base: position 15,524,790 of record OZ022597.1, read on the forward strand.
ATCAATATTCAAAAGTAGTCCGCCACAGGGACAATCCGGCTAGAATTTAGTGAAAGGGACTTTCTGGGGTAATTTCAATTTACAAAGAAATTTTAGGCTTACACCCAGTAGTAAGGATAGCGTGCTCCATCCTGTTAATGAACGAAAAACGAATCAGACAAAAATCTTTGAACCAGATGGGATTTGAACCTGTCTACTGCTTGCCGGGCAATCATTGATGTTGTAAGGAGTGGAGAAAAAGGGAGTGACGGAGCGAAATGAGATGTGTTTATGTAAGGGATGGGGGGAGGGGGGGGGGGCAGCAAGAATATAATTATTTATGTTTGTTTGTTTGTATCTCTTCCAAGTGTGTATAACATGCTTAATGTATTATTTTTTCTCAACACATTCTTACGCTATGTCTTATTATTCTCTGATCCCTTCTATTTTTGTATCTCCCCCTTTTCTTCTCTCACTCTCTCTCTTTCATACCATCCCAGGTCGAAATTCCCATAGAAACCAGTAGAAACCAGTAGAGACCGTCTACTGGTTTCTACTGGTCCAGTAGAGTCTACTGGTCTGAAGAGGAACTACGAAATCAAACCAGTAGAGACCAGTATAGAAACCAGTAGAGTCTAATGTGTTGAAGACCAGTAGAAACCAATAGAAACCAGTGAGATCTAATGGTTTGAGAAGGAGTGTGAAAAAAACAAAGTCAAACCAGTAGTTTAGAGACCAGTGGATTCTAATGGTATTGAAGACCAGTAGAAACCATTAGAATCCACTGGTCTCTAATGGTTTCTACTGGTTTGATTTTTTTTTTCACACTCCTTCTCAAACCACTAGATCTCACTGGTTTCTATTGGTTTCTACTGGTCTTCAATACCATTAGAATCAACTGGTCTCTAATGGTTTCTACTGGTTTGACTTTGTTTTTTTTCACACTATTAGAAACTAGTGAGATATAATGTTTGGAAAAGGAGTATGAAAAATACAAAGTCAAACCAGTATACACCAATAGAAACCAGTGAGATCTAATGGTTTGAAAAGGAGTGTGAAAAATACTAAGTCAAACCAGTAGAAACCATTAGAGACCAGTGAATTCTACTGGTAATGGAGACCTGAGGAGAAACCAATAGAAACCAATAGAAATAGAGATGCTCATGAATATTCATGCATGTATTTACGTGTCCTAATTTTGTACTTTTAAATAGATAACCTCCACCTAACCAGATAAAAGGAATTTTACCAAGTAATTATTTCAAGTTTAAACATAAAATAGTGAATGTCACCTACTTAAGTGAAGACAATAATAACAACAACAAAAATGATCTTCTTAAATGTAAGTTAGAGTAACCATTATCTTATGAACCTTATAACCGTACTGCTATATATATGAAAGTCTGTGAGGTATAGAGTAGGAATTAGGATAGGTATAGGATAGAATAGAAATAATTATATCCCTTCTATGAATATTCATGAGTATTTTGGGAACGTGATTGGTCAATTGATGATCGCAGACTACAAAATAATTTGACTATATCTGCCTCAGCTCCGGATATTATACAAATATTTCATGACCATGAGGGATCTTGTGGAATCTATTTGCACCGAGGTTAAGTGGAGGGCGTGCGGTACTATTTTCCCGAGACCGCAGGTCGAGGGAAAATGGTACCGCACGCCCTCCACTTCACCGAGGGGACCAATAGATTCCACAAAGTTCCCAAATAAAGATCATGAAATATTTGTTTTATATCCTTCATTGATATATTCTTTGCTCATTAATTTAATCCTTACCATGGACCTTGTAATATAGTTCCCATGCTAGCTCCGAACGCAGGAGCCCGATTCAGATGTTTCGTTATTTCCTGCGGCTTGAGCAAACCAACGGAAATTCAAGTTGCACCTCGGCCGCAACACCGCGGGAGTTCTGGCTGCGCGCCAAATAATTTTCCGCTAAAGCGTTAAAAGGCAGCTGGAAAGAAATGTATCGCGCATATTTTGCGTGTCGCGCATTTACCTGGGATGAATTGATGCAAATTGTATCGATCACTAATAGCCCGGATATCGATAGTCCAGAGGGAAAAAAGAGACTATTTTTGACATCACGTCACGAAATAGTACTTTTTTTCCCTCTGACGTCACGAAATAGTACTTTTCTTCCCTCTGAGCTCTCTTCCTCCAAATAGTTCATCTATTTGTGGTCATGTGACACCCTTTCAACCAATCAACGAACTGGAATATATTAATGAGGGATATAATTTTCACTATTTTTTCATGGGGAGGACTGCGCATGCTCTATTTACTATTTTCTTCCTTGGCACTATTGCGCATGCTCTCTACCTGAGCGGGCGTAAATTAGTGCGCGCATGAATGCAGTGCGCGGTGTGTTGCGCATTTACCTGGGATGAACCGATATCGAGACAGAGAAAAATAAAGGCGACATACAACCACATGGTGTTACCGAAAGTTTTACTATTTTCTAAATATTAATTTTAGTTATTCTTTTACAAAGGGATATAAAACAAATATACCAAGCATTGAGTTTGAAAGTATAGTGAAAATTATCCATCTTCGGAGGGACTGGCATAAGTTACTATTTTTTCCTCGGGGGCTTCGCCCTCGGAAAAAATAGTTCTATGCCACTCCCTCCTCAGATAGATAATTTCCACTATACAATCTCACAGCTTGGTATATTTGTATACTATAGTATAGGATAGAATTCTCCCTATCGCATATAGCCGATATCCAGCGATATCACCTCGCGATACCGATATCTGATCGATTGCTCTTGGAACATATACTTCCGGTAAGAGTTTGTTGTCGGCGCAAAGTGATCTAGAAATCGCTTTTTTTTGGATGAATTAATCAGTGAACAATTTATCTAGGGTTAAGGTTATGGTCAGGGTTAGGTATAGAATTAGGTTTAGGGTTAGGGTAAGGGTCAGGGTTAGCTTTAGAGTTAAAATTCATAAAATTAGTGGGAAACCGTGGTCCCTACTGTACGGGATGTACGTGGACCGGAAGTTCGTATCCCAAGAATTAAAGGTAAAATAATTAGAGCGCCACACACGTTCAGATTCGGAGGGCTATATGCGATAGGGAGAATTAGGTTAAAACGATAAGGAAATATGCCATAATTCGGATTATCATATATTAAATTTAAATCGATATTTCATCAATATTTTTGATTTTGATTCCTATTGGTTTCCTGATGGCTCCAGTAGGTATTCTACTAGTTTCTACTGGTATTCTGATGGATCCAGGAGAAATTGCTACTGGTTTCTACTGGCACTCTACTGGTATTTTTCTAATGGTTTCTACTGGAAATCATTTCACTCTCCATATTCAAACCAGCAGAAAAATTCCAGTAGAAACCAGTAGGAAGCTCTATTGGATCCAGTAGAGATTCCTACTGGTTTCTACTGGTCTTCTACTGGTCTTGTATTGGATCCAGTAGAGATTCCTACTGGTTTCTACTGGTATTCTACTGGCATTTTTCTAATGGTTTCTACTGGAAATCATTTCACTTTCCATATTCAAACCAGTAGAAAAATTCCAGTAGTAACCAGTAGGAAGCTCTATTGGATCCAGTAGAGATTCCTACTGGTTTCTACTGGTCTTCTACTGGTCTTCTATTGGATCCAGTAGAGATTCCTACCGATTTCTACTGGTATTCTACTGCATGGTCTTCTATTGGTCTTGTATTGGATCCAGTAGAGATTTCTACTGGTTTCTACTGGTATTCTACTGGCATTTTTCTAATGGTTTCTACTGGAAATCATTTCACTTTCCATATTCAAACCAGTAGAAAATTTCCAGTAGAAACCAGTAGAGATCCTAATGGTTTTTCTCTACTGGTTTCTACTGGTTTTTCGTCCTGGGATCGCTCTCTCATTCTCCCTTTTTCCCCTTTCTCCCTTTCCCCCTCCCTCCCTCTCCCCCTCCCTCCATCTCTCTCCCCCCCCTCTCTCTCTCTCTCTCTCTCTCTCTCACACACACACACTCTTACACACACACACACACACACATACACTGTTTCCCCCTCTCTTTTCTCTTCTTTATTTTCCTTATTTCGTGTTATTCTCCTTTCTCTCCCCCTCTCTCTCTCTCTCCCTCTCTCTCTCTCTCTCTCTCTCTCTCTCTAAGTCTCCTCTCTACAATCACTGTTTCCCCTCTCTTTTCTCGTCTTTATTTTGCTTATTTCTTGTTACCCCCTCTCTCTCTCTCTCTCTCTCTCTCTCTCTCTCTAAGTCTCCTCTCTACAATCACTGTTTCCCCTCTCTTTTCTCGTCTTTATTTTCCTTATTTCTTGATACCCCCCCTCTCTCTCTCTCTCTCTCTCTCTCTCTCTCTCTCTCTCTCTCTCTCTATAAGTCTCCTCTCTCCTTCTCTTGTATCTGTTATCTGTCTCTTGCTCTTCATCGCTATCCACCAACACCTCTCCTCTCTGTCTCACTCCTGGTCGTACATGTCTTATAACAAACACACGTATTGGAATCTACCTGCGTCCTCACCTGTAAAAGAAAGTGATCAAGGAATATAGAACTCATTTTCATCTGCAGTTACAAAGCGGTCTTAGCAGTGTTTAATAAATGAGCGAGTGAAAATAGCCGTTTTTAATACACAAACAAGATTTTTCACTACAACGTATTAATCCCACATGATGGATGTACTTGGTAACAGTAATATGTATAGGTTCTACATAGCAATATACATGATATAGTATCATATCATAGGGATTAAGTTCCATTCATGTATCTGACTTTATCTGCTTCCAAATCGCTACCCCACTCACCACAGGAACAACCACTATACATTCAATACATTCCTTTTGTCTTAGCCTCTGTGGTTCAATCCCCAAATAATTCTGCTTCTGACTTATTTTCAATGGTTGTATCGTTAACAAAAACAATCGCATCAAAATAACGTGGTTTACACACACTCTACGCTGATGTTGCCTGAATAATGTTGACCCTTTACAGACTCTATGCGCCATCCATGTAGTGTCTGAGTAGTACATTAAATATACACAACTCAGGACTGGCAGAATGATATTGTTACAAGAGTATACGTATACATTGTGTTAGAACTTCTTTTAAAAAAAAAAACTCATTCGGTAATAGACCATGTACACTTCAAATTCAACTGAAATGTTATTTACACATACCAACATAATTACATGACGAATTGGAAAGTTGAATAAAAACAAGTGATGTTAATCAAGTTAATGACAGTATAAAAATACAGTAATGTAAACAATTGAGCACATCTCTATACACCATTATCATTACTCTTGAAATTTGAGAACTAGTACTTAAAAGTATACTAGTATCTCATCCTTGAATGCATTAGGAAACTCTCACCATAGAAACAGGTTATGTAAATAAACACTATGTACACTGTAATTACTATATTTACATATCATTACGTGTACTATTCACTTCTCTTAGTTTACAAAGATATGCACAAAGTAGTTTACTTCTTACTTTACATTGCATATGAATATATACAATAACTTCTCACTGTCCTTGTTGTGACTATACTTTTCATAATCATTGCAATAAGCATTCTTGAGAGGTAGTGAGACAAATATAATTTTAGAGACTTGGATAGACTTTGTGTTTGTACATTCAGAAGTATCACAGTAGCATACAAAGTAAGGTAGGGATTGTGGCTACTCAATATAGATATCCAGAGAAGACAAACAATAGTGTATACAAGCCTCGCTGGGCACCTAGGTAAAACAAACAAAAAAAAAACATCCTTCCAGTTTGGGGAAAATATAGAGAGCATGTACACAGTCTCCAGACACATGGATACTTTAGGCACCTGAAACATGAATGTGTTTGGTAAGATCAGACTACATAATAGTTTGCCCCTTTGGGGCGTGGAGCATCACCATACAATATATCCGTATGCTAGTCTACTAAACTAGACTCATTTACTGACTGGCAGTAAGGGTCGCTGCTGGAAGTTATATTAATGCTCTGATATAACACCATAAAACCAATAATATGCTTTGGTATGATACCATAATAGCAATATTTTGCTTTGATATAACAATGTTCATGTATCAACAAGGCGCCTTTATATAACACCGGACCCTCAACAATATGCTTTGATATCACACAATAATGCTTTATATTACTTGATCGTATCAACAATACGCATTGATAAGATAAAATGGTATCAACCATGTGCTTTCCTTAATTGCGTTGACATACTTTGATAGAACTTATTTATACTAACAATATGTTATGACATAAGAACATTACTACATTTTGCTTAAATAATAATTATATTCACACTCTGCTTTCATACGGCACTGTAATAATAACATTTTATTGTGATTGAACTTGATCATATGCTTTACTAAAACATGAATTTTATGATAAAAATTCTTATAACGCAGTTAATTCTTTCGTATCACTCCCACCGCTTTCGATGCTTATTCGTTTAACACGATTATGTTGACAGAATAATGATAGATTCCGCTATTTACAAACAATATAGAGACCAAGATAACTTTTAAAAAATGGATAATGATTATCTACAGATATATTGGTGTGATTGTGTCGCACATTTTACATCAAATAAAGAATCCATATTGTGAGAAGGGTTCAGAGAGCTGCAGCAAGAAACGTGTGTTTGGAACAAAGTTCGATTATAACGTCGGCACAACAACTCAGACCTGAAGTAGGTTCATATTTCTAGAATACCGCCCTCCCGCGTCGTCTGTATGTACAGTCATGTTCTGATACATGATATGAATCGTACCAGCACTTGCAGATATCATATCTATTTGTGTGTCTTGTTCCACAAAGATTTCTGCTGGAGAGAAATCACAGAGATGTGGAAAACTATTGCTGTTTTAAACCCGTTTTTAGTTTGGAGAGATTTTGAGAATAAAATTATGTTTTTTTATAATTTAATTCTATTCCCATCACAACCACTGATCTAAAAGAGAGGGTAAAAAAACATTTAATGGCGTGAGTCATGTTGACAAATGATCATGAAAATAAAGTGAAGCTGCGTGCATTTGGTTATATTTACAGAAAATACAAATATACTGCAAGTAGTAACTATCACGTCAAATTATAATTTTTGAATAATATCTAATAATGCTCGTTTTTGTTAAAGAATGCAGTGTTACAATTCAATGCAATTTTCGCTGAACGTATATATTCTAAATCTCATCTTATGTGTCACAGTGTGTGTGAGTTGGTCGATGGGTATTATGCTGAACAGGTTATTTCATTGACGTGTCAACGTGAATAGAGGCTTTCATTGACTCGTCTTACCAGTGAGTGAGCCTGGTGTCTTACAGAAGATGTGTAGTTTATGTTTATCGCATACAGCGATCTCACCCGTCGAGAATTCCCTGATAGCCTTCACAAAGCGATCGACAGGGTAATCATCGAGGACTCTCCTGACGAGCCTCAGCTGATTCGTGTACAGATCGACACTCACCCGACCAGTCTTCCCCCATCCAATCAGGATGTTGTCATCCTGCAGCACAGCAACGCGCGCATTGAAGCCCTCATTGCTGACGTCATACATCACATTGCCCTCTCCATCTACCACTCTAACTGATGAGTGATCACTCAGTACCAGCATCTCGCTGTGATTCATGGTGCAGACTTGGCAGGGTATATACCCAGGACAAGGGATCTCCCTCATTGGTGGCCCACCCACAGGAGTAAAGACGCGTACTACCTTAGCATCCACACACCCTACATATATATGATCGCATCCATCGACATCCATACCTCCGCATGCATCAACCCTTTGAAACGATACTGCATTAAATTTCTTCCACGTCTGTGTGTAGAGAGATATGTGACCATACTGGTTACGTACTGCATATCGTCCATCACGCAAGACAGACACGCACCAGACATACTTACCCTGCATCCTTCTCTCATGTAACTCATTCACACTGCATACCTCTACCCCACCACCAAACCAATGTCCCACTACCATCTTGCCATCACGCGTAGCTGTCAAGCTATGCGCAAACGCGCTGGTGAGGGCCACCTCATTCCTCTTGTCCAGGCGCCAATGGTTGTAGCTCAAAGAAATGAATTCATTGCCATTGTCATTGTCATTGTCATTGTCATTGTCATTGTCATTGCTCAACTCACCCAGACTGTGCTCGGCATTAATCCTGTACGGGGTGAAAGTCAGAGATTCCGCCCGACTCACAACTTCCTTTGCCCTTTTCAAGTCTTCCCCATCATGACCATTCACACTAGCCAAGTCTGCCTGTAACCTACCACAGACGTTATCATGGACTGATCGCGCGTGTCCCTCTATCAGAGTATCTAACCCATTCTCGATCAAGTCGTTAGCACTGGTGATACATCCTAACTTCAATTCTCGCTCGTCTCTTATTTTTTGCAGTTCTCTTTTTATTTGGTCCCTGATTATGTTACATTCTTTGATGAGCTTACCTCGGTTCTCGTTGTACTGTTGGATTAGATCATCATACGCCTTGTTTATTTTCATGATTATTTTGTCAACGCAGGGGTCAACTTTTGGCAGTTCGACGTCCACTATTTCTTGCGTCTCACCTTGGAATGAATCAAGGGCAGCGTTTATCTCGATTTGAAGAGATTTAATGTTATTTGTCAGCGCCTTGATATACGTTGTAGCATCTGCAATATCATGATCTGGCCCACCGTGATCAAGCACACGACACCTGAAGCACACCGACTGTTTGCATGTAGTACACACCCACTCCTTGTCTTCTAGTGGGTGTTCGGTGCACTTTCGTTTAACCTTGAACTTCCCTCTGAGAGCGTCCTCTACGGTAACTGTGATGTGACGTGCTGTCTTCGTGAACCCCCTGTGACCATGCACACAGGCTTCGCACATGAAGTCACAACATTCCTCGCAGAAACACACCGCTGGAGATTGGCTCTTCTCATCACACATGGTACATATGGTGAGACCCGATGTAACGTCTTCAATCACGGATTTCAGGGGGATGTTCGTCTGAAGCTCCGAGACGTCGCCTTTCTTCAAAGGAGAAACTTCGCGACAAAGTGGGCATGGTATTTGGTTCCTCTCTCGTGTAGATTCAGTGTATTTTACTAAACAGTCCTTGCAAAAGGTGTGTGTACATTTCAGCTGCTTGGGTTCTGTCATAATCTGGAAGCACAGACAGCATTCAAGAGATGATGAGTCTATGACGTGTTTGCTCGCCATAGTGTATTCTGAAATAAAAAGATATGAAAGAAGAAAAAAGTGGACCAACGACATGATGTAGATGTTTAACAATGGAACGTCATTGTTACATTTTGAGTGACAAGGGAAGGAAGTGATAGAAAACAACTAATCGACTTTTGTGTGCGGGTGCGTGTTGTTGACACTTTTACCATACCAGATATCCAATTATCATCTAAATGAACATCATCGGTCGAAGGAATAAATGAGAACAGCAATGTGTGGAGCGGAGGAGATGATAAAGAAGAGGAGTAGGAGGAAGAGGGTGAGAAGGAGACGTGGGAGAAGGAAGAGATAGAGTAATATGAAAGAAAGGAAAAGCGGAGAGATGAACTATAAAAGAGTCAGAGTTGTATTATGCAAAACATTAGCAACTGATTTTATTTATATGAATAATCTGTTTCTTTAGTCAACGAGTTTCCCTTGCCTTTGTCTTATATCATTTTTGTAATCCCGTTCTTTGGTCGCCTCTATCTCAAGTATTTTCTCCTCTTTCTTTTTCATCTTTCTATCTCGCCCAATTTCTTGTTTCTTTTTGTTTCCGCCCTCTCCCTGTCTTTTTACTCGTTCCCTCCCTTCCTATCCTTCCATCTCCAATTCGCATTTTCACTTCTTTTTTTCACTAATATCCCACGCTCTGCTCAGTGTGTTTTTCTTTACATGCTCCATTTTAATCTTTCACTCTCTTATCAAGCATGCGACATCTAAAACCTACTGATTGATAATATGATTTTCAGACCCATTCCTTTTCTACTTGTATATGTTTTGGCGCAGTTTCGCTTGATCGTCACCTTCGCACTAATGACATAATCAATGCTTACTAACACGTGGCTTGCCTTGGGTTTTTATCTTCCCGTGATCATCGACGCACGATTTACATAAATACTGATTGCATTTCTCGCAGTAACACAGTGCCGGTGATTTAGTGTTATCCTCGATGTTAAACAGACTGTACAGGTCTGTACTCCACATTTAACATTCGTCATCATCAACTAAAGAGGGATGTCTGTTAAGAGCTTCGAGTCATCGCTTTCTTTCAATGAATTTGTCTCGCAACAAACATGACAGAGCGGGCAAGCTAGATTGATATTTTCCATCTCGGATCTTAAAAAACGTGAGAGCATGCTAGTAGATTTGGCCCTCCTTTAACTTGAAACATATCCAACACTCTATGCCCTGCACCTCGACGGTATGTCTGGTTGCCATGGCGGCATTTGTGAAGGGAACATGCAGATGTCTTGTTGGAATTAATGGAGAATTATTTTATCTTTTTTTTTTTCTAAAATGAATCTTGCTGTTTCGTAAAACATTCCACTCTGTTTCTCTCTTTCTCTCTCCTCTCTCTCTCTCTCTGTCTGCCTCTCTTCTCCATATTGAAAGAATGTCTCTCTCACTCTTTTTCTCCTCAATATTATTGACCACCTGGTCACACCTTTCCCTTCCTCCAGCCAATTTTCTATCCCGCTTTCTGCACCACTCTCATCCCCTTCGTGTTTTCTTCTCACCTTCGTGTTTGCGATTTTCGTCTTCACATTCTTTTTTCTCTAAAAAGAAACTGTGCAATCCGACCAACATGCCCACCTCTTTCACAAAAAGCAACGAAAGGCATTCAAGACATATAGACAAACTGTGTAAAATGTGTCCCATTAAAAGTACCAATTTCACATTGACCTCATTATTTGTTATCAAATGGTACATTTCTGTTTTTGCTCATTTCTAACGACCTGTCATAAATCACAATTGAAATGAGGGTCAACAACCTCTGTAAATGTGACATTAGACTAAATAAAGAAGGACTGTAAACAAACAACTTTATTGTGTGTTATCTTCGTCACCGCCGTCCACAAGGTACTTAACTTAGTGCATACTGTGAATATAACAAAAAATACCAAAAAGTAAAGGCGTGCCAAATTTTTGAAAATTTCTTTTTTTTTTTTGCTGTTGTCCTCAGTTTTAATGTTGAATATGATTACACAATGGTCGTCACAAATGAGCGAAAATCAGAAATGTTTACCATTTAATGACAAATGATGAGTGAAATGTGAAATCAGTACTTTTTTAATTAATTAAAGTTAGCACATTTTGCCACTATTTCTTGAAAGCAGAATTTCATAAAATAAAATATTTACCCTACTCGTTGAGCCTAAATGAAGGAGCTCCCTGGCTTGACCTCCTTATCATCATGATTGTGTTAATAGAAAAAAACAAACATGCAATGTGCAAGGCAGGTAACGAAATACCCCGACAATATGTGCGCATACAATCTGAATATGTGATTAGCCCGGTCCATGAATCGACTCTTCAATAGGCTACAGGTGGATTTAATATCTAACTAATGAGGTATTATTTGGATTTATATCCCTTATTAATATATTCCAGTTCGTTGATTGGTTAAAAGTGTGTAAAATTGGTATTAAACTTGTGCCAGTTCCTTCAAAGATGGATAATTACACTATACTTTCGATTTAAATGCTTGATATATTTGTTTAATATTCCTTTTATAAAACTATAGCGAAAAAATGAACGAGACGAAAAAAGCGGGCGTAAAAACTATAATGCACAGTGCTTGGTGGGTCATCTGCTCGCAGTCAAAAAAAAAAATTGTTACCAGGAACAGAGCATGCGCAGCAGTGCCAAGGAAGAAATTAGTTAATAGAGCATGCGCACTGCTAGCCAGGAAAAAATAGCAAAAAATAATCGGAGCCGAGGCAGAGATTTTAATTTCTAGTTACATTATTTTGTATTCTGCGAGCATCAATCGACTAATCACGTTCCTATAATACTATACTGAAAAAAAATACTATTTTTTGACGTCAGAGGGAAAAGAAGGTACTATTTCGTGATGTCGTGGCAAAATTGTCGCCCTTTTCCCTGTCTCGATATCGGTTCATCCTGGGTAAATGCGCGACTCGCAAGATCTACGCGGTACATTAATTTTCTTTCCAGCTTCTCTTTTTTTATTTTAGAGTTTTAGCGGAAAATATTTGGGCGCGCTAGGGGAGCTCCCGCGGTGTTGCGGGGAAAAAATACAAATGAACCGGACTCTTAACATTCGGAGCTTAGAGCATGGACACTATCACAAGGTCCATGGTAAGGATTCAATTAATGAACAAAGAATATATTAATGAGGTGGAGGGCGTGCGGTACCATTTTCCCTCGACCTCGGTAAAATATTACCACACGCCCTGATCCACTTAACCTCGGGGACCATAGATTCCACAAAGATCCCGAATAAAGATCATGAAATATTTGTATACTATGTTATTACTTACCAACTCGTGCAGAAGTTAACTGTAGTAATTGAACTGATGGAGATTGCGGAATGGTAGATTAATAGCAGTTGTTGAAGATAACGTACAAGGAGACAGTCGGTGTTGTCGAGTACAGATGTGCGTTCAAAATGGCGGCATAGAGCTTGCACGGCACTGTTAATGTGTTACGCCCCTCAAGAGGGGTGTTTCACCAAGCTGTTTAAGCACGACGTTACGCACGACTGGTGACCCTTTCTTGTGGAGAAAGCCCACTGGCCTGTTCTATCACATTGGAAGTTTATTTCCAACAATCCAAATTAAATTTAACAAATCATGAACTTTGTATGCAGACACTTGATAATAACAAGAATTTTTATTTATAAACATCAGATTTGAACTTAACCTGATGGGAATCAAAATCATTGCGAATTTGATTTTAGCACAAGAAAGGGTCACCAGTCTTGTGTAAATCGTTCTTACTTAAGTGCAACTTTGTGACACCCCCCCCCCCCGATTTTAGCGCAAGAAAGGGTCACCAGTCGTGTGTTAAATCGTTCTTGGCTTAAGTGCAGCTTTGTGACTCCCCCCCCCCCCCCGTGTGTGTGTGTGTAACACTGTGGATATGGATGTCTGGCTTTTCCCGCACCACAATGGACTTTGAATTCAACTAATTATGAATCCATTTTATGCTATTGACTTTTATCAAATTGATATCGTACCAACAGGGAACCTGCCGTGTATTATTGCAGGTTAAAGGGCTAACTGATAAACGGCCTTAGTCATGATCACTCTGTATGAAATCAAGTGTACAGTGAGTAGTAGTCAGGAACAATGCGGTATGCTGAACACACATACAAACCTCCTAGATAATGACACTGATATTGACAAATATATTTTCGTGGGAGTCATGCTGACAATAAAGGGAAGGGATATTAGTCTTGAAGATTACAGCAAAACATTACCAAACAATTGTTCCCTTATCACAGGTTCAATTTTCGTTTGATTTCAGGATCCCCTAAAGGAATCCTATCAAATGCTATAGAGTGGTAAATCATGAACAGGATTAGGGCCCCGTTTTATAACCAGCTCCGATTGATCATAGCAGGATACGATCATTTGTAACTCCTTAGATCGGTCGTTTATTTTGGATCAATCGCAAATAAATGTGGCTGCGATTGATCATGACGATTAATTTTGAAGAGAGATCGCAAATCCCTCGCTCTAAGACAGGGACCAGGAACTACACGGGCACCTGTAGTGTTGTAGATGGCGAATATATAAGGGATGAATAGATATTTTACTATGTATATTTTACTACAGCCGGTGCGGACTGTGGGAAGAGGGAAGGGGGGGGGGGGGGGGGGGAGAAAATAACCCCTGTAAAGATGAGGGAACTGTGTCGGCAGGGGGTTATCTTTTTGGTTGGTAAAACCGTATTTTAAGGGTAACTCCGGTCCAATATAACCTCTGACTAAAAGTAAACAAATCAGATGAATTGAGCGACATACTTGAGGAAACTCTGATATTTGATTAGAACGGTATCAATGGGGCACTGCTGATACGAATCTCTATTTTACTTGACAAAAAATTTCATCTTATACATTAGATTGAGACTACCACTTTGTAAAGAATTAATTCAGTATCCTAAATTTCCTATTTCCAGTCTCCATGATTTTCTTATTTCAATATGGCGGCATAAAGCCTACAATACAATACGTGATATTCGAACTTGATCCTCAATGTGTGTTACGCCTTGATGGATATGGATGTCTGGGTTTTCCCGCACCACGATGCACTTCAAACTGTTTATGAATTAATGACGTATTGTATCTCGTACCAACCTGGAACCTGTCATGTAGTATTGATATTCTTCCTAGCCCCCTGCTGTATGTCGAATTCGTTAAAACAAAGGCGTTTCAAGACGTGGCAATGTTTTATTTCCCTCGAAGATGTAGATGTAATGTCTCCTATATCCCAACTTGTAAAGAGGGTAAAAGACCAATTACATCGTAATGTTTGGAATTAAATAGAAGGGGAGGGGGTTGCGTAATTGGTAAATGCCGTTTAAAGAAAATGCCCTACTAGTGCAGATGGATGTGGACGCACAGATACGCGGGCATACACACACATACCACACACAAACACGCCTGTAAATAACATCAGACACACCCGCCTAACATACACGCACACATACATTATGCAGAAAGACATACATGACATATATGTTTAGTCATACAAACTCGCACAAACCCGCAAAGTATACATACATACATACACAAATATACACACAGCAAACATTGTACACAGCTCCACGACCCTGCATTTTTTGTGTGTGTAAACAATAACGCATTTACATCCAATAGCACACATACACACTTGCGCACTTACGTTTACACCAAATCTCATACATACAACGGTTCATATCATGAAATAATTTGTGGGCATTATGAAAGCCTGGGCTTGTTAATGCGTATAAGGTAAAACGACAATAACGAAGTTCCTATCTTTTAATGTAAACATGATTTTTTATTTTGTAAGGAGTAGAGAAAGAGGGAGACACGGAGCGAAAGAAAAAAAGGAATCGAGTAGGCGGGGGGGGGGGGGGGGGGGGCGTTTGTATGTATATTTGTGTGTATCTCTTCCACATGTGTATAATGTATTTTTCAAACTTAACTCTCACCCATCTCCATTTACCTCTCATTATTTTCGGATTTCTTCAATCTTCGTATCTCCCTCTTGCTCCCCTTTTCTTTCTACCCTCTCTCTTTCCCTGTCACTATTTCGCCCCCCCTTCTCTATCTTTCCCACACACGTGCATTTACAAATAATTTACAAAGCGTTCGTATCAGTGTTCCATAAAAAGAGCAAGTGAAAATAGCCATTCCTAATACACAAACAAGATTTGCATCTACAACAATGTCTTAATCCGAAATGATGGAAGCATATTATAATATTAACATATTTTACTGTGTTGAAAGGAAGACAAATACTTGTGAAATATGTATCAATATTGAAACATACAATCTATTCACACATACACCACTGGAAGATGATCTGATAACGTAAGACATTGTGTTAAAAAGAACACAAATAGCAAAATTGATGAAAAACATGTTTTGAACATCTATAGGCTAAAATACAGGATTTCAAAACTAGTCAACTTGGAGAGAGTATAGTTGAAGGGGAAAATTAAAAACAGTTTGGATAGTCTTTTATTCTGAAAATTTGCGGAAAGCTATTTCACTGTCCCAAATGGAGATAAGTTTCCTTCCAAGAAAGTTGCTTTGGCT
This sequence comes from Arbacia lixula, assembly GCA_963669155.1. NCBI lineage: Eukaryota > Metazoa > Echinodermata > Echinoidea > Arbacioida > Arbaciidae > Arbacia > Arbacia lixula. The sequence goes on from OZ022597.1 coordinate 15,540,541, forward strand.
GAAAATCCCATTACGATGCGGGAGTCCTTCAATCGCCTCCTATGCCCGGTAACTATTTATGGTCTACCACAACTATCGATGTAGTCCTCAATCCAGTAATATAAATATATAATTACAAATCAAATAAATGTCCGTTCATATTTGTAGTCTATAAGTCCATTTGATGGAAATTCACACACACCCATTAGTGGTAAAAACAAAATCTACCTATTCACGCATACATATCAATCTCTACTTTTCAGTTAGAGACTCTGGCCGAGTGCTGATCAACTTAACCTTCCCCACCGACTTAACTGCAATAGCGCCGTCTTGAGATAATTTCATTATAAATATAGAATAATTATCTATACAAAAGTCATCATGACTTGCTACATTCACCTAATAGCACACAAACAAACCCACTAAGGTTTACATGAAATCAAACACATGCAAACATACATATCGTGAAAGAATTTTCGGGTATTGCAGTATTGTGCAAGCATTAGGTTATTTTACATAAAGGTAAAACGACAATAATTCAGTTCCTGGCTTGTAATGCAAACATGCCTTGATTTTGTCAGGAGTAGAGAAACACGGAGTGAAGGAGCGAAATGAGAGGTGTCTATGTGAGGGGTGGGGGGGGGGGGGGCAGCAAGAGCATGATTATGTATATATATATTTGTTTGCATCTGTTCCACGCGTGTATAAGATGTTTAATGTATTTTTTTCTTTACACATTCTTACGCCATGTCTTATTATTCTCTGATCCCTTCTATCTTTGTATCTCCCCCTTTCTCCCATTTTCTTCTTTCGCTCTCTCTTTCATACCATCACTCTCTCGTCCCCCCCCCCCCCCGTCTCCCTCCCCCATCCTCTATCTCTTCACTTCTCCCTCTCTCTCTCTCTCTCTCTCTCTCTCTCTCACACATACACACATATACATAGTACATACATGTATATACATGCGTGTATACATACATACATACACACACTGTTTCCCCTCTCTTTTCTCTTTATTTTCCTCATCCCCCCTCTCTCTCTCTAAGTCCCTTCTCCCCTTCTCTTGCATCTGTTATCTGTCTTTTGCTCTTCATCTCTCTTAACACCTTTCCTCTCTGTCTCACTCTTGGTAGTGCATGTCTTCTAACAAAATCACGTATTAAAATCTTCCTGTGTCTACACCTGTAAAAGAAAACGACAAAGGAATCCAGAACTCATTTTAATCTGCATTTACAAAGCGTTCTTAGCAGTGTTTAATAAATGAGCGAGTGAAAATAGTATACAAATATACCAAGCTGTGAGATTGTATAGTGGAAATTATCTATCTGAGGAGCGAAGCCCCCGAGGAAAAAATAGTAACTTATGTCATTCCCTCCGAAGATGGATAATTTTCACTATACTTTCGAACTCAATGCTTGGTATATTTGTTTCATATCCCTTTTGTAAAACAATAACTAATAAATACTATTTAGAAAATAGTAAAACTTTCGGTAACACCATGTGGTTGTATATCGCCTTTTTTTTTTTCTCTGTCTCGATATCGGTTCATCCCAGGTAAATGCGCAACACACCGCGCACTGCATTCATGCGCGCACTAATTTACGCCCGCTCAGGTAGAGAGCATGCGCAGTAGTGCCAAGGAAGAAAATAGTAAATAGAGCATGCGCAGTCCTCCCCATGAAAAAATGGTGAAAAATATCCGGAGCTGAGGCAGATATAGTCAAATTATTTTGTAGTCTGCGATCATCAATTGACCAATCACGTTCCCAGAATACTCATGAATATTCATAGAAGGGATATAAACGTTTCTAATACACAAACAAGATTTGCCACTACAACGTATTAATCCCACATGATGGATGTACTTGGTAATAGTAATATGTATAGGTTCTACATAGCAATATACATAATATAGTATAAAATCATAGGGATTAAGTTCGATTCATGTATCTTACTTTATCTGCTTCCAAATCGCTACCCCAATCACCACATGAACAACCATTACACATTCAATCCATTCCTTTTGTCTTAGCCTCTGTGGTTCCATCCCCAATAATTTTGCTTCAGACTTATTTCCAATGGTTGTATCATAAACAAAAACAATCGCATCAAAATATTTCAAACGTGGTTTACACACACTGCACGCTGATGTTGCCTGAATAATGTTGACCCTTTACATACTCTATGCGCCGTCCATGTAATGTCTGAGTAGTACATTGAATATACACAACTCACGGACTGGCAGAATGATCTTGTTACAAGAGTATACGTATACATTTTGTTAGAACATCTCTATATATTTTAATTTAAAAAGATCATTCAGTGATAGACCATATACATCTCGAATTCAACTGAAATGTTATTTGCAAATACCCACATAAGTACTCGAAGAACGGGAAAGATAAAAAAGGAGTAATGTTAATAAAATTAATGACAGTATATACTGTACACAGGTCTCATCATTAACCTTACATTACGAGAACAAGTACTGAGAAGTATACTAGTACTTCATCCTTGAATGCATTAGGATACTCTCACCATATAAACATGTTAGGTAAATAAACACTTTGTACACTGTAATTACTTTATTTACATATCATTACGCGCACTATTCACTTCTCCTAGTTTACAAAGATATGCACCGAGGAGCTTTCTTCTTGTTTAACATTGTGAATGTCTACAATGACTTCTCACTGTCCTTGTTTCGACTATACATTTCATAATCATTGCAATAAGCGTTCTTGAGAGGAAGTGAGACGAATATAATTCTCAGATACTTGGAGAGACTTCGTGTTTGTATATTCATAAGTATCGCAGTAGCATACAAAGTCAGGTGGGGTCTGTGGCCACTCAATATAGATATCGAGAGAAGACTCACAATAGTGTATACAAGCCATCGCAGGGCACCAAGGTAATAACAAAAAAACATCCTTCCAGTTTGGGAAAATATAGAGAGCATACAATCTCAAGACACATGGATACTTTAGGCACCTGAAACATGATTGTGTTTGGTAAGATCAGACTACATGGTAGTTTGCCCTTTTGGGGTGTGGAACACCACCGCACAATATATCCGTATGCTAGTCTATTAAACAAGATTCATTTACCGAATGGCAGTAAGAGTCACTGCTGGAAGTTGTATTAAACATAGAAGTTATAACAATAAGAAAAGACATTCATATGGAGGAAACAGCCAAACAAACTTAACTTAAACACTGATCAAAAATATTGATTCTCTGCATTTTATTCAGGCAGAATTAACGCTCTCGGTGAATATTCCGTCTCTGCTTTTTACATTGGTTTAAGTCATCGCAAAGTGAGGTAAAAAGCTCATAATGTTTTCAACAAACAATGGCTTAATACACGTACATGCACGTTTGTATGTGATCTCATTCAGACTCACAACACTATTATGGTGGATGGGTATGTCAGGTTATACATTATACGTGTTATTTCTGTCACATGTGCAATAACGTAATTAAACTAATCCTAGATCCTGTAGGCAAACGTATTGTTCGGGATATTGAGTGGCGTACAACCTTTCTTTCAAACAAACCATTAATGTCTAAATGTTTACTATGTTTGCTTACTACATGGGGTGGTACTACTTCTGTTCTGCACATTAGTAATTATCTTTTGAAGAAAACTAACAATAGCTATACAATATTTCTGATAATAATATTGCAGTTTTATTCCGATGCAAATTTCATTGAAAAAAGTTTAGTTTCAGTTCAAAACGCATAACAAATCTACTGATGAAATATATCATAATGCAAGTACTTAGAAACTGCATTGCTATCGAAGGGCCTTAAGTGTACTCGCTATTATGTCCACGTTAATGCCGAATCTATCGACTCGTCTCACCAGTGAGAGGGACTGATGTCTTACGGAAGATGTGTAGTTTATGTTTATCGCATAAAGCGATCTCACCCGTCGAGAATTCCCTGATAGCGTTCACAAAGCGATCGACAGGGTAATCATCGAGGACTCTCCTGACGAGCCTCAGCTGATTCGTGTACAGATCGACACTCACCAGACCAACCTTCTCCAATCCAATCAGGATGTTGTCATTCTGCAGCACAGCAACGCGCGCAACGAAGCCCTTATTGCTGACGTCATACATTACATTGCCTTCTCCATCCACCACTCTGACTGATGAGCGATCACTCAGTACCAGCATCTCGCTGTGATTCATGGTACAGACCTCTACCCCACCACCATACCCATGTCTCACTACCATCTTGCCATCGCGTGTAGCTGTCAAGATGCTCGCGTCCCTGCCGGTGAGGGCCAGCTCATTCCTCTTCTCCAGGCGCCACTGGTTGTGATTCAGCTCACCCAGACTGTGCTCGGCATTAATCCTGTACGGGGTGAAAGTCAGACATTCCGCACGACTCACAACTTCCTTTGCCCTTTTCAAGTCTTTTCCATCATGACCATTCACACTAGCCAAGTTTTCATGTAACCTACCACAGACGTTATCATGGACAGATCGCGCGTGTCCCTCTATCAGAGTATCTAACCCATTATCGATCAAGTCGTTAGCACTGGTGATGCATCCTAACTTCAATTCTCGCTCGTCTCTTATTTTGTGCAGTTCTCCTTTTATTTGGTCCCTGATTGTGTTACATTGTTTGATGAGCTTACCTCGCTTCTCGTTGTACTGTTGGATTTGATCATCGTACGCCTTGTTTATTTTCGTGATTATTTTGTCAACGCAGGGGTCAACTTTTGGCAGTTCGACGTCCACTATTTCCTGTGTCTCACCTTGGAATGAATCAAGGGCAGCGTTTATCTCGATTTGAAGAGATTGAATGTTATTTGTCAGCGCCTTGATGTACTTTGTAACATCTTCAATCTCGTGATCTGACCCACCGTGATCAAGCACACGACACTTGAAGCAAACTGACTGTGTGCATGTAGTACACACCCACTCCTTCTCTTCGTGTGGGTGTTTGGTGCATTTCCGTTTAACCTTGAACTTCCCACTAATAGCGTCCTCTACGGTACACGTGGCGTGACGTGCTGTCTTTTTCAACATCCCGTGAGCATCCAGGCACGCTTCGCACATGAAGTCACCACATTCCTCGCAGAAACACACCGCTGGAGATTGGCTCTTCTCATCACACATGGTACATATGGTGAGACCCGATGTAACGTCTTCAATCACGGATTTCAGGGGAACGTTCGTCTGAAGCTCCGAGACGTCGCCTTTCTTCAGAGGAGTAACTTCGCGACAAAGTGGGCATGGTATTTGGTTCCTCTCTCGTGTAGATTCAGTGTATTTGACTAAACAGTCCTTGCAAAAGGTGTGTGTACATTTCAGCTGCTTGGGTTCTTTCATAATCTGGAAGCACAGACAGCATTCCAGAGATGATGAGTCTATTACGTGTTTGCTCGCCATGGTGTATTCTGAAATAAAGTGATATGAAAGAAGAAAAAAGTGAACCAACGTCATGATGTAGATGTTCAACAATGGGACTGTCAATTCTAAAATTTTGAGTGACAAGATGAGTGAGTGGTGGAGATCAACACACTTATTTATTTGTTTAGGCGTATGTGTGTTGTTTACACTTTTAACATATTTAAGATATTCAATCATCATCTAACTGAACATCATCGGTTGAAGGAAAAAATGCGTACAACAAGGAGTGGAGTGGAGGAGATGTCAAAGAGGAGAAGTAGGAGGAAGGGGAGGAGAAGGAGACGTTGGAGGAGAAAAGGAACGAGTAAGATGAACGAAGGGAAAGGCGAGGAGAATTAGATGTGGGACAAGAAGAAGGAGAGTAAGGACCAGGCAAGGAGAAACTGGAGTAAAGTTTGCTGTGCTTCTTTGTAGAAGTGGAGAAAAGTGTAAAACAGTTATTGTGGCGGCTAGCTTGTCATTTGCATCAATATTAGAAGTCTCATGAAAATACAAGATGAATTGATGAATTGATGTATTTCTTTATGAGAGGAAGTTTACTCCTCTTCTCCCTCATCCCCATTCTCTTCATTTTCTTCACTTTCATTTCTCTCTCCTAATGTTTCATTTCTTCTTCCTGTTCTTCCTGCCTCATCTTGTTCACCTTTCCCTTCTTCTTCTTCTTCTTCCTTCCTCTTGAACATTATTATCCTGTTGCACCTTATTATCTTCTTTTATTTTGTTTATTTCACCTGTCTTTCCCCCTCCTCTACTCGCTAGTAGATTTGTCCCTCCTTTGACTTGAAACATAGACAACACTCTATGCCCTGCACCTTGACGGTATGTCTGGTTGCCATGGCACCATTTGTGAAGGGAACATAATAATTAAATCGTACTATCTTGTTGGAATAAATGGAGAATTATTTCATCGTTTTTTAAAAGTTAATTTCGTTGTTTCGTAATACACCCCCTCTGTTTTTCTCTTTCTTTCTCTGTTTCTCTCCCTCTTTTTCTCTCCCTCTCTCTCCTTTATTCTCTCTGTCAGCCTCCATCTTCTCCATATTCATATAAAAACAAATCAATCTCTCTCTCTTTCTCTCTTTCTGTCTGTCTCTCTTCTCCATAGTCATCCAAAATCTGGTCTCACCTTTCTCTTCCTCCAGCCAATTTTTCATCCCACTTTCTGCACCCCTGTCATCCCCTTCCCGTTTTCTTCTCACCTTAATTCGCTTTGTGATTTACGTCTTCACATTTTGTTTTCTTTTAAAAGAAAATGCACAATCCGACCAATATGTATGCCCATTACTTTGGCAGAAAGAAACGAAAGGCATTGAAGAAATATTAGGAAAATGTGTAGAATATGCCCCATTAATTAAAAGTACAAATTTGACATAATTTGTTATCAAATGGTACATATTTATGTTTATCGCTCATTTGTGACGATTGCTGTGTAATAACATTCAACATTCAAAATGATGGCACAAGCAAACTCCAACAAGTATGCAAACTGTACTTATGACAATAAAATAAATGAAGAAGGACTGTAAAATATCAATTTTACAATTTTGCCAATACATGTATTTCTTGAAAGCAGAATTTCATAAAATAAAATAATTCCCCTGCCCGTTGAGCCTAATTATAGAGCTCCAAGGCTTGACCCTCTTATTATCATGATCGTGATAGAAAAAAAGAAACATGCAATGTGCAAGGCAGGTAACGAAATACCCTCACAATATGTGCGCATACAATCTGAATATGTGATAAAACCGGTCCATGAACCGACTCTTCGGTAGGCTACAGGTAGATCTGATATCTAACCAATGAAGTATTATTTCGGTCTATGATACAGCTTACCAACTCGTGCGGAATATAACTGTAATGATTCAACTGATGGACATTGAGGAATGAGAAATTAATAGCTGTTGTTCAAGATAACGTACACGGAAACGACAGCATTTGCCGTACAGATGTGCGTTCAATATGGCGGCATAGAGCTTACAATACAATATGTGATATTCGAACTTGATACACAGCTCCGTATTGTGTCTTAAGCCCTAATGGACTTTGAACTCAACTCATTATGATTTTTATGCCAATGTCGTATCGTCTCTCGTACCAACACGGGATCTACCATCGTGACGTTGTATTATTGCAGCTTAAAGGGCTACTTGAGACTAGAGCCCCGACTTATAACCAGCTCCGATTGATCATAGTAGGCTATAATCAATCGTATCTTCTCAAATGTATCGTTAATTGCGATCAATCGCAAAAAATTGTGGCTGCTATTGATCTTGACGATTGATTCTGCAGATAGATCGCATATCCCTGGTTCTAAGACAGGGCCCAGGATCGACATGGGTACCTGTACTATGTTGTAGATGGCGAATAGAACGGGAAGAAATGCAAGATTTTACTATGCATAGCTCTAGCGGTTGCGGACTTGGAGGGGGTGTGGGGGTGGTGGGGTGGGGTTGGGGGCTGGGGTCGGGGGGGGGGGGGGGGCTGGGGGTGGAGGGTGTGGGCGGGGAGGAGAACTCCTGTAAAGGTGGGGGAAGTTTGTCTGCAGGATACTTATTTTTGGTCCGTAGAACTGTATTTAAAGGGTAACTTTGGTCCAACATAACCTTTGAATAAAAGCAGACCAATCAGATGAATTAGGCAGCGTATTAAGAAAAGGAATTTCCCTCCCAGCCCCCTCCCTTTGATCAAAGTATGTAATAGACAGTGCTTGATTATCCCTCAATTCTTTACAACAGACTGCAGGAGAAGAATGAGATGTGGGACAAGAAGAAGGAGAGTAAGGACCAGGCAAGGAGAAACAGGTGCAAAGTTTGCTGTGCTTCTGTGCTTGATGAATGTCTTTATAAAAGGAAGTTAAATCCTCTTCTCCCTCATCCCCTTTCTCTTCGTTTTCTTCACTTCCATTCCTCTCTTCTAATGTTTCATTTCTTCTTCCTGTTCTTCCTGCCTCATCTTGTTCACCTTTCCCTCCTTCTTCTTCCTTTCACTTGAGCATTCTTATCCTGTTGCACCTTATTATCTTCTTTTATTTTGTTTATTTCACCTCTCTCTCCCCCCTCCTCTTCTCGCTAGTAGATTTGGCCCTTCTTTAACTTGAAACATATACAACACTCTATGCACCGCACCTCGACGGTATGTCTGGTTGCCATGGCGCCATTTGTTAAGGGAACATAATATTTAAATCGTACTCTCTTGTTGGAATAAATGGATAATTATTTCATCGTTTTTTTTAAATTGATTTCGTTGTTTCGTATTACACCCCCTTTGTTCCTCTCTTCCTTTCTCTGTTTCTCTCACTCTCTCTCCTTTATTCTCTCTGTCTGCCTATCTTCTCCATATTCATATAAAAACAAATCAATCTCTCTCTCTTTCTCTCTCTGTCTGTCTATCTTCTCCATATTCATCCAAAATCTGGTCTCACCTTTCTCTTCCTCCAGCCAATTTTTCATCCCACTTTCTGCACCCCTCTCATCCCCTTCCCGTTTTCTTCTCACCTTAATTCGCGTTCTGATTTACGTCTTCACATTTTGTTTTCTTTTAAATGAAAATGTACAATCCGACCTATATGTATGCCCAACACTTTGACAGAAAGAAACGAAAGGCATTTAAGAAATATTAGGAAAATGTGTAGAATGTATCCCATTAGTTAAAGGTACAAATTCTACATTGAACTCATAATTTGTCATCAAATGGTACATATTTCTGTTTATCGCCCATTTGTGACGACCGATGTGTAATAACATTCAACATTCAAAATGATGGCACAAGCAAACTCCATTACACCGATGTAGCAACAAGTATGCAAACTGTACGTGTGAGTGTGACAATAAACTAAATGAGGAAGGACTGTTAACAAACAACTTTCGTATGTGTTATCTTCGTCACCGCCGTATAGAAATACAAGTTGCATAGCTTATTGCACATGTGAATATAACAAAAACATACCAAAAGGTAAGGGCGTACCAAATGGTTGAGTATATATGTCTTATATTTCCTTGGTCCCCTCGATCATCTTTAATGTTTTTAATGTCGTTATGAAAGAGCGGACACCAGAAACCTGTAGGCCGACCATTTAATGAAAAATGATGAGTTAAATGTGAAATCCCTACTTTTAATGAATCAAAGTTAGCACATTTTGCCAATATTTCTTGAAAGTAGAATTTCGGAAAATAAAATAAATGCCCTGCTCGTTGAGCCTAATTATAGAAACTCCCTGGCTTGACCTTCTTATCATCATGATCGTGTTAATAGAGAAAAACAAACAAACATGCAATGTGCAAGGCAGGTAACGAAATACCCTGACAATATGTGCGCATACAATCTGAATATGTGATTAAACCGGTCCATGAACCGACTCTTCGGTAGGCTACAGGTACATCTAATATCTAACCAATGAGGTATTATTTGGGTCTATAATATAACTTACCAAGACGTGCCGAAGATAGTGAACGTAGTGATTCAAATGATGGACATTGAGGAATGAGAAATTAATAGCTGCTGTTAAAGATGATGTACAAGGAGACAGTCGGAAACGACAGCATTTGCCGAGTACAGATGTGCGTTCAATATGGCGGCATAGAGCTTACAATGCAATACGTGATATTCCAACTTGATCCTTTTTGTGTGTTACGCCCTGGTGGATGTGGATGTCTGGGTTTTCCCGCACCACAATGCACTTCAGACTCAACTCTTTATGAATCCGTTTTGATGCCAATGTCGTATTGTATCTCGTACCTACCTGGAACCTGCCGTGTATTGACTGGAAAGGAGCTAACTGTGATCACCCTGCGTGAAATCAAGTTCACAGTGAACAGGTGAACAGCCAGGAACAATGCGGTAATGCTGAACACACATAGAAACCTGTTAGATAATGACACTGACGTTGACAAATCTTTACGTGGGAGTCATGTTGACATTGAAGCGAAGGGATACTAGTCTTGAAGATTACAGCAAAACATGACCAAACAATTGTTCCCTGACCGCAGGTGCAATTCTCGTTTGATTTCAGGATTCCGTGAAGGAATCTTATCAAATGCTAGAGTGGTAAATCGTGAACACGACTAGGGCCCCGTTTTATAAATAGCTCCTATTGATCATAACAGGATACAATCATATTATATCTCCTCAAATCGGTCGCTTATCTTGGATCAATCGCAAATAAATGTGGCTGCGATTGGTCTTGACGATTGATTCTGAAGAGAGATCGCAAATCCCTCGCTCACAGACAGGGCCCAGGACCCACATGGGCACCTGTAGTGTTGTAGATGGCGAATATATAAGGGACGAAATGCAGAGATTTAACTTTGTATAGTTTTAGCGGGTGAATGAGAGGGGGGGGGGGGGAGGGGTGGAGAACCCCTGTAAAGGTGATTGCAGTGTGTCGGCAGGGGTTATTGTTTTGGTCGGTAAAACCGTATTTTAAGGGTAACTCTGGTCCAAAATAACCTCTGAATAAAAGTAGACATATCAGATGAAATGAGCAACATACTAACAGAAACTCAGACATCTAATAACAACGTTATTAATGTTGCATTGCCGACACGAATATGTCTATTTCACTTAAAGAAAAATGACAACTTATCCGTTAGGATGTGACCATTACTTCCTATAGTTTTAATTCAATATCCTAAATTTTCTGTTTCCAGTCTCCCAGACCCTGATTTCCTTATTTCGATATGGCGGCATAGAGCCTACAATACAATACGTTATATTCGAACTTGATCCCTTTTGTGCGTTACGCCCTGGTGGAAGTGGATGTCTGGGTTTTCCCGCACCACAATGCAATTCAGACTCAAATCAAAGCAGCTAACTGAGAAACGGCCTTAGCCGTGATCACTCTGCGTGAAATCAAGTTCACAGTGAACAGGTGAACAGCCAGGAACAATGCGGTAATGCTAAACACACATAGAAACCTCCTAGATAATGACACTGACATTGACAGCTCTTTACGTGGGAGTCATGTTGACATTAAAGGGAAGGGATCGTAGTCTTGGAGATTACAGCAAAAAATGAACAAACAATTTTCCCTTTACCACAGGTCAAATTCTCGTTTGATTTCAGGATTCCGTGAAAGAATTCTATCAAATGTTAGAGTGGTAAATCGTGAACAAGACTAGGGTCATGTTTTACATCCAGCTCCGATTGATCATAACAGAATACGATCGTTTGTACCTCCTCAAATTGGTCGTCTATTCGGGATCAATTGCAAATAAATGTGGCTGCGATTGATCTGGACGAATGATTCTGAAAATAGGACTTCGCTCTAATACAGGGCCCAGGACCCACATGGGCACCTGTAGTGTTGTAGATGGCGAATATGACGGGATGAAATGCAAAGATTCCACTATGTATAGCTCTAGCGATTGAGATAGGTGGGGGTGTGGAGGGGTGGGAGGGAGGGGAAGGGAGCAAAAACCCTGTATAAAGGTGATGGAAGTGTGTCTGCAGGAGGATGATTTTTTTTTGTCGGTGCAACTGTATCTAAAGAGTAACTTTGGTCCAAAATAACCTCTGAATAAAAGCAGACCAATCAGAAGAATTAGGCAGCGTATTAAGAAAACTCAAAGAACTAATAAGAACGTTTATGAATGTTGCATCTCTATTTCACTTGAGACAATATGGAAACTCACCTATTACGTTATTTAGAATTATTATCTGAAATGTCCTATTATTAGTCTCCCACAAACTGATTTCTTTCTGTGGGTTTTCACGTCGTATTGAGTTGGGCAGGCAAATACGACTACTTGTACTTGGCTAACCCATCTGGGGCCTGGTGGCCTCAAGTGCTATACTAGAGCTTCTGTGAATAATGTGCTGACCGGGCTTGTCCCTTAAATTGTTGGTGAACGAAGCAGCAAGCAAGAGGCCACCAGGCCTCATCTGGCACAGTTGAGAATTAACTCCAATGGTTGATGCAATTTAATGTATATATTTATATTTTATATCTGATTGTAAGCGCTGTGATACTTTTTGTGTATAGCGCAGATAAATAACCATTATTATTAGTATTAGTATTATTATTATTTCTTGTAGAGGCTTTATTTTGTTTTGCTTAGTGCCGGAATCCGTACCACATTGGCGTTCTACCCTTCAAAGGTCCAACAGTGTCTCATGCAGAGATGGAATTTACCTCCCAGCCCCCTCCCTTTGATCGAAGTATGTAATAGACAGTGCTTCATTATCCCTCAATCCATACAGCCATAATTCAAACAGCAAAGACAAATGCAAATATTAACTCCCTGAGATCATGTACATGTAGGCCTATACCCAGTCTGCGTGTATCGAATGCGTTTAATAAAAAAGGGGCGTTTTAAAATTTAAGCATTATTTCATTTTCCTCGGAGATGAAGATCCTATGTCTTTTATATCCTAACTTTAAAAGAAAGTACATGGCGTAATGTTTGGAATTAAGGGTGGAGGGGGAGGGGCCGGGTGGGGGGGGGGGGGGGGGTCTGGGTGGGGGTGGGGGTGGGGGGGGGGTAATTGCGTCCGACTAGTACAGATGCACAAACACGCGCGCACACATACACACATGTACCACACATACATCACGCCATAGAGTTATATAAAACTAAACAGTACGTATTTAACTCTATGCATCACGCTCAAAGACATAATAACACAAGCTTAGTCAGACACATACGCAAAAACGAAAGTATGCATACACAATGCAGTTACTCTAACCAAAGGTTAAATACACAGCTCCACACCAATATATATTTTGGTGTAAACATTAACGCATGTACATACAATAACACCAAAAGCACATTTACGTTTACATCAAATCTCACACATACAAAGGAGCATATTTTGAAATAATTTGTGGGCATTATGAAAGCGTGGGGTTGTTATGCGTAAACAACGACAATAACATGTTCCCATAATTGTTTAATGTAAACATGCATTTATTTTGAAAGAGTGGAGAAAGAGGTAGTGACGGAGCGAAAGAAGAGATCGGTGTGTGAGGGATGGGGGGGGGGGGGTGGACAGCAAGAGCGTATGTATGTTTATTAAACACCTGCACATTTCTTTACGGGGTGGCCATGATTACATCAACGAAAGTTATTTATTGACAGTCCATCTCTACTTGGTCAATGGCTAGACTACGGTTTATTGTGCATGTTGCTTCATGATATACCAGTGTACAATAAAGCCGTATACTAGTCGTCTTACTGGGACTCATTTACCGACTAGGAGCTAGGCAATGCCTAGCTGTGTGGTGAAAATTACACTCATCTTCGAAGCATACTGAATGTTCTATGTGAGATGACATACAAACATACATAATATTCACACATACACTTGTCGAGAGTGTGCTGAGAACATGTGTTGAAAAGAACACCAAGACTTGACTGTGTAATAGGTATCTTTATTCAAACATACAATCTATTTACACATGCACCACTGGAAGATGTTCTGATAACGTAATACATTGTGTTAAAAAAATACAAATAGCAAAATTGATGGAAAACATGTTCTGATTGCTTTTTAGGCTGAAATGCAGACCGTCAAAACCAGTCAACTAGGAGAGAGCAGAACTTGAAATGGAAAATGAAAAACAGTTTGGATAAATGATAACAGAAAATAACAGAAAATGAAATAATCGATATTGTTAAAAACATGAAAAATAACACAAGCTCAGGAGTCGATGACATTGATATTCGAATTGTAAAATTTGTGATGATTACCATTTCAAAGCCACTGTGTAGTATTTTTAACCAATGTTTTTCTTGTGGAATTTTCCCATCAAGCATGAAAGTTGGTCGTATAACTCCAATATTTAAGAAAGGTAATCCAAAGAATGTAAATAATTATAGACCAATATCGGTTTTAACCATATTTTCTAAGATTTTAGAGAAATGTATCCAAAAGAGACTTTTAGATTTCATGAATAAATACAAAATCCTTGTAAAGACTCAATTCGGTTTTAGACAAGGGCACTCCACCTCCACTGCAATACTAGAATTAATCAGTAATATCAACAATGCTATAGATAATAAGGAAATCGCATTAACCATTTTTATTGATTTAACTAAAGCATTTGATGTTATCGATCATTCAATTTTGTTAAAAAAAGCTTTACTTCTATGGAATACGGGGCATCCCATAGTTACTTTTATCCAACTACCTTTTTGATCATAAACAGGTAACTTATATCAAAGGAATAAAATCCCAAACTAGAAATGTGAGATGTGGAGTGCCCCAGGGATCGATACTCGGGCCTCTTTTATTTCTTATTTATATTAATGACCTACCTTGTTCATCCCAATCTTTACATTACATATTATTCGCAGACGACACAAGCATATTTTATAAAGGTAGGGATTTCCAGTCAGTCTTTAATTTTGTGAACACACAGTTACAGTTTATGAGCGACTGGATGGCTGCAAATAAATTGATTTTGAATGTAGTAAAAACAAATTATATAATATTCGGTCCATCCAAAGCACATACTTGTAATGTGGATTTATATTATAGGAATGAAAAACTAACCAGAGTTTCAAATACCAAATTTCTAGGTGTTTTTATCGATGAAAAGTTATCGTGGAATAATCATATGAACTATTTATGTAATACACTATCCAAAAACATTGGAATCCTTTATAAATTGCAGTTCTTGCCGCACAGTGTTTTAAAAATATTGTATCATTCACTAGTATCACCTCACCTAAATTATTGCAATACAGTTTTGATCTTGATCGTCTTATGAAACTCCAAAAACGTGCAATCCGTGTGATTACCTCTTCGCCATATTTAGCCCATTGTTCACCTCTGTATTTTAAAACACACATTTTACCTCTACAAAGCAGTATATCTTTAGAGACAGGTGTTTTTATGTTCAAATTGTGCAATGATTATTTACCAGATTCGTTCTATGACTATTTTACCGAGAATCGTGCAATACACAGTTATAAAACTAGAATTTCTGAAAACATTCATATACCTTTACACCGCACTTCAATAACTCAGTCTTCAATCTTTTATCATGGACCCAAACTCCGGAATAGCCTTCCTACAACGATCAAAGAAAGTATTACATTATCTCAATTCAGACGTCTATTTAAGCAACATCTGTTCAATACATTAGTATCCTTTTAAAATTTGCCTCAATACATTGTTCTCATCCTTTCATTTTTAATGTCGGTTGTGCTGTTTCTCGTTTATATTTTGCTGTATTGTAATGTTCTGTTCTTTGTTTTTTGTAACGGTGTCATTTTCACACAAGTTTTTGTAACTTCCTCAATGACTCCGCCACTATGTAAATTAATGTTTGTCTACTTCTTTATATTTTGTATGTTTTTTTTTACGTGTGGAAATAAATGAAATGAAATAAACATTTATTCTGAAAATTCGGGGAAATCACTGTCCCAAATGAAGATAAGGTTGCTTTGGCTGAAAAATCCCACCACGATGCGGGAGTCCGTCGATCGCCTTCCATGCCCGGTAACTTTTTGTGGTCTACCAGTCCACGATTCCCACAACTATCGTCGTAGTCCCCAATGCAGTAATTCAATTCACTAACAAAGACAATATGATTATAAAGTAAATAAATGTCCGCTCATATCTGTGGTCTATAAGTCCATTTAATAGAAATCCACACACACCCATTAGTAGTAAAGGCTTGCATATGAATGTCTAACTTTCAGTAATTGACTCTGGCCGAGTGCTGATCAACTCAACCATCAACACCGACTTAACTGCAATAGCGCCCTCTTTAAATCATTTCATTATAAATACAGAATAATTATCTATACATCTTGACTTGCTATAATAGCACACAAACAAACCCTTTAAGGTTACATCAAATGAAACACATGCAAACAAACATTCGTGAAAGAATTTGAGGGCTTTATGTAAGCGTTAAGTTATTATGCGTAAAAGTAAAACGACCATGCAAACAATAATTGATTTAAAAAGAAATTTTAGGCATACACCCAGTAGTAAGGATAGCGTGCTCCATCCTGTAAATGAACGAAAAACAAGTCAGACAAAAATCTTGGACCCAGACGGGATTTGAACCTGCAGTCTACTGCTTACCGGGCAGCGACTTAACCACGCAAGTTACTTGTAGTTCACGGGTCAAGACACGACATTATGAAAACAAATACCCGAAAGAGTCTCATTTCATCTAGCTGACTCATTAATATTCATGAGTAGTCCGCTGTAGGCACAATTCGGCTAGAATTTAGTGAAAGGGATTTCTGGGGTTATTTCAATTTACAAAGAAATTTTAGGCATACACCCAGTAGTAAGAATAGCGTAGATCCTGTAAATGAACGAAAAACAAGTCAGACAAAAATCTTTGAACCAGACGGGATTTGAACATGTCTACTGCTTGCCGGGCAATCATTGATGTTGTAAGGAGTGGAGAAAAAGGGAGTGACGGAGCGAAATGAGAGGTGTTTATGTAAGGGATGAGGGGAGGGGAGGGGGGGGGGGGAGGGGCGAGGGGGGGGGGGCAGCAAGAGTATAATTATTTATGTTTGTTTGTATCTCTTCCACGTGTGTTTAACATGCTTAATGTATTATTTTTTTCTCAACACATTCTTACACCATGTCTTATTATTCTCTGATCCCGTCTATCTTTGTATCTGCCCCTTTTTCTTCCCTCGCTCTCTCATTCTCCCTTTTCCCCCTGTCTCCCTTTCCAACTCCCTCCCTCTCCCTCTCCCCCTCCCTCCCTCCCACCCCCCCCCCCCCTCTCTCTCTCTCTCACTCTCTCTCTCACTCTCTCTCTAATACACACACACACACACACATACATTGTTTCCCCCACTCTTTTCTCTCCTTTATTTTCCTTATTGCTTATTCTCCCCCGCCCTCTCTCTCTCTCTCTCTCTCTCTCTCTCTCTCTCTCTAAGTCCCCTCTCCCCTTCTCTTGGATCTGTTATCTGTCTCTTGCTCTTCATCTCTCTCCACCAACACCTTTCCTCTCTGTCTCACTCCTGGAACTACATGTCTTATAACAAACACACGAATTGGAATCTACCTGTGTCCACACCTGTAAAAGAAAACAATCGAGAAATACAGAACTCATTTTCATCTGCATTTACAAAGCGTTCTTAGTAGTGTTTAATAAATGAGCGAGTGAAAATAGTCGTTTCTAATACAAAAACAAGATTTGCCACTACAACATATTAATCCCACATGATCGATGTACTTGGTAATAGTAATATGTATAGGTTCTACATAGCAATATACATGATATAGTATCATATCATAGGGATTAAGTTCCATTCATGTATCTTACTTTATCTGCTTCCAAATCGCTACCCCAATCACCACAGGAACAACCTTTACACATTCAATACATTCCTTTCGTCTTAGACTCTCTGGTTCCATCCCCAATAATTCTGCTTCTGACTTTTTTTGTCAATGGTTGTATCATAAACAAAAACAATCGCATCAAAATATTACACACACTGCACGCTGATGTTGCCTGAATAATGTTGACCCTTTACATACTCTATGCGCCGACCATGTAGTGTATAGGTAGTACATTAAATATACACAACTCACGGACTGACAGAACGATATTGATACAAGGGTATACGTATACATTGAATTAAAAGCTCTATTTCAATAAAAACAACTCATTCTGTGATAGAACATGTAAACTTCAAATCCACCTGAAATGTTATTTACAAATACCAACATAAGTACATGACGAATTGGAAAATTGAATAAAAACAAGACAGTAATGTTAATTAGATTCATGACAGTAAGAAAATACAGTAATGTAAACAATTGAGCACATATATATATATATACACCATTATCATTACTCTTGAATTTTGAGAAGTAGTACTTAAAATTATACTACATGTAGTATCTCATCCTTAAATACATTAGGACACTCTCACATGTTAGGTAAATAAACACTATGTACACTATAATTACTTTATTTACATATCATTGCGTGCCTTATTCACTTCTCTTAGTTTACAAAGATATGCACCGAGGAGCTTACTTCTTACTTTACATTGTGAATATATACAATAACTTCTCACTGTCCTTATATCCGTATGCTAGTCTACTAAACAAGACTTATTACCGACTGGTAGTAAGACTTGCTGCTGAAAGTTGTTCTAAACATAGAATAGCCAAACAAAGCCATTCAAACTCAACTGATTAAACCCGGATCAAATCTCAATTCTGTGCATTTCCTTCAGACAGAATTAACGCTCTCGTTAAAATGTCCGTCCCTGGTTTTTACATTGGTTAAGTCATCACAAGGTAAGGTCAAAATTACACCATTCCTCAAAGGTTATATTCATTTCTACGAACAATGGCTTAATAATTATACGAACATTGTGAATTTGAATTACATGCACGTTCTTATGCGATCTCATTCAGACTCACAACACAATGATGGTGGGTGGGTGTGACAGGTTGTACATTATAAGTGTTATTTATATCACATATGCACTAATATAATTGAACTACTCCTATATCCTGTAGACAGAATGGTTGCTCGGGATATTGAGTTGTATACTACCTGTTATCGTGTTAGATAGGCATTTTCCTCATAATTACCAGAAAAGCAGTATGTGCTTCTCTCAAACAAACGATTAATATGTAAATGTTGACTATGTTTTGCTTAAAACATGGAGTGGTACTAGTTTTGCTCTGCGCTTCAGCTCATATCTTTTCAAGAAAATGATTTCATTAAATAAACATAATTCAGTTCCAAATGCATAATTCATCTACTGATTAAATACATAAGAATCCAAGTAATAAGAAACTGCATTGCTATCGAAGGGCCTCTACTCAATAGTATATGTCCACGTTAATGCCGAATCTATTGACTCGTCTCACCAGTGAGAGGGACTGATGTCTTACGGAAGATGTGTAGGTTGTGATCAACGCATAAAGCGATCTCACCCGTCGAGAATTCCCTGATAGCGTGCACAAAGCCATCGACAGGGTAGTCGGCGAGGACTCTCCTGACGAGCCTCAGCTGATTCGTGTACAGATCGACACTCACCCGATCAGCCTTCCTCCATCCAATCAGGATGTTGTCATCCTGCAGCACAGCAACGCGCGCACCGAAGCCCTCATCGCTGACGTCATACATCACATTGCCCTCTCCATCCACCACTCTGACTGATGACCAATCACTCAGTACCAGCATCTCGCTGTGATTCATGGTGCAGACAGTGTAGGGTCTATACCCAGGACAAGGGATCTCCCTCATTGGTGGCCCACCCACAGGAGTAAAGACGCGTACTACCTTAGCATTCATACACCCTACATATATATGATCGCATCCATCGACATCCATACCTCCGCATATATCAACCCTTTGAAACGATACTGCATTGCATTTCTCCCCCGTCTGTGTGTAGAGAGATATGTGACCATCCCAGTCACGTACTGCATATCGTCCATCACGCAAGACAGACACACACTGGACATCCTCACCCTGCATCCTTCTCTCATGTAACTCATTCACACTGTACACCTCTACCCCATCATAGCCATGTCCCACTACCATCTTGCCATCACGCGTAGCTGCAAAGCTGTACGCGTCCGCGCTGGTGAGGGCCAGCTCATTGCTCTTCTCCAGGCGCCAATGGTTGTAGCTCACCTCACCCAGACTGTGCTCGGCATTAATCCTGTACGGGGTGAAAGTCAGACATTCCGCCCGACTCACAACTTCCTTTGCCCTTTTCAAGTCTTTCCCATCATGACCATTCACACTAGCCAAGTTTTCCTGTAACCTACCACAGACGTTATCATGGACAGATCGAGCGTCTCCCTCTATCAGAGTATCTAACCCATTCTCGACTAAATCTTTTGCACTGGTGATGCATCCTAACTTAAATTCTCGCTCGTCTCTTATTTTTTGCAGTTCTCTTTTTATTTGGTCCCTGATTATGTTACATTCTTTGATGAGCTTACCTCGGTTCTCGTTGTACTGTTGGATTAGATCATCATACGCCTTGTTTATTTTCATGATTAGTTTGTCAACGCAGGGGTCAACTTTTGGCAGTTCGACGTCCACTATTTCTTGCGTCTCACCTTGGAATGAATCAAGGGCAGCGTTTATCTCGATTTGAAGAGATTTAATGTTATTTGTCAGCGCCTTGATATACGTTGTAGCATCTGCAATATCATGATCTGACCCACCGTGATCAAGCACACGACACCTGAAGCACACCGACTGTTTGCATGTAGTACACACCCACTCCTTGTCTTCTAGTGGGTGTTCGGTGCACTTTCGTTTAACCTTGAACTTCCCTCTGAGAGCGTCCTCTACGGTAACTGTGATGTGACGTGCTGTCTTCGTGAACCCCCTGTGACCATGCACACAGGCTTCGCACATAAAGTCACCACATTCCTCGCAGAAACACACCGCTGGAGACTGGCTCTTCTCATCACACATGGTGCATATGGTGACGCCCGATGTGACGTCTTCAATCACGGATTTAAGGGGAATGTTCGTCTGAAGTTCCGAGACGTCGCCTTTCTTCAAAGGGGTAACTTCGCGACAAAGTGGGCATGGTATTTGGTTCCTCTCTCGTGTAGATTCAGTGTATTTTACTAAACAGTCCTTGCAAAAGGTGTGTGTACATTTCAGCTGCTTGGGTTCTGTCATAATCTGGAAGCACAGACAGCATTCAAGAGATGATGAGTCTTTGACGTGTTTGCTCGCCATAGTGTATTCTGAAATAAAGAGATATGAAAGAAGAAAAAAGTGAACCAACATCATGGTGTAGATTTTTAACAATGGGACCATCATTGTTACATTTTGAGTGACAAGCGGAGGGAGTGATAGAAGACAACTAATCGACTTATTTGTTATTTGTGCGCGGGTGCGTGTTGTTTACACTTTTACCATATTTAAGATATCCAATTATTATCTAAATGAACTCATCGGTCGAAGGAAAAATGAGAACAGCACTGAGTGAAGCGGAGGAGATGATAAAGAAGAGGAGTAGGAAGAAGAGGGTGAGAAGGAGACGTGGGAGAAGGAAGAGATAGAGTAATATGAAAGAAAGGAAAAGCGGAGAAATGAACTATAAAAGAGTCAGAGTTGTATTATGCAAAACATTAGCAACTGATTTTCTTTATATGAATAATCTGTTTCTTTAGTCAACGAGTTTCCCTTGCCTTTGTCTTATATCATTTTCGTAATCCCGTTCTTTGGTCGCCTCTCTCTCAAGTATTTTCTCCTCTTTCTTTTCCATCTTTCTATCTCGCCCAATCTCTTGTTCCTTTTTGTTTCCGCCCTCTCCCTGTCTTTTCACCCTTTCCCTCCCTTCCTATCCTTCCATCTCCCACTCGCATTTTCACTTCTTTTTTTCACTAATATTCCACGCTCTGCTCAGTGTGTTTTTCTTTACATGCTCTATTTCAATCTTTCACTCTCTTATCAAGCATGCGACATCTAAAACCTACTGATTGATAATATGATTTTCAGACCCATTCCTTTTCTACTTGTATAAATTATGTTTTGGCGCAGTTTCGCTTGATCGTCACCTTCGCACTAATGACATAATCAATGCTTACTAACACGTGGCTTGCTTTGGGTTTTTATCTTGCAGTGATCATGGGCGCACGATTTACACAAATACTGACTGCATTTCTTGCAGAAACACAGTGCCGGTGATTTAGTGTTATCCTCGATGTTACACAGACTGTGCATGTCTGTACTCCACATTTAACATTCGTCAACTTAAGTCAACTTAAGAGGGATGTCTGTTAAAAGCTTCGAGTCATCGCCTTCTTTCAATGAATTTGTCTCGCAACAAACATGGCAGAGCGGGCAAGCTAGCTTGATATTTTCCATCTCGGATCTTAAAAACGTGAGAGAATGCTAGTAGATTTGGCCCTCCTTTAATTTGAAACATATCCAACACTCTATGCCCTGCACCTCGACGGTATGTCTGGTTGCCATGGCGGCATTTGTGAAGGGAACATGCAGATGTCTTGTTGGAATTAATGGAGAACTATTTCATCTTTTTTTTTTCTAAAATGAATCTTGCTGTTTCGTAAAACATTCCACTCGGTTTCTCTCTTTCTCTCCTCTCTCTCTCTCTCTCTCTCTGTCTGCCTCTCTTCTCCATATTGAAAGAATGTCTCTCTCACTCTTTTTCTCCTCAATATTATTCACCACCTGGTCACACCTTTCCCTTCCTCCAGCCAATTTTCTATCCCGCTTTCTGCACCACTCTCATCCCCTTCTTGTTTTCTTCTCACCTTCGTGTTTGCGATTTTCGTCTTCACATTCTTTTTTCTCTAAAAAAGAAACTGTGCAATCCGACCAACATGCCCACCTCTTTCACAAAAAGCAACGAAAGGAATTCAAGACATATAGACAAACTGTGTAAAATGTGTCCCATTAAAAGTACCAATTTCACATTGACCTCATTATTTGTTATCAAATGGTACATTTCTGTTTTTGCTCATTTCTAACGACCTGTCATAAATCACAATTGAAATGAGGGTCAACAACCTCTGTACATGTGACATTAGACTAAATAAAGAAGGACTGTAAACAAACAACTTTATTGTGTGTTATCTTCGTCACCGCCGTCGACAAGGTACTTAACTTAGTGCATACTGTGAATATAACAAAAAATACCAAAAAGTAAAGGCGTGCCAAATTTTTGAAAATTTCTTTTTTTTTTGCTGTTGTCCTCAGTTTTAATGTTGAATATGATTACACAATGGTCGTCACAAATGAGCGAAAATCAGAAATGTTTACCATTTAATGACAAATGATGAGTGAAATGTGAAATCAGTACTTTTTTAATTAATTAAAGTTAGCACATTTTGCCAATATTTCTTGAAAGCAGAATTTCATAAAATAAAATATTTACCCTACTCGTTGAGCCTAAATGAAGGAGCTCCCTGGCTTGACCTCCTTATCATCATGATCGTGTTAAAAAAAAAAAAAAAAACATACAATGTGCAAGGCAGGTAACGAAATACCCCGACAATATGTGCGCATACAATCTGAATATGTGATTAGCCCGGTCCATGAATCGACTCTTCAATAGGCTACAGGTGGATTTAATATCTAACTAATGAGGTATTATTTGGATTTATATCCCTTATTAATATATTCCAGTTCGTTGATTGGTTAAAAGTGTGTAAAATTGGTATTAAACTTGTGCCAGTTCCTTCAAAGATGGATAATTACACTATACTTTCGATTTTAATGCTTGATATATTTGTTTAATATTCCTTTTATAAAACTATAGCGAAAAAATGAACGAGACAAAAAAAGCGGGCGTAAAAACTATAATGCACAGTGCTTGGCGGGTCATCTGCTCGCAGTCAACAAAAAAAATTGTTACCAGGAATAGAGCATGCGCAGCAGTGCCAAGGAAGAAATTAGTTAATATAGCATGCGCACTGCTAGCCAGGAAAAAATAGCAAAAAATAATCGGAGCCGAGGCAGAGATTTTAATTTCTAGTTACATTATTTTGTATTCTGCGAGCATCAATCGACTAATCACGTTCCTATAATACTATACTGAAAAAAAATACTATTTCTTGACGTCAGAGGAAAAAGAAGGTACTATTTCGTGATGTCGTGGCAAAATTGTCGCCCTTTTCCCTGTCTCGATATCGGTTCATCCTGGGTAAATGCGCGACTCGCAAGATCTACGCGGTACATTAATTTTCTTTCCAGCTTCTCTTTTTTTATTTTAGAGTTTTAGCGGAAAATATTTGGGCGCGCTAGGGGAGCTCCCGCGGTGTTGCGGGGAAAAAATACAAATGAACCGGACTCCTAACATTCGGAGCTTAGAGCATGGACACTATCACAAGGTCCATGGTAAGGATTCAATTAATGAACAAAGAACATATTAATGAGGTGGAGGGCGTGCGGTACCATTTTCCCTCGACCTCGGTAAAATATTACTACACGCCCTGATCCACTTAACCTCGGGGACCATAGATTCCACAAAGATCCCGAATAAAGATCATGAAATATTTGTATACTATGTTATTACTTACCAACTCGTGCAGAAGTTAACTGTAGTAATTGAACTGATGGAGATTGCGGAATGGTAGATTAATAGCAGTTGTTGAAGATAACGTACAAGGAGACAGTCGGAGTTGTCGAGTACAGATGTGCGCGCTAAATGGCGGCATAGAGCTTACACGTCACTGTTATGTGTGTTACGCCCCTCAAGAGGGGTGTTTCACTGAGCTGTTTAAGAACGACGTTGCGCATGACTGCTGACCCTTTCTTGTGGAGAAAGCCCACTGGCCTGTTTTATCACAGTGGAAGTTTATTTCCAACAATCCAAATCAAATTTAACAAATCATTAACTTTGTATTCAGACACTTGATGATAACAAGAATTTTTAATTATAAACATCAGTTTTGAACTCAACGTGATGGGAATCAAAATCATTGCGAATCTGATTTTAGCACAAGAAAGGGTCACCAGTCTTGTGTAAATCGTTCTTACTTTAAGTGCAGCTTTGTGACGCCCCGCCCCCCCCCCCCCCCCCCGGTATTTGTGTGTGTAACACTGTGGATATGGATGTCTGGCTTTTCCCGCACCACAATGGACTTTGAATTCAACTAATTATGAATCCTTTTGATGCTATTGACTTTTATCAAATTGATCTCGTATAAACAGGGAACCTGCCGTGTATTATTGCAGGTTAAAGGGCTAACTGATAAACGGCCTTAGTCACTCGGTATGAAATTAAGTGTACAGTGAGTCGTAGTCGGGAACAATGCGGTATGCTGAACAAACATACAAACCTCATAGATAATGACACTGAATATGACGGGATGAAATGCAGATATTTTACTATGCATAGCTCTAGCGGTTGCGGACTGGGGGGGGGGGGGGGGGGAGGTAGGTAGGTTGGTTGGTACAACTGTATACAAAGGGTAACTTTCGTCCACAGTAACCTTTGAATAAAAGCAGACCAATTAGATGAATAACGCGGCAATTAATTTGAGGAAAGTCAGGTTGCTAATAAGAACATTATGAATGTTGCAGGCAGATACGAACATCTCTATTTTACATGAGGCAATATGGAAACTCACCCATTACGTTGTGACCATCATTTTTGTCCGAAATCAATATTACAAGCCTTATGTGAATACAAGATATGACTGATTTGATGTATGTCTTTATGAAAGGAAGTTAAATCCTCTTCTCCCTCATCCCCAGTCTCTTAATTTTCTTCACTTCCATTCCTCTCTCCTAATGTTTAATTTCTTCTTCCTTTTCTTCCTGCTCCATCTTGTTCACCTTTCCCTTCTTCCTCTTCATTTCTCCTCAACATTCTTATCCTGTTGCACCTTATTCTCTTCTTTTATTTCGTTCTCCCTGTTCTCCTGCTTCCTCTTCTTTCTCCTCTCTCTTTCCCCTTTCTCCTCCCCTCTTTCCTTCTCCTCTTTCTCCTCTTCCTACCCTTTCTCTTCCCTTATTCCACTTCTTTGCTCCCTTCTCTTTCCCCCTTCCCATTTCACCCATCCCCTTCTACTTCCTGCTCCTGCTCCTGCTCCTGCTCCTCCTGCTCCTGCTTTTCATGAAATCAAACACATGCGAACAAACATATCGTGAAAGAATTTGCGGGCATTATGTAAGCGTTATTATTATGCGTGAAGGTAAAACGACAATAATTAAGTTCCTGCCTTTTAATGTAAACATGCTTTGATTTTGTCAGGAGTGGGGAAAAAGGGAGGGGAGGTGCGAAAGGAGAGGTGTTTATATGAGGGATGGGGCGGGGGGTGGGGAAGTAGGGGTAACAAGAGCATGTATGTCTACTTGTTTGTATTTCTTCTTTGTATAACATATTATCATTATCATTTTTTTCTTAACACATTCTTACGCCATGCCTTTCTCCCCTTTTCTTCTCTCGCTCTCTCTTTCATACAATTACTCTCTCGTTCTCCCTTTTCCACTCTTCTATCTCTATCTCTACCCCCCCTCTCTCTCTCTTTCTCTCTCTTTCTCTCTCACACACACACACACACACACACGCACATGTTCCCCTCTCTTTTCTCTTCTTTATTTTCCTTATTTCTTGTTACCTCTCTCTCTCTCTCTCTCTCTCTCTCTCTCTCTCTCTCCCTAACTCTCCTCTCTCCTTCTCTTGTATCTGTTATCTTTCTCTTGGTCTTCATTTCTCTCCACCAACAACTTTCCTCTCTGTCTCACTCCTGGTCGTACATGTCTTATAACAAAAACACGTATTGGAATCTACCTGTGTCCACACCTGTAAAAGAAAACGATAAAGGAATCCAGAACTCATTTTCATCTGCATTTACAAAGCGTTCTTAGCATTGTTTAATAAATGACCGAGTGAAAATAGCCGTTTCTAATACACAAACAAGATTTGCCACTTCAACGTATTAATCCCACATGATGGATGTACTCGGTAATAGTAATATGTATACATTCTACATAGCATTTATACATGATATAGTATCATATCATAGGGATTAAGTTCCATTCATGTATCTTACTTTATCTGCTTCCAAATCGCTACCCCAATCACCACAGGAACAACCATTACACATTCAAAACATTCCTTTTGTCTCAGACTCTGTGGTTCCATCCCCAATAATTATGTTTCTGACTTTTTTTCCAATGGTTGTATCGTAAACAAAAACAATCGCATCAAAATATTACAAACGTGGTTTACACACACTGCATGCTGATGTTGCCTGAATAATGTTGATCCTTTACATACTCACTATCCGCTGTCCATGGAGTGTCTGAGTAGTAAATTAAATATACACAATTCACGGACTTACAGAACGATATTGTTACAAGAGTATACGTATACATTTGTTAGAACCTCTATCGCAATAAAAAAAGCTCATTCTGTGATCGACCATGTTAATTTCAAATTCAAGTGAAATGTTATTTACAAATACCAACATAAGTACATGACGAATTGGCAAATTGAATAAAAACAATACAGTGATGTTAATCAAATTAATGACAGTATAATACAGTAGAATACAATTGAGCACATCTATATACACCATGATCATTACTCTTGAATTGTGAGAAGTAGTACTTAAAAGTATACTACATGTAGTATATCATCCTTAAATGCATTATGACACTCTCACCATAGAAATATGTTAGGTAAATAAACACTATGTACACTGTAATTACTTTGTTTACATATCATTACGTGCACTATTCACTTCTCTTAGTTTACAAAGATATGCACCGAGGAGCTTACTTGTTACTTTACATTATAAATATATATAATAACTTCTCACTGTCCTTGTGACTATATTTTTCATAATCATTGCAAAAAAACTTTCTTGAGAGGTAGTGAGACGAATAGAATTTTAGAGACTTGGAGAGACTTCGTGATTGTTCATTCATAAGTATCGCAGTAGCATACAAAGTGATGTGGGGACTGTGGCTACTCAATATAGATATCCAGAGAAGACTCAAAATAGTGTTTACAAGCCATCGCAAGGAACCAATATAATAACTAAAACATCCTTCCAGTTTGGGAAAATATAGAGAGCATGTACACAGTCTCCAGACACATGCATAATTTAGGCACCTGAAACATGATTGTGTTTGGTAAGATCAAACTACTTGGTAGTTTGCCCTTTTGGGGCGTGGAACACCACCGTACAATATATCCGTATGTATGCTAGTCTACTAAACAAGACTCATTACCCACTGGCAGTAAGGGTCGCTGCTGGAAGTTGTATGATATGCTTTGATATGATACCATAATATCAATACTTTGCTTTGATATAACAATGTACATGTATCAACAATGTGCCTTTACATATCACTGGACCCTCAACAATAAGCTTTGATATAATACAATAATGCTTTATATTACTTGATAGTATCAACAATGCGCCTTGACTCTCTAGGAAACAAAAGATAACTACTTGGTTAATTATTCAGTCATTTTATGTAAAATCGATTTTTTACCATCGTAACCCATTATTTCTTGTAGTCACCTTTTATCAAGGACAAAGTAAACTTGCTAAGTGATAATGACACAGGCCCTGCAGAGCAATGGTTACTGCATTTACAGAAACAATCACAAAATGGGAAAATTATACATTTTCATGAAATTCAATCCGGTATCAACCGAAATAGATCTAGTTTTTTTTCACAATACGAAACAACTAAAAATGCGACAGTGTGAAACTATAACGAAACTGCATTCTTATACTGCCAGATGCGTCTATTTCAATTGTATTTGCCTGACCAAACAAATATCGGCATTAACTATCATGACTACTGGCTACAGGCACACACGAGCCTGAATAGACTATGAAAACTGATTTGTTTATGAGATCACCCATTGATTCATCTCATGATGAACTGTAATCTCTAGGAGATAGGAGTCACACAAATCTGATTGATACAAAACAAAATCACAGCATGAACATAATTCTGGTACATGTACAATGTATTATCATTGGCAAAACATTCCATTCTTTGAAGAAAAAAACAACAACTGAATACATATAAAAAAAAGACCTTAACCACACTATATGTAGCCTATAGTGTGATCATAATTCACATCTTTAACCTCACATGGAAGATAATATGCAAACTCCACACACTTTGTATGCTTGTAACACACATATTATGAATCTATTCGTGTCTTAAATTAAACGATTCAACTTAATACAAAACAAGTCAACTTCAACGATTACGACAAACCAATAGCATTTCTTTTTTAAGCTTGTAAAAATATTGACAGTTTTCAAGTAGTGCATACCTTCAAATTGGCAATGTCATTCACTTGAACTTTCTTCAAAATAACGTTTGTTATAAACGGCACCACAGCCGTAGACAGATTTTGGCCAACTCGTTTTCAATAGGTCATGACATGGGCATATTGTTTGTTATTTGCTTGCCCAACAAAGCAACACGCATCATGTATGTGCATAGATGTACTGCAACAGTTTCACCTTCGACGAGAAGTAGGTCACATCTTATCAGAAGCCCGGAGAAGCTCACAGGGCCAGTAAGCGAAAGCTTTAACCTACAACGAGAAAATCTCTTGAATGTGTAAACAGAACATTTTCAAAATTCAGATCTATTCGAGACCTTTACAAAAACAAGTCATTATCTTTTTGCATATAAGAATAAGGATTATCTACAAATATATTGGTGTGATTGTGTCGCACATTTTACATCAAATAAAGAATCCACATTGTGAGAAGGGTTCAGAGAGCTGCAGCAAGAAACGTGTGTTCGGAACAAAGTTCGATTATAACGTCGGCACAACAACTCAGGCCTGAAGGAGGTTCATATTACTAGAATACCGCCCTCCCGCGTCGTCTGTACGTATAGTCATGTTTTGATACGCGATTGGTACCAGCACATGATGATTTGGGGTAACTGCGAGCGTAAACATTACATAACGGTTCGTAGTAAACACTGGATATCATATCTATTTGTGTGTCTTGTTCAACAACGATTTCTGCTGGAGAGAAATCGCAGAGATGTGGAAAACTATTGCTGTTTTAAACCCTTTTTTAGTTTGGGGAGATTTTGAGAATAAAATCATGTTTTTTTAGAATTTAATTCTATTCCCATCACAACCACTGATCTAAAAAAGAAGGTAAAAAAACATTTAGTGGCGTGAGTCATGTTGACAAATGATCATGAAAATAAAGTGAAGCTGCGTGCATTTAGTTATATTTACAGAAAATAAAAATATACTGCAAGTAGTAACTATCACGTCAAACTATAATTTTTGAATAATATCTAATAATGCTCGTTTTTGTTAAAGAATGCAGTGTTACAATTCAATGCAATTTTCGCTGAACGTATATATTCTAAATCTCATCTTATGTGTCAAAGTATGTGTGAGTTGGTCGATGAGTATTATGCTGAACAGGTTATTTTCATTGACGTGTCAACGTGAATAGAGGCTTTCATTGACTCGTCTTACCAGTGAGTGAGTCTGGTGTCTTACGGAAGATGTGTAGTTTGTGATGATCGCATAAAGCGATCTCCCCCGTCGAGAATTCACCGATAGCGAGCACATCGACAGGGTAATCATCGAGGACTCTCCTGACGAGCCTCAGCTGATTCGTGTACAGATCGACACTCACCCGATCAGCCTTCTTCCATCCAATCAGGATGTTGTCATCCCGCAGCACAGCAACGCGCGCATGGAAGCCCTAAGCCCTTATTGCTGACGTCATACATCACATTGCCCTCTCCATCCACCACTCTGACTGATGAGCGATCACTCAGTACCAGCATCTCGCTGTGATTCATGGTGCAGACTCTCCAGGATTCATACCCAGGACAAGGGATCTCCCTCACTGGTGGCCCACCCACAGGAGTAAAGACGCGTACTACCTCAGCATCCTCACACCCTACATATATATGATCGCATCCATCGACATCCATACCTCCGTATGCATCAACCCTTTGAAACGATACTGCATTGCATTTCTCCCATGTCTGTGTGTAGAGAGATATGTGACCATTCCTGTAACGTACTACATATCGTCCATCACGCAAGACAGACACACGCCAGACACCCTTACCCTGCAGCCTTCTCGCCTGTAACTCATTCACACTGCACACATCTACCCCACCATGAAACCAATAATGTCCCACTACCATCTTGCCATCACGCGTAGCTGCCAAGCTGCACGCGTCCCCGGCGTTGAGGGCCAGCTTATTCCTCTTCTCCAGGCGCCAATGGTTGTAGCTCACCTCACCCAGACTGTGCTCGGCATCAATCCTGTACGGGGTGAAAGTCAGACATTCCGCTCGACGTACAACTTCCTTTGCCCTTTTCAAGTCTTTCCCATCATGACCATTCACACTAGCCAAGTCTTCCTGTAACCTACCACAGACGTTATCATGGACAGATCGAGCGTCTCCCTCTATCAGAGTATCTAACCCATTCTCGACTAAATCTTTTGCACTGGTAATGCATCCTAACTTCAATTCTCGCTCGTCTCTTATTTTGTGCAGTTCTCCTTTTATTTGGTCCCTGATTGTGTTACATTCTTTGATGAGCTTACCTCGCTTCTCGTTGTACTGTTGGATTTGATCATCGTACGCCTTGTTTATTTTCATGATTAGTTTGTCAACGCAGGGGTCAACTTTTGGCAGTTCGACGTCCACTATTTCTTGCGTCTCACCTTGAAATGAATCAAGGGCAGCGTTTATCTCGATTTGAAGAGATTGAATGTTATTTGTCAGCGCCTTGATGTACTTTGTAACATCTTCAATCTCATGATCTGGCCCACTGTGATCAATGACACGACACCTGAAGCACACCGACTGTGTGCATGTAGTACACACCCACTCCTTGTCTTCTAGTGGGTGTTTGTGGCACTTTCGTTTAACCTTGAACTTCCTACTTATAGCGTCCTCTACAGTACACGTGGCGTGACGTGCTGTCTTTTTCAACATCCCGTGAGCATCTAGGCACGTTTCGCACATGAAGTCACCACATTCCTCGCAGAAACGCACCGCTGGAGATTGGCTCTTCTCATCACACATGGTGCATATGGTGAGACCCGATGTAATGTCTTCAATCACGGATTTCAGTGGAATGTTCGTCTGAAGCTCCGAGACGTCGCCTTTCTTCAAAGGAGTAACTTCGCGACAAATTGGGCATGGTATTTGGTTCCTCTCTCGTGTAGATTCACTGTAATTGACTAAACAGTCCTTGCAAAAGGTGTGTGTACATTTCAGCTGCTTGGGTTCTTTCATAATCTGGAAGCACAGACAGCATTCCAGAGATGATGAGTCTATTACGTGTTTGCTCGCCATAGTGTATTCTGAAATAAAAAGACATGAAAAAAGGAAAAAGTCAACCAACGTAATGATTTCGATGTTGTATAATGGCACTGTCAATGTTACACATTGAGTGACAGGGAGGAGGGGGGGGGGGGGGGGTGTGGTGGTGGAAAATAACCAATCGACTTATTTTTGTATTTTGTAATATTTTTTTTTTGTGTGTGTTTGTTTGTGCGTGTGTGTATGTGTTTGTGTGTGTTTGTGCGTGCGGGTGTGTGTTTGTGTGTTATTTACATTTTAAAGATGTTAAATCATCATCCAACTGACATTAGCGGTCGAAGGAGAAAAATGAGAACAGCTAGGAAGGAGTAGAAGAGGGAAGACTTGACAAGGAAAAGGAGCAAGAGGAAGAGACGAGGGAGGAGGAAGAGAAGGAGTAAGATGAAAGAAGGAGAGAGCGGTAAGATGAGGTATCGATGAGTCAGAGTTCAGTGATGCAGAACTTTAACGACTGATGTTCTTATGTAAATAATCTGTTTAGTGTTGTCAAGGATTTCCCCTTGCCCTTTGTCCTACACCGTCTCGGTAATTTCACTTTGTCCCTATCTCCCCCTCTGCTTATTCTTCCTCTCTCTCTTCTCCAGTTTTCTTTTTTGCGTCTCATTTCTCTCTTCCCTTATCCCTCCGCCTCCCCCTCATTCCACCCCCCCCCCCATCTTTCTGCCCTTCTATTTCCCTTTCACCCCATATCTCCCTCCAAATGTTACTCTCTCTCTCTATCTCTCTCTCTTTCTCTCTCTCTCTCCACTCTGTTTTTCTCTACTTCAAACTTTTACGCTCTCGTCACCACCCTCCCCCATATCTCTCTTAATCTCTCCCTCTCTCCTTAATACCCCCTTCACCTCTCATTCTCTCTTCTCTCTC
>OZ022597.1:15576075-15686097 GCA_963669155.1 Arbacia lixula
CACCCCTTTCTCTCTCACGGAAAGAAAAATGTGTCTCGCGTCGTCATCATGGTCAAAGTATAACGAAGGATTGTTTCAAATGAAGGCCATCTTACCTTGATCAGCTACTTTACAAAAGTTCGTCCGACTTCAAACTTGAGCTTTCGTGTACCACGCACAGATTTAAACACAGGTGCTGGGACGTTTGCTCCACAATGCAATTTGAAAACAAAAAAGAAGAAAGGAGTGCAATTACCGCGAGGGGAATGATGTAAGATCTACTGTCTCCTATATGGCTTACGTTATCACAAAGTTGATGTAAGTTCTAGTCTTAGATGAAAGTATCCGAACTCTGATGCCGAAGTCAAACTACTAGGAGACAGCTGAAACGATAGCGTCGACCATTTGCTGTGCATTCAGTATGAAATGATACAACATACATGATAACGCTCTTTATAAACATGGTAAATGGTTTCGTTTTGGCTCGCGTGTATGACTCAGCTACTGTTGTGCTGCTTTTCTTCCTGTGCACGAAACCACAGTTCATAACATTTTTTGTCTTTGTTGCGCGATACTTCCGGTGACACCTCGATCGTACCATCCAGAACCTTGTATGATATTGCAACATACATTATAACATCTGACATCATTTCGTCATCATGTTCATGTTAGCTGATATCACGGTCATAGAAAACGCACGGCAGCACTGTAACGTAATAAGCAAGTGTATGAATACGGTTGTGAGCTACATAAAGCTGAGAGAATTGACTCTGCAAGAAACAAGTTGAATAAGGCAAAGCAATATCACACATATCACACGTAATTTTTTTGAAGAGAGTTTTCGGCAGAGAGGAAATTTCTCGGCACATTTCTTTCTTTTCAGCCTTGCCTACTAAAGAAGTTACACGAGCAGAGAAAATGTCAGTTGTGCCAAAAATTTATCAGCCGTCGTGCCAACAAGCACGAAGAATCGTTTTGATTATTTAAAATGTTTTCTTGTTCTCTTAGCATGTTATTAAATCGAAACCAGTCCACTATGGCAGTCCAAATAATGAATTTGAAGAAACCGTTGATAGGTCCCTCGATTACCGCCCGACAAAATGAGGACACGAGGCCATCTGGTGTATGGTTGGTGATACTTTATTATGTAGGAGAAAAACCCCCTAGTTATGGGGCGGACCTTCTTGCGACCTAGGACATGAGGTCGAGCACTGGGTTGGAGTTTGTAGTGGCTTGGGCAATACTGTACAAGTATGCCACGTACTGGACGGCCTTGCCACGTACTGATGGGACGGCCTTGGTACGGACAAAAACAAGGACAACCACTCTCGCTGGCTAGTAAGATGCAAGTGACGCTAACGCGCCTACCCGAACGGGCCTTGCCCGACATAGCTACTTTGCATATATCGGCGAAACAATTTTACTAACATTAATTGAGTAATGCTAAGTATGTTGAGTTAATTGAGTAGGTGAAAACTTTTGAATAGAAAAGTATATCACACACAGGTTAAAACAATCCAAAACGACTCGTAATGTTCATATAAAATGTTATATAGTAATTAAATTAAATGATATGATAAATGAATGACAGGACTACTTAGTCGGCGAGGAGATAAATAAGTGACACGTTTTCTATACATTGTGACGTGGCTAAAAACGGCGCCAAAAGAAAACTGCAGTGTCCTTAAGAAAACAAACCAAAATATAATGTTCACGCTTTTGGTCGCTACAAAAAGTCCCCCGTTAGTAATGAAGTTATATGTAAACATTTTCAGACACTAGGGAGTGTATGAAACGCTGTAAGATACAATCTTAATACACTTATGTTACAGTGGGAATAACTACATTACGGTCAACAATGAAGTACACATTGTATACCGATATAACCTCACGACTAATAAATCCAAAACTATCCAATTGCCTGGTATCGTTTAGGCCAATGAACATGGCGACCAGACCTTGTAATTCTAACTGGAGGGGTTGTGTTGGTGCGCTGCACCGTTTTGGCAGTTTTGGCAGTTTGCACCGTTTTGGTAGTTGACGGACTGGGTTCAGAAACTGAGTTCGTTTCATCCTTTGCAAGTACTTTGTCTGAAATCCGCGCATCGCAATCAGCTCGCTCCACGTGCGCGACCTTCAAACGATTGACGCTTACCGTTTCGCTCTTTCCCCTTATGTCTAATGTGAAGAATTTGTTGTTCTTTCTCAGGACTTTATACGGGCCGTTGTATGGCTGCTGTAAGGGCTTGCGTACTGCGTCGACTCTTACAAAAACATACGAACTATGAAACAAATCCTTCGGAACGTAAATAGCTCCTTGTTTAGTTCGCGTTGGAGTTACGGTGCAATCGCTCATGTGCTGCTTCAATCGCGAAACATAATCGCTGGGATCTAATTCGGTGCGTTCTGGGGCAATGAACTGACCTGGTAGGCGCAGAGTGGTACCGTATACCAACTCAGCTGGTGAGCATGTTAGGTCTTCTTTAACGGTAGTGCGTATACCGAGAAGTACCATGGGCAAGTGCTCATACCAGTGCTGCGGATCGTCCTGAGCTTTCAGGGCCGACTTTAGCTGCCTGTGAAAGCGTTCGACCAATCCGTTACCTGCCGGGTGGTAGGACGTCGTACGAACTCTCGTGGTTCCGAGCAGTTTGGTTAGCTCTGCGAATAATTGAGACTCGAATTGTCTTCCACGATCTGTAGTGATACAGTCGGGCGCCCCGAACACGGAAATCCATCGCTCTACAAAAGCTCGTGCGACTGTCTCTGCAGTGATATCAGCGATGGGAATGGCCTCTGGCCAGCGGGTGTACCTATCTACGCACGTGAGGAGGTAGGCATTTCCATTGGATGGAGGGAGCGGACCAACGATATCAATATGCACGTGACCAAATCGTGCGTCCGGTGCGCTGAAAGTACCGAGGGGTGCTTTGATGTGCCGATTGACCTTTGACCGCTGGCAATGCAAGCATGACTGTGCCCAATTCCGAACTGTCTTATTGACACCTGACCAAACAAAGCGGGCGGTAACGGCCTTTTGAGTCGCACGAACACCAGGATGAGATAAGCCGTGTATCGCGTTGAAAACGGCTCTTCTGTGTTCTTTCGGCACAAAAGGGCGCACAAGATTGTGTGACGTATCACATACAATCTGTTCTCCGCTACCAATCAATGGTACGCTTTCGAGTATCATGCTGTTCTGGGTATCCGAATTAAGTATCACTTGCAATTCGGGATCAGACTTCTGAGTCTGTGCAATGAGTTGAAAATCAACTCGCGTGTCAGTGTGTAAAGCATTGACCTCCGGCCGTGACAGCGCATCGGCCACTACATTGTCAGAACCTTTGATGTGCCGCAAGTCTGTCGTGAACTGCGAAAGTCTAGTTGCCTAATCTCTCTCGGATTGTATCGATCGGGCTTGGCTTGAAACGAATAGATCAATGGTTTGTGATCCGTGAAAACGCAAAATGGCCGCCCATCAAGCATATGGCGGAAATGCTTGATTGTCAGATACACAGCCAAGAGCTCGCGCCCAAACGTACTGTAGCGGGTCTCCGCCGGCTGGAGTTTGTGCGAAAAGAATGCAATTGGTTGCCAAGCATCGCATTTGAGTTGTTGCACGACACCGCCGACTGCGTGGTTGGATGCATCAACCATGAGGCTCAAGGGGGCGTCTACATCCGGGTGCGCTAGTAATGCGACTCTTGCCATTGCCTCCTTGACTTCTCGGAAAGCTACATCGCATGCCGGGGTCCACTCCAATGGCTTGCGCGAGTGCTTACCGCGCTTGCCTCGCTTTCCCAGCAAATCCGTAAGTGGAGTCAGGATATTCGCACAGTTCGGAATGAACCTTCGGTAGAAGTTCACTAGACCTAAGAGCTTCGCAAGCTCTTCAGGGTCGTCGGTGTCTTGGCTTCACGGATAGCATTGACCTTGTCGGGCAAAGGACCGATTCCCTCGCTAGTTATGCGGTGGCCAAGAAAATCCAATTCGGACGCTGCAAACTCGCATTTCTTAGGATTGATTACAACACCATGCTCTTGTAACCGACTAAAGAGTAGGCGAAGGTGTTTCTCGTGTTCCTCTTCCGTGGCACTGGCCACGAGGAGGTCGTCAATGTACGCGTACACGAAATCAAGTCCTCGTGTTACCTGATCGATGAATCGCTGAAATGTCTGTGCGGCGTTACGCAAACCGAAAGGCATTCTTTCAAACTCGTAAAGCCCAAAAGGCGTACTTATAGCTGTTTTCCCGATATCTTCGGGCGCAACAGGAATTTGGTGGTACGCGCGCACGAGGTCTATCTTCGAAAAGACACGCTTTCCTTGTAAGTGACTTGCAAAATCTTGGATATGTGGGACCGGATACCTGTCTGGAATGGTTGCACGGTTCAAAGCTCGATAGTCCCCACAGGGACGCCAATCTCCTGCAGTCTTCTTCGGGACCATGTGTAATGGTGAAGACCATTGGCTACTGGATGGGCGGATAATGCCGAGTTCGAGCATGTGCTGGAATTCGTCACGAGCAATCTTGAGCTTGTCTGGCGCTAGCCTGCGAGGTTTCGCATGTACGGGAGAACCGCGAGTCTCGATGTAGTGAACCACATCATGCTTCAAAGCTTGCGCTTTGTAGATGGGTACAGTGATATCACTGTACTCCGCGCGCAACATTTCGTAGAGCGGATGAGGGTTATCAGTCACATTGTACACCGGACTAATGCGTTGACAGTTCGCTGGGCTACCTGTTACCGTGAGACCAGTCGAACAGTCCAGCAGCTTGCGCTTGTTCACGTCTACTAACAAATGGAAATGGTGTAGGAAATCGGCACCAAGTATTCCAGTAGGCACGTCGGCAATAATGAATAGCCACCTAAATGTGCGTCGGAGACCAAAGTTCAATGTAAGCGAGCGCTGACTGTAAGTGGGAATAATCGAACCGTTAGCGGCCTTGAGCGTGATTTCTGACTTGTGCGTCCGTTGCTGCTTGGTGGGCGGAAATACAGAAACGGCTGCGCCGGTGTCGACGAGAAATTTCGTTCTCGTTTCTATGTCCCTGACATACAATAGGTGACTGTCGGTTATGTCTGACTGACCAGTAGGGTTCGTCACCCCATTGGCCCTCTGGTCTGCTAGTTTTCCGAAGTATTTTTCCGCGCGCACGGTGGTCGGCAACGGTGCGCGTTGTCACCAAACTTGTTATGGTACCAACATAGATCGTCAGCTGACGCCTCTACCGACGAGTCGCTTCTAACGCGTCTGCTGTCACGCCTCCTACTACGGCTTCGGCTGCGGCTGCGCTGGATATTTCCCACTACCGTTGTGAGATCGCGAACCAGTCTGGTGAGTTCTGTCACCTGACTTTCCAGCGCTCTAGAAGCTTTCGGCGTGGCTTCGGCATTTCGAGAGATAGCTGAAATGGCGCCGGGCGCATACGGCTGTGTCTCTACTATCCGATCCGCCAGTGAAGCCAGCTCGCTGAGCGGCAGAGCTTCACTTGTCGAGGCCAAAATCTGGCGGACGTTCATGGGTAGCCTCTTTAGGAACAGTTGTTTAAAGATGCCCTTTTCTAACTGCTGTTCACCGAGAAGCTGTTCCATCCGTCTTAAAAGCTGCGAGGGCTTACGATCACCTAGCTCTTCTTCAGTTAGCAGAAGCTGAACTCTTCGCTGTTCAGACGCGCTGACTCTTTCTATGAGGTTTTTCTTAAGTGTCGCATATTGCTCGGCGGCAGGAGGGTTAATCAAAATATCGCGTACTTCTTGTGCAACGTCTTGCGGAAGAGCGGCGATGACGTGCGCGTATTTTGTTGCCTCGTGGCTAATTCTGCGCGTGGCGAATTGCGCCTCAGCTTGCGCGAACCATATTAGGGGGTCCGTTCTCCAAAAGGGTGGAAGTTTTATTGTGATGGCTTGGACTTGTGGTACAACTACGGGATCGGGTAGCGCTTCGTTATCGTTAGACATATTGCATAGATTCACATAGAAAAATCTATAGAATACAATTATCACAAACGTTCAGTAATATCACCGAATGACTTCAAATGTTCTCAAGTTATAACGTTAATCTATATTGCCTTGATGAGAGTGACGTCAGACCATGAGTAGCGTCGGCTAGGGCTTGGAAGATGATGTCGGGCCGAGTAGTTGATCACGACGGGCTCTGCGTCACGAGTTCGGGTCTCGTCGGGCTCCGGATCACTCGGGCTGCTGATCACTTCAGGCCTTGGTTGACATCAGGCTTGTAGACCGTGTCGCTCTTTCGTAGAAGTCGGGCCTCTGAGATTACGTCGGGCTCTGCAATCACGTCGGGGTCACCACTGAAGAAACCGTTGATAGGTCCCTCGATTACCGCCCGACAAAATGAGGACACGAGGCCATCTGGTGTATGGTTGGTGATACTTTATTATGTAGGAGAAAAACCCCCTAGTTATGGGGCGGACCTGCTTGCGACCTAGGACATGAGGTCGAGCACTGGGTTGGAGTTTGTAGTGGCTTGGGCAATACTGTACAAGTATGCCACGTACTGGACGGCCTTGCCACGTACTGATGGGACGGCCTTGGTACGGACAAAAACAAGGACAACCACTCTCGCTGGCTAGTAAGATGCAAGTGACGCTAACGCGCCTACCCGAACGGGCCTTGCCCGACATAGCTACTTTGCATATATCGGCGAAACAATTTTACTAACATTAATTGAGTAATGCTAAATATGTTGAGTTAATTGAGTAGGTGAAAACTTTTGAATAGAAAAGTATATCACACACAGGTTAAAACAATCCAAAACGACTCGTAATGTTCATATAAAATGTTATATAGTAATTAAATTAAATGATATGATAAATGAATGACAGGACTACTTAGTCGGCGAGGAGATAAATAAGTGACACGTTTTCTATACATTGTGACGTGGCTAAAAACGGCGCCAAAAGAAAACTACAGTGTCCTTAAGAAAACAAACCAAAATATAATGTTCACGCTTTTGGTCGCTACAAATTCATGTGGTTCACAATGGGGTAGTTGAAACAACTTTAGATTCATAAAGAAATATAACACGATTTTGTTGGCATTAGTGCACAGATAAGCATCGCAATAATACTAAAACAAAAGAATGCATCTCATTGCGTGGCTTGATTCGCGGAGGCGCAACCAAGGCAACGACGGATTTGAAATGTTCCAAACTGTGGTTGAGTCTCAGCGAATCAAGACGACGTGCACGATGACCCAGGGATAGCCTTGGTTCCAGGCTGTTGGGTGTTGTCTGTTTCTTCTGATGCACATCTAAAACCATAACTACGTCTGGACACTGAGAGGAATTCTAGGAATGAGGAGTAAGAAGCAATTAACATCAAACTGCTACTTAATGGGGTTTATCCATATAACTTGGACACAAATGTACCAATGGCGAGAGCGACAACAACCGTGAACATGACAAGGTCATTCTGCCATCATAACAGGTCAAATTCTCGGTTGATTTAATGATTACGTAGAGAGAGGGATCGTATACAGATGATAATAAAGTTGAAATCAGACATGTCAAATGAGACCAGGACCTATAAACATGGCAGTCATAGCCACTATTATCTGCCCAGACGTTATCTTATCATTCTAGTTGCAGCAATGCGTACGAAATAAAGACACATATCAGTATGGATTTAGGCTACGAGGAATATAATCAGACCCTAGAACATGTAGCATTTATTTGGGATATTAATGAACTCCTTTGTTGGCTGAATGCCTATGTAGACAGGTATGTGTTCTGGCACTGTATGGGGAGGGTACTAAGCCCGGATAAACCTACACCCCATCCCCTGCCACATACACACAGGTAGGTGAGGAAGCAAGGGAAGTGGAGGAAGGGGGGGGGGGGGGAGGACGAGTGTTAGGGGGAAGGTTAAAACATGGGGAAAGCTTCCCATTAAAGGGATGTGCAGTAAGTAGACATAAGACATAACTTGTACAACTGTAGTCGACCCACTGCTAATAGCAGTAGATGCTTGTACTAATGTGATAAAGGCAAAGCATGATATAGCCTATCTGATATGCGCAGGGCTTTATAGTGGGCAAGTTACTGGTTGCGCGAAGGGCACTGATCGGCGCCCTCGCATGACTCATGACGGGAGAGGGCGGGCTTCGCCCTTCGCCCTCGCCCGTTAGTAGTTAGCCCACTAGCCCGACGCCTATCGGATAAGGTAAGCATGATAGGGAGAAATGTCTAGAGCGATAATGGGTGGAGGGGGCTAGTGTGTTTTCAGTGGGTGGGATGGGGGAGTGACAGAGAGTAACATAGATTACGTTGCCCAACGATGACTAACATTCATGATGTTAAGGATCTTCACTACACTACAATCATGATAATCTATCAACAACATGATTTAGCCAAGAAGGGCAAGACAGAGAGAGAGAGAGAGAGAGAGAGAGAGAGAGAGAGACAGAGAGACAGAGAGAGAGAGAGAGGGAGGGGAGAAAGGGAGAGAGAGAGACAGACAGACAGACAGAGTGAGAGAGAGAGACAGAGAGAGGGAGAGAGA
This sequence comes from Arbacia lixula, assembly GCA_963669155.1. Classification (NCBI taxonomy): domain Eukaryota; kingdom Metazoa; phylum Echinodermata; class Echinoidea; order Arbacioida; family Arbaciidae; genus Arbacia; species Arbacia lixula. The sequence goes on from OZ022597.1 coordinate 15,584,581, forward strand.
GAGAGAGAGAGAGAGAGAGAGAGGTGGAGAGAGAGAGAGAGAAAGAGAGAGAGAGGGTGGATGGGTATAGGAAATCATCTTTGGAGTCTAAAGACGTTTTGAAATCACATACCCACGAAGTCTAGGACTTCATAAAAAAATAGAGTGTAGTAAACTTACTAACATTCATGGCAGTGAAGTACCATCGCCCTATGCCTCCATGCCTGTGTATTGCTTGCGTCTTCTTGTAATCAAGGATCATGAAGCTCCTATCTGTAATTGATTATCTGCGTAACGTTATCTACACAAACTCAATGACGTCCTAGGTCTAACGTTTAGACCAGCTAGACAGCCCCGTGATCTATTTCTATGCGAATGCCATTAGTAGATAATGAACTGATTTTGAATTACTTTTTTCGAAAGTGTCAACAAATGTTTTCCTGCTATCCTGTCTTTAAACATTAGGCCGAAGTGTTACTCAATATTAAAGCTTTGATATACATGGTATTCCTTTTGCAGGTCAAAACAAATGTTTGTAAAAAGCATGGGAAGTGGAAAAAGATACTGTATCAGAACTCTCCTCCCAATAATAGACATTGGTACTGACTGAAAGCGAAATAATAGCGACCGCTAAATTTTGAGGTTTTATGTTGCTGTGCGGTGCATTATGCGACGAGTTTCCCTCATGAAATAAGGAGCACCTTTACAACTTGCTCGCCAGCCGTGTTCGTTTGGTCAAGCGACTCACTTGAAAACATAAACAACTTAAATATAAATTAATCGGTTCACTTAGAGGGTATTTGAGGTAAATATTTCAAGTGTTCACTGTAAGAGGTAATAAAAACCCAATTTGGGTAAGGGCTAAAGGTAGTGATGGTAAATGATGTTAGTTTTCAATACTGCAATACGATCAGACAATATGTTATTTTTTTATGTTTTAGATTGTTTCTTAGACACAGTCGCATTAGGGGTGGAATGGGGGGGGGGGGGGGGTTAAATATGGAAGCAAAAAGTGTACATCGGCACCATCATGACCACTGCAGTGACCGCAATGTCGTAAATCTTGTCTTGCAGGCACCACTGCCTGTAAACATACGTATGTATAATCACATACACTAACTCACACACTAGCGAATGCTGCCGATTTGAAAATTACGTTGAAATCAAGTAAGACTATCATATTTGATACGAGGGATATGATCCCTTGTATGATCAGTTAATATGTGTTAATACCTTCTTTCTTCTAGGATTTTGTTTTAGGAGTAGTTTGATATGCAAGCATTAATATTCACTAGTTACCACACCATTTCTATTGTACTGTAATATCCACAAAACAGTTTCAGGACGTTTTTTTTTTTAATTTACTTTTCTTTATATTTTTTTTTTAGGTTTTCAAATAGTTGTAATCGTATCTAAATCTAATTCACTTCATGGAATCTCAATGCTATGTGTATCAATTCAATTGTATGCCTTTCTTATGAAAGGTGAAAGGGGAAAACCGTGATCACGCCAGTCACGATTGGTTTGATTATTGGTTTGATTATTCTACGAAGCTTTTTTTCCAAGCTTTTTTGCCTTTATTCAGTTTTTCATAATTCATGCTTAAACAAAATGCTATAAAGAGGAATATAATTGCTCTTACAATGTGAAATAGTACATTGTCTCATACATTATAAGCACAAACATATTTAACAGAATATTTTCCATAAGTATCCAAACTAATATGGTACATTATTCAATCATTAGGATAACGTTGGCATGGATGTATCTGGCAGAGCGCCATCTGCTGACAGATGTCTGCTTTATATTTATCACAAGTAGAATGGGAAAAAATACAAGTATTGAACTTCAGCTATGGAGCTGCCATAAGAGAGCCCTACATGTATTTGAATCCCCTTCCGCTCTCCCCCCCCACCCCTACCCCCCCCCCCCCCACACACACACACCGTCTTATTCAATATCTAGGTTTTCTTGTTCTATATGTCGTCCTTTCTTTCTCTAGATCATCCGTCAACCTGTATTACAAGTATCTGTATTTATCTTGCAAACAATTTCAAGCACGGAATTGAAGATAAATTCAGTTTGCATGTGAACAAGACTTAGGTCTGATGTTACATCAAGCAAGTGGGCAGATACTTTATATTCTGATAGACTGGTGTATTCCTCTTATACATCTGTGCATCCTTTAATTTATTCCACGATCCCAAATCCTTCATTCATTCTTGTTTCTACACTCTCACTACATAATGTCCATGCATAAAAATTTCTTTGTAAACTGAAATTACCCCAGAAAGCCCTTTCACTAAAATCTAGCCAAATGGTCCTTACGGCGGATTACTCATGCATATTAATGAGTCAGGTTAAATGAGACTCTTCGGTATTTGTTTCCATGTTGTCGTGTCTTGATTGGTGAACTGGAAATGGCTTGCGTACGTGGTTAAGTCGCTTCCCGGTAAGTAGCAGATTGCATGTTCAAATCCCGTCTGGGTCCAAGATTTTTTTTCTGACTTGCTTTTCATTCATTTACAGGATGGAGCACGCGATACTTACTACTCGGTTTTTACGACTAAAATTTCTTTCTAACCGAAACCCGCTCATAAATGGTCCAATACTATTGGCCTGCGCGTAATATTGGACCATTTATGAACGGGTTTCGGTTAGCGCGCTGCACTGAACAAAGGGTATTTAAACCCCTACGTACTACAATTTTATATCACACCTGACGAAGTGTTGCAGCGCGGCGCGCGAAACGTCGTGATCTTTTTCGATTCCGTTGACCATACATTGCGAGACAAACGATTATCATGTGCGAATTATCCGCAATGAGTAACACATTTACAACATAATATTATGCTCTTTCCTCAATATTTCATTTATTCTACATTCTCAATACATACAAAATATGTTCTTTCCCCAATCTTTCATTCATTCTACACTCTTAGTACACCCAAGATAATTCCTCAATCTTTCAGTCATTCTACACTCTCAATACACACAAAATAGTTCCTCAATCTTTCAGTCATTCTACACTCTCAATACACACAAAATAATTCCTCAATCTTTCAGTCATTCTACACTCTCAAAACACACAAAATAATTCCTCAATCTTTCAGTCATCTACACTCTCAATACACACAAAATAATTCCTCAATCTTTCAGTAATTCTACACTCTCAATACACACAAAATAATTCCCCAATCTTTCAGTCATTCTACACTCTCAATACACACAAAATAATTCCTCAATCTTTCAGTCATTCTACACTCTCAATACACACAAAATAATTCCTCAATCTTTCAGTCATTCTACACTCTCAATATACACAAAATAATTCCTCAATCTTTCATTTATTCTACACTCTCAATACACACGAAATAATTCCCCAATCTTTCATTCATTCTACACTCTCAATACACACAAAATAATTCCTCCATCTTTTATTCATCCTGCACTCCTAGACGTTACACAAACATAATTATGTTCATCCTTCAATCTTTCATTTATTCTACACTCTCAATACACACAAGATAATTCCTCAATCTTTCATTCATTCTGCACTCTCAATACACACAAAATAATTCCTCAATCTTTCATTCATTCTACACTCTCAATACACACAAGATAATTCCTCAATCTTTCATTCATTCTGCACTCCTAGACGTTACACAAACATATGTTCCTCCTTCAATCTTTCAATCATTCTACACTCTCAATACACGCAAAAAGGTGTACAAACTTGACGACAAAATGCACTTTTGACAAGCAGAAACTCTGTATTCAAATTTTGGTCATGTTTAGTGTCTGTTTGAGACGCACATTCTTACACCACGGTCCAGTCAGAAGAGAAATTGGACAGGCAGATTGCTAACTGACAATGCTGGTACAAACATGGCGTAGAGGGCGCTGCCACACCCAAGAGGCCGAGGCAGGGAGTTACTGGACACATCCACCCGTTTGCTGGTCCCTCTTTTCCTATATCCTGGCCACTACAACGGGAAGCAGCAAACACACCGCCTGGTAAACCATCTTTAGGTTTTCATTTAATGCACATATATTATGCAATGCTTTGAGCCACACATATGATATATGCACCCTCCCCCTCCCCCCATCCCCAAATTACTTTCTTCACACAAGACATTTGACATGGTACATCTCTAGGGTTGTGAACTTCTTACAGTAGAAACAACCTGAGTGACCAATTATGAAGATTTAGAATGAATACCTCCATGCATGAAGTTATTCCTAAGAGATCATTGAATCTGTATGTCGCTTTGAAAAAAAATCATTGAGGTGATACGTATCACTTAAACGACAGAAAGGGATTCATCTTGTCCAGCAAAGTATGCTTTTATCAAATGGATAATCATTACGAATCATCTTAACCTCAATGCCTTGGAGAAGAACCTAGAATCATGAACCTGCAACTGTAAATTGCAATGATGATCAAGTAGCTATCAAGATACTGCAAACAGGTCATAGCATGCGCTAAACAACAAGTTGTATAAAATAATGTGGGTTAAGTTACTACGACTTACCTATGTTTTCTTTCAATCATTTAAAGAAACCAACAGCAATTGTGTATTTTATCACAATATTTCAAATTAATTATTGGGATGAGGGGCTGGATGTTTCCAAAGGCTTGAGTAAAATTAAATAAATGGTAAGATACAAAAGGCTTGAAACTAATTATGAAACTCGAACAGTATCATTATTTAAGAATGTAAAATGATTTGTAAATGATAATTGACACACATGGACCCATTGTATCTCTGTAAGATGGCCTATTGTGGGTGGTTCTTCTGACCAGTGGTGAGAAAGCATTTGAGAGAGACTAGCTTGGTTCACACTCACCAATACTTGTGGCTTATTTGAGGCAAACACGAGGCAAACACAACTGAGCCAAGAGTATGTTTCTCCATTGTACCTGGGTCTGAATGCACTTCTCGTGAGATGCTTAAAATCAGCTTGTCTATGTCTTGGTGGCTATGGTGTGAATAGAGTGAGATTCAAATATCGTGCTGTTTCCATCAGTGGGAACAATGAGGGCGCTTTCTTTGTGAAGTACGCCAGAAAGAAGTGTGCAATACCCTGTAAAATGCTTACCAGGCAAGCACGCTTTTTGAGATACGTTTCAACGCTGCCAACAAACAGTTATGGAAAATGGGACACTTGTTTGTTGTGTGAATGTAGCTCTTCTTGCAGGTCGTTGCAATATTCGCCCTCCTACATTGTGAACCAGGCATGTTCTACTGTACAGTGTTGGGGGCACGCGCATAGGCCCCCTGGGCACCTACGTGCCATATGGCCAGGCCCAATCAGGGTGGGCACCTAGTACGGCCCATGCACTCACCAAACAACGCCCTACAAGTCCCTGGTAGAAACCACACAGAGTAGAGTCAACTTGACACAAACTTATAATCACACAGTTTTCCTGTTCATTTCAAAATACCTTCATCTTTCCATTGAATGAAGTATAAACAATTCATGTCAGCTCACTACAAACAGGCATTTTCATGGAGCAAATCGCCTCAAGGAAACTCCATAAAAATAGCTTTACAAGGGAATGGTGACTTCCCAATTCCTTAAACATTGTGAATATACATACATACATACAGATGTAATAAAATTGCAAAGAAAATGATAAAGTGAGAAATAAAATGGTTACCACCAAAATAACACATTCATATTTGCTATTGCAATAACAAACAATATTACTATTCAAGAATATGTACATCAACGGTTCAAAAACAAGTTCTGCATTTTTCCCTTTATTCTTCATCACACTTGGATTCTACATGGCGTTAAATACCTTAGGATTAAAAGAAGTGGCAGCATATTTTTGTTATAAAAATTGTCACTCAAACATCTTAATACTTTGTACATATATTCTACAGACTACCACCCCGACGTCAACTCTGTCCCACTGCGACCAGTAGCTACAGGTTATTGTCACAGAGGAATAGGATACTCTCAAGACTCACAAACATTACAGAGAAAAAAGGAAGAATAAGAAGAAATGGACAGCTTGAAACACCATTATATAAATCACAACCAAAGTAAGTGACCTCAACACACACTCTAACCAATTTTCCGGCAAATATCACATAATTTCGACAGAGTTAACTTTGCACTCAATAGTTATCATTCATGATTTTCTCTCCAGGTTTTCTTGATATGAGGACATAGCCGTATCGCACTCTGGAATCTAACTCTGTTAACATTGCTCATGTAAATCACGCGTATGCACACCAATCACACAGTGGTTTGTCTTCACCTGGGCCTGTGTTAACGAGCCCCATGGTTTTGGGATTAGATCATCCCAGTTCTCATACCAAAGCAGCCCTATTGTTTCCGCATCGCCATCTTAATAATGATATTTCATACTTGATACACTTCCAGGGTATGAGACACCGTTCACCGTGTACACCGTTCACATGAAGAATCTGAAGACTATGTGTACTTCACACATTCTTTGATGTGATGCATCCAACCAACCATTCTGAAAATTCAACCAATCATGCAAGCTATATCACCAGTTGAAGAGGGCAATAGCACATGGCCTGTTTGCACAGGGCAATATGCACTGCACATAACTTGCCATATCAATTTCCAAACAGCAAATTATACCACCGAGGGTGTCAAACTCTCCTTTAGATACCAGTTTACTGGTCAGTGTCTGCGCAATGGACGCCTATCCCACAATGCCTTGCAACAATTCGCCACTTGGTATGACACTAGCCTTGTTCAACACTTTCATGAATAAAAACGTATTTTCATGCAAGTTCTGATTAGGATAAAGTGCATAATCTATGTCTTAAAAGTAGACTTTAAAAAGTTAAAATATTTTGAGATGAAATTTAGTGCCTATTGTATTTCAGAGGAATGCTTTTATAGCGGAAGTCCTGTCCTAATCACAAAACACTGAAAACAAAGACCTGTTGCAACCTTTATTCTGGCACTGGTCCGTGTCTGCATGCGACATGCCCTTTCTCCCCTCAAACTCTTTCATGAGATTCCTCCTGATATACTTTAGTGTCCTGCTTTCTTGCGCAAAAGCTGTGCATTGCTACCAAACGGTTCCTTTTCAAGGAGAGACCACAATATGACAATTTTGCATTGGGCATTTTTCAAATTAGCAGTAAAAATTGGCACACTATTTCAAATGATGTTTTATTGCTATATCTGTCTACACACAGAACTGCAGTCAAAGACACAACGCAACTACAACCAGACGAAAACTAAGGGTTTGACACATGATTTTCAACACAGGGAAATGCAGAGATGACTTGGTACCTTGCTTAGCTCTCTGTATAATATCTACAGCAGTCCCACAACATACCCTCCCTCTATTGGTGAATACATGCAACATGAATGTGCCTCATGTCCCTCCTGTGCATACACAAATTCACAATACACGTTTGTCCACATAATTTACAAGTTCATCCCCATTTACATGTAAATAAACAGAAAGATATATCAATGCTTCTCTGCTAATAACACAGCCAGATATTTTCAAACTAAATACAACATATACATGTCAAATCAGTCACAGCGTTTCCTTCGTAGCATCTGGAAGCACACATGTGCTAGGTGGTGACAACAAATGGAAAATCAACAATAAATGGATTTCAAGTCTAGGTGGTAAAACTGTTTGCAGTCCAAGTGTATTTACAATGTACAATACCAATACATGCACACGCACACACACACATACACACACACACACACACACACACATACACAGACACCCACACACACACACACACACACATTTACACACACATACCACTTCTAGTGGCTTCCAACTACTATACCAAAAAACAGCTGTTCTCTACAATAATATAAGTTTCACTATTTAATCATTATGCAGATATCCTAGTATCTGCTATGTTCTAGAAATGTAACATTTCTATTTCGGAATTAGACATCTTATCAACATTTTCCCTGTTTAACTCCCTTTCTCTGTTTTCCACTCAAAGAAAAACTACATTTGTTTCCTTCTCACAAAGAAACGATATGTAGCATTGCCGTGCTGTACAATGGAAATTGCAAAAACATATCTAGTCTTTCCCACAGCGAGGATCTTCTTTCTCTTAAGAGAGACAAGAAGGTTATTTCAGATAGATATCACTTCCCCATCTAGAGCAAACCTAGCCAGTGAGGGAATGAGCAATCAGTCGTTGTAGCTCCTGTCTGTCTGTGCATCAGCCTTCCTCACTCACACCATCCAGCACACTGCTAGGGGCTTTACAGCTTAACACATATCCCTCCTCATTACTTAAGGACAGGACTTGAAAAAAAAAATCATCACAGTATTCCATATTTTTATGTTTAACTCTGTAACTCTGTATGTCACTATATGACTATTTGTCACAAGGAATATACATGATTACCATACAGCGGTAGACTATCTGACAGAGAATGAGTTAAGAATACAGGCGAGCCAAACTGGTTGATATGTGTGACTCTAATCTCAGCCTGGGGAGTGACTTGCGAGGATAAAGTAACCATGGAGACCCAAGGCATCTGAGGGGATTCATTAATCAGGTTTGCTGATTGATTGATTGATTTAATTGGTGTGGCTCTTCCCCAATGTTAAATGATACTGCTCCTGGCCATGGGCATGGGCATGGCCATTGATATTAACCTGTATATACACCAGAAAGGAATGACTTAATCTATAAACAAAATCAAATAAATCAACACATTTGATTGAAGTGAGAATTTTGCATGTGTGATTGATTGAATACTGCTGATTCAATCATCAGGAATAAGAGCTTTACATTCAGCATTTGTTGCTGATGGCAGCTTTGATCCTGTGATGATACCATATACTGGTAGACAGATCACAGATTGAAGCATTGCTCTGCTTGTCATCCAACATAGTCCTCAGGGCCCCATTGCATAAAACTTACCATTAATGGTAACTCTGCCATCAATGGTAACTACCATGGTAACATTGCTAAACAGCCAATTAAATTCAAGGTTTCCATATAAGTTGTCATTGATAGCAAAGTTACCATCAATGGTATGCTTTATGCAACAGGGCCCTGGATTATTGGCCAACACCAGCCTTTGTGAGATGGAATCAAGCTGCACATCACGAAGACATCTTCAAGTTGTTTTCACAAGATACTTTTCAAGTGTTTCGCATATACATACCATTGATTCCACGAGATTGAAGGAGAGTGAGAGCACAGTCATGCAACCATCTGATGTCTCAGTCAACCAACAAACAAACACCCAGTTATTTCACATCCTTCATAAGTAGAGGTAAAGCAAATGCCAGTAAATCATATTCAATAGAATGATTTTTACAGACTTTCAGGTCAGTTTAAGGAGAGGGAGAGGGATTGCGATTGAGGTAGAGAAAGGGAGTGAATTAAGGAAAAACAAAGAGAGAGAGAGAGAGAGAGAGAGAGAGAGAGAGAGAGAGAAAGAAAAGGAGAGAGACCGAGCAAGAGAGTGAGAAAGAGAAAGAGGATTAGAGAGAAAATAAGAGAGGGAGGCAAATAAAAAGAGAAGGAGGGAGATGGAAAGAGAAAGAGAATGAAAGGGAGAGAACAGGTGAGAGGTGAAGACTGGCTAGGCTAGTAGCTGCAAGAAAGAAGTTTGGTTGATTGTTGTCATAAGGTGAGGGCTCTAAGACCTGACCAGCATGGGCCCATGGTGGGTGCTAGCTGGGAGCTTGGCTGGTTGGTTGTCATTGAAGACTGGCTAGGAGGGGTTAGAGTGGTAGATACTAGTTGGGAGCCAAGATAGGCCGTAGTTAGGGGCATGACTGGGCCCTGGTAGATGCTACATGTAGTTGGGGGTGGGGATAGGCGGTTGTCATTTGACATCCCAGATCTCTTGGAGGAGGGGCGGGATCTTCTGGTCCTTGACCTTGAGTTGGAAGAGCAGCTCTGAGTGGCTGTTGTTGAGGCTGCGTAGCTCCGTTAGCTTCATCAGCACCTTGGGTAGCAGCAGGACCTCATGAGGGCGCCGTAGCTTTAGGTAGGACCGCAGCATGTCCAAGTATGTCTCCTGCATCTGCTCTACTCGCTCTCGCTCATTGATGGCTGGGCGGTCTGGCGGGAGAATCAGAAATAGAGCATCATAGCATCAGCTATTCCATTCTGACAACTGCTGAAGCTGCCTGACTGATTAACACATGTTTCTATGGGCATTATTAATAATTAATAATGGAGGTGTTGTGGTATAGTTGTTGTGAATCATAATTAAAGATCTAGAAAAATATCTGCATACGGTCTATATTTAAGTGACACCCCAGGGGAAAAAGGGCAATAGAAATTACTAATGCCCACTCACCTGAAGACAAGATGCTGATGGTCATAAATAGCAAGGACTCTGCATAGTCAATATAAAGTGATAGTACAGGGGAAAAAGGCCAATATAAATCACCAATACCCACTCACCTGGAGACAGGATGGTAAAAGCCATGAGTAAGATAAACTCTACAGTCAATATAAAGTGATAGTACAGGGGAAAGAGGCCAATATAAATCACCAATACCCACTCACCTGGAGACATGATGTAATAGCCATGAGTAAGATCAACTCTACAGTCAATATAAAGTAATACTACAGGGGAAAGAGGCCAATATAAATCACCAAGGCCCACACCTGGAGACAGGGTGGTCTTGTTCACCAGTAGGGTGAACTCTGCAGTCAATATAAAGTGATATTAAAGGGGAAAGAGGGCAATATACATCATGAATACCCACTTACCTGGAGACAGGATGGTGTTGCTCATCAGTAGGATAAACTCTGCTGTCAATATAAAGTGATACTACAGGGGAAAGAGGGCAATATAAATCACCAATGCCCACTCACCTGGAGACATGATGGTCTTAGCCACGAGTAGGATAAACTCTGCAGTCAATATAAAGTGACACTACAGGGGAAAGAGGCCAATATAAATCACCAATGCCCACTCACCTGGAGACATGATGTAATAGCCATGAGTAAGATAAACTCTACAGTCAATATAAAGTGATACTACAGGGGAAAGAGGCCAATATAAATCACCAATGCCCACACCTGGAGACAGGGTGGTGTTGCTCACCAGTAGGGTGAGCTCTGCAGTCAATATAAAGTGATACTAAAGGGGAAAGAGGGCAATATAAATCATGAATACCCACTTACCTGGAGACAGGATGGTGTTGCTCATCAGTAGGATAAACTCTGCAGTCAATATAAAGTGATACTACAGGGGAAAGAGGGCAATATAAATCATGAATACCCACTTACCTGGAGACAGGATGGTGTTGCTCATCAGTAGGATAAACTCTGCAGTCAATATAAAGTGATACTACAGGGGAAAGAGGGCAATATAAATCATGAATACCCACTTACCTGGAGACATGATGCAATAGCCATGAGTAAGATAAACTCTGCAGTCAATATAAAGTGATACTACAGGGGAAAGAGGGCAATATAAATCATGAATATCCACTTACCTGGAGACAGGATGGTGATAGCCATGAGGAGGATGAACTCTGCATAGTCCAGCTCCAGCTCAGACATGCTCTTGGCAAAGTTGTACATGGGGTCGACCAGGTCCCCGATGCCGCCGTCTAGGAGCTGCTTGCGTGTGTAGGGCTGCTCGTTGCCAAACATGATGGCATCTAGCTCCTTGTCATAGCGCAATGCTACTCGCAACATGATCACCTCAATAGCAGACCCCTGAAAGGAGACCAGCACACTTTATATCAATCTTACATTTACAGATGAACTGTAGACATCAAGGAACACTTTCAGAGTTTTGTGCTTGTTCATCTCTTGTTTATCTATGCATGGTTTTGGTAGTCTTTTTTTAAATAAAATATCAGTTAATAGTTTGTCTGCAGTGAAAGTTTGGGTATTATTGAGACTTGACTGAGTTAACATTTGAATACTACTGAGAGGCTTGGCAATGAAAATTTGAATACTAATGCGGCTTGACCTGGTGAATGTTTGAATACTAATAAGAAAAACATATAGTGCAATGAATATTTTAATATTAATGAGGCTCAACTGAGTGAAAATTTGAATACTAATGCGGCTTGACCTGGTGAATATTTGAATACTAATGAGGCTTGACTGACCTTGAGCAGCAGGATCTGGTCTTCTCTGGTGAGTGTGAGGAAGCCAGGTATGTGTTTACTGAACTCCACAATCAGTTGGATGGTGAGGATCGTCAGCTCTGTGATGTGTGCAAACCTCAGGTGAAGGGCATCACAGTCTTCCTCTCCGTCCTCCCCATCCCCCATGTCTAGCTTGGGCGTCAGGGAGACGGGCATCAGCTGAACACAAGACACAACAAAGGTGATGATTAAAAAGTCAAGACATTGTGAGAAAGCTAACAGCTGGCTGGGAATAATCCGTTTGGTGTCCTTTCCCATGTAACTCATCAAAGTTGGCATTTACAGAGTTTAAAGGGCATATACTGTACTGGGAAGACAAAAAACCCCTTCCAAACGTGATCATGAGCAATCTTCTTGTCAATGGTCTTAAATGCATGTATTGTCCACATTAGAAACTTGCTGAAAGTTATTTGCCCTCAAATGATCCACATTTGGAGTAATTTAAAATGAAATCACAAATCCTCAAAATGTTCGGGCCGAACATTATAAGGATTTGCGATTTAGTCACCGATTACTCCAAATGCAGATCATTTGAGGGCAAATAACTTTCAGTAAGTTTCTAAAATGGACAATACATGCATTTAAGACCATTGACAAGAAGATTGCTCATGATCACCTTTTTGAAAGTTTTTTTTTTGTCTTCCCAGTACAGTATATGCCCTTTAAGATAGGGTAGCCCATATCCAAGAGTCATGAAGCTTGACATGTCTCAGCAGTTTACCCTAACCATATCATGTATACAATCTCACAGTTAAAGCTTCGTGACCCTTTTCAGGAAAAGCAAAAAAAAAAAAACATCCTCATTTACATTTGAAACTCCCCGTTTCGTATCGACCAATCATATAATAATAATAATAATAAATTGTGCTTATATAGCGCATTATATGTATAGTTACATCTCTATGCGCTTTACATGATCTAATAAATTACTTCAATATACCGTATTGCTCCTGTCAGTGCGCGATGCGTCGGTGAGCGGGCATTGCTTACAACAAGGCAGCACTGCCCATGTGGACAGCGGTCTCTGGTCTCTAAGCTACAGGGAATGGCAGGTTTTGGATGCCCTGTTTTTAAAGGGCATATACTGTACTGGGAAGGCAAAAAAGCCTTCAAAATGTAAATGTTAGCAATCTTCTTGCCAATGGTCTTAAATTCATGTATTGTCCATTTTAGATGTTTGCTGAAAGTTATTTGCCCTCAAATGATCCACATATGGAGAAATTAATGATTAATGATTAAATCCTCAAAATGTTTGGGCCAAACATTTTGAGGATTTGTGATTTAGTCACCGATTACTCCAAATGCAGATCATTTGAGGACAAATAACTTTCAGCAAGCTTCTAAAATGGACAATACATACATTTAAGACCATTGGCAAGAAGATTGCTAACATTGACATTTTGAAGGCTTTTTTGCCTTCCCAGTACAGTATATGCCCTTTAATACTGTGTAAGCTAAAATTCTCCCTATCGCATATAGCTCTCTGAATCTGAACGTGTATGGCGTTCTAATTTTTTTTTTACCTCGAATTCTTGGAATATGAACTGATGGTTCACGAATAGTCTATAGCCATCGTCTTGCTTGTGTCTTTTCATTCTTTCATTAGTCCATCCACAAACAATGTTGAAAAAGGCAAAAACATTGCTGTGAGTGATTGGTGGTATTTTTTTCCAAGTCCTTCGTCCATGTAACAATCCTTCCATTTTAATATTACCAGGTTTACGAGGGTTGAAATTACAGAATCTGTGCGTTATTGCATGAATTGAATACATACCAAACTCTTACCAGAATTATACGTCCCAAGAGCGATTGATCAGATATCAGTATCGCTTGGTGATATTGCTTGATGTCGGCTATATGCGATAGAGAGAATTGCAGGGTGATATCGCCCTCAGTACATTTTCTTGGTGTACTCACCCCTTGCAGTGGATATGAGGATGGGTCACAGATGTCTGATGCTTGCACTGACTTGGATCCATTGTTAGACATGCCTTCCCTCCACGGCTGTAGGAAAACACAGAAAAACACACACCACAGGGATGTTAACACTCTTAGTCCCATACGCAAGAAACTGTGTTGTAGTTAACATGGGAATATGATTGGTTGGTAATGAGATGGTTAACACTCTTAGTCCCAAAGGTAAGAAACTGTATTGTAGTTAACATGGGAATATGATTGGTTGGTAATGAGATGTCAACACTGTCAGTCCCATAGGTAAGAAACTGTGTTGAAATTATTATGGGACTATGGTTGGTTGGTAATGAGATGCTTAACACTCTCAGTACCATAGGTAATAAACTGTGTTGTAGTTAATATGGGACTATCATTGGATGGCACTGAAACGGTTACAGGTGAGTGGTAGTAGTGGTAAGGAAAGGGTCCAATATTTAATGCAGCATTCATGTAGTAATGCTTCCAAAGCTGATAAAAGTTCATTATGTATCAATGTTAGTCTTTGTACATTTGTACATGGTTACACATCATTCCCCCATGTGGAAAATATGGTGCACATTCTCAATCTCTTCCCTGGCACATCCGACAAAAAAAAAACAAATGATTGAGCGACCCGTCTTAGAGTTTGGATGAGATACTTTGGGGATTGGGGCAAGGCATCTTATCGTGCCTCTCTTGATCACCCGCATCCAGGCATATTGGGGGTTGTTTACGTGTAGATATGGGGGCTTTTAACTAATTTAAGGAGTGTGTTTCCACTGGTGGACTCACTGTGACTCTCATAAGCTCTGCAGAACCAGGGTTCACCCCCTTCCAGGAATATTTTGGTTTGTTAAGGTGTAGATGTAGGGGTTGTAAACTTATTCAGGGGGTGTGTTTCCACTGGTAGACTCACCGTGACTCTCTTAAGCTCTTCGGAGCCATGGACCACCCCTATTCAGGCAAATTGGGGGTTGTTTACGTGTAGATATGGGGGCTTTTAACTTTAATAAGGAGTGTGTTTCCACTGGTAGACTCACTGTGACTCTCATAAAGCTCTGCAGGGTAAGGGATCACCAAGCATATTTTGGTTTGTGAAGGTGTAGATGTGGGGGTTGTAAGCTTATTCAGGGGGTGTGTTTCCACTGGTAGACTCACCGTGACTCTCATAAGCTCTGCAGTGCCATGGACCACCCCATCCAGGCATATTTTGGTTTGTTAAGGTGTAGATGTGGGGGTTGTAAACTTATTCAGCGGGTGTGTTTCCACTGGCGTACTCACTGTGACTCTCTTAAGCTCTTCGGAGCCATGGACCACCCCTATTCAAGCATATTACGGTTGTTAAGGTGTAGATGTGGGGGTTGTATACTTTTAAGGGGGTGTGTTTCCACTGGTGTACTCACTGTGACTCTCTTAAGCTCTTCGGTGCCATGGACCACCCCTATTCAGGCATATTGGGGGGTGTGTATGTGTAGATATGGGGGCTTTTAACTTTATGGAGTGTGTTTCCACTGGTAGACTCACTGTGACTCTCATAAGCTCTGCAGGACCAGGGTTCACCGCTATCCAGGCATATTTTGGTTTGTTAAGGTGTAGATGTGGGGGTTGTAAACTTATTCAGGGGGTGTGTTTCCACTGGCGTACTCACTGTGACTCTCTTAAGCTCTTTGGTGCCATGGACCACCCCTATTCAGGCATATTGGGGTTGTTTATGTGTAGATGTGGGGGTTGTAAACTTATTCAGGGGGTGTGTTTCCACTGGCGTACTCACCGTGACTCTCTTGAGATCCTCTGGACCAGGGATCTCCAGCTCCTTGTGGATAGAGACGAGGTTCTCGATGACCTCCCTCTGCTCATCGGTGAGGAGGGGGATACTCTCCTCTTCACTCTGCTGTGGGCTCTGTTCGCTCTGCTGCTGTTTCTTCATCATCTTCCTCTGCCGCTTTGACTTGCACTGCTCCTCTGTTAACAAACCTTCAGGCAAGGCAAAGGAGAAGCACTCGTTACTCCGAAGGTTCGTTATTCCGAACGTTACACGACAAATGCTCAAATTAACAAACACTTTTTCGTATTCAGACTAACGGGCATCGAGGTACCTGTATAGGCAATTTACGTGTTTAGGAATTACGAACCTTCAGAATAACGAACCTTCGGAATAAAAGAACCTTCAGAATAAAAGAACTTTCAGAATATCGAACTGTAACCAGGCACAAAGAATGTGTTATGGTATATTTGATTTGAACTACTAACTGTGAATTTTATTGAGCTCCTTGGCATTGCATTGCATTGTACAGTATTGTGTTTTGTTGTAGTGACTCTATTTCAATGTTTTAACTTTGTATAATTGTAGACAATATCAATATGATATCATGGTATGTATATATATATATTTCTTTTTTTATTGTAACTTTGCAAAAGTAAACAAAACAGAAATACACTACACTGATCTAGTCATTTCTGATGTCATGGTACTAGCATCTGATTTGAACTCTTTGACTAATTTTGCAAAAGTAAACAAAACACAAACACGCTACATTGATCTAGTAATATCTGATGTCATGGTACTAGTATTTGATTTGAAAACTTTGACTAATTTTGTAAAAGTAAACAAAACACAAACACGCTACATTGATCTAGTAATATCTGATGTCATGGTACTAGTATTTGATTTGAAAACTTTGACTAATTTTGTAAAAGTAAACAAAACACAAACACGCTACATTGATCTAGTAATATCTGATGTCATGGTACTAGTATTTGATTTGAACTCTTTGACTAATTTTGCAAAAGTAAACAAAACAGAAATACACTAAATTGATCTAGTAATATCTGATGTCATGGTGCTAGTATTTGATTTGAACTCTTTGACTAATTTTGCAAAAGTAAACAAAACAGAAATACACTACATTGATCTAGTAACATCTGATGTCATGGTGCTAGTATTTGATTTGAACTCTTTGACTAATTTTGCAAAAGTAAACAAAACAGAAATACACTAAATTGATCTAGTAATATCTGATGTCATGGTGCTAGTATTTGATTTGAACTCTTTGACTAATTTTGCAAAAGTAAACAAAACAGAAATACACTAAATTGATCTAGTAATATCTGATGTCATGGTGCTAGTATTTGATTTGAAAACTTTGACTAATTTTGCAAAAGTAAACAAAACACAAACACGCTACATTGATCTAGTAATATCTGATGTCATGGTACTAGTATTTGATTTGAAAACTTTGACTAATTTTGCAAAAGTAAACAAAACAGAAATACACTACATTGATCTAGTAACATCTGATGTCATGGTACTAGTATTTGATTTGAAAACTTTGACTAATTTTGCAAAAGTAAACAAAACAGAAATACACTACATTGATCTAGTAACATCTGATGTCATGGTACTAGTATTTGATTTGAAAACTTTGACTAATTTTGCAAAAGTAAACAAAACAGAAATACACTACATTGATCTAGTAACATCTGATGTCATGGTATTAGTATTTGGCTTGAACTCTTTGACCCCTGCATAATCTGCTGTAAGGACAATAGATGACAGACTATAAACAAACTTAATATCCCTTAAAGCGCGCGGTTAAGCCACACCCCTTCGGTTACTGCAGTTCCATGGCAAATCGAACCGTAAGCATCCGTGTAATATCCTTTTTAATCAAATATATATTCATTCACATTCATTTTGCATGCGGGAAAGAAAATGAGATAAAATGAAATGAAATAAAACTCACATTCTGCAAGCATGCCCACTTCTCTGCATTTTCTGAGTCTGCATTCTTGGCATTTTCTTCTCATGTACATGTCCATTTCACAGTTGCCTCCCCTCGTGCACTTATACTGTGCATTCTTTGTGATACTTCTCCTGAAGAAACCTGCAGATGCAAAGAAACAAAAAACAAGAGTGGTATTACAGATGCCATGATAGGAAACCAGCTTCAATGCATTTTCATAGTCTAATAATGAATTTCTAGTTCTATTTCAAGTATTACAGAACAGGTTGACAAATATCTGCAATTCAATTCCCCCTATCGCATATAGCCGATATCAAGCGATATCAACTCACGATATCGATATCTGATCGATTAATCTTGGGACGTATACTTCCGGTAAGAATTTGGTATGTATTCAATTCATGCAATATTGTACGGAATCTGTAATTTCAACCCTCATAAACATCGTAATATTAAAATGGAAGGGTTGTCACATGGACAAAGGACTTGAAAAAATACCACCATTCACTCATGGCGATGTTTTTGCATACTTCAACATTGATTGTGGATGGACTAATGAAAGAATGAAAAGACACAAGCAAGACGAGGGCTATAAAATGTTTATGAGCCGGAAGTTCATATCCCAAGAATTAAAATTAAAAAAGCACCATACGCATTCATATTCGGAGAACTATATGCAATAGGGAGAATTGCCTGAAGGCTGCTCAGACAGGATTTATTTAGATTTACAGGACAGATAACTGCTTTCATATATTATCATAAAATGATTTTGCATTACTGTAGTGTACATGTAGCTATCATATATTCTATCATTTTGATCCAAAATTTGGCAGAATTATGCCTATCATAGTGCATCAAAAGTCTACTTATGAAAACATCATCATTTTGAGAATAGATCAGTCACACTTATGACATTTTGTGTTTGTAAACACAGAAAGGATCCAGCTACCTTTATTGCTCTTATCTTGGCATCTATAAACCAGTAGGTCATTTCATTCAAGTCTGAAGTCATGTTGAAAGAGCTCTTGTCTTTCATTAATTACAGATATACTTGATTTCTTGACCCTACAGTACAAGTGGGTAGATATGTGCTGGTACACCATGAGAAATGCAGTTACTAACCTTGCTGTCAGGCTTTCAAACATGTTTTTTTATTCAATCTTATAGATAAGAATCTAGTATAGTTACTATTTCATTCTCCTCTTTTTCCCTTGGGTGAGCCGGAGAAGAAATTGAGAATGATTAGTCTACTTCAGCCAGACTTGTTTATTGAATATTGCACATGTAGTTTGTAGTTTGTTGCGTGCAACTTTGATGTTTGTGTACATGTAGTTTCTTTTTTGTATATAATTATCATTGTTTTGCATCTTAAAATGATTTTGTAATTATTTAATCAGTTGTTAATGTTGTTTTTTTTCATAAAATATTAGTTCAAGATATTTACTTTAATAGGGGGGCCTACACCCTACAAGCTTTGCTTTTTAGTCGGCCCTCCTTCCCTTTCAATTTGTATTATCTATTGTACTATGTAATACATTGTATTATGCTAGTTTGTTTATATGTATGTTAATCTTTGAAGTAAACTGTACCATCATTGTAAAAATTGAAAGAGGAGAAATAAATGAATTGAATTGAATTGAATTGAATTGAATTGGATGGAAAATGGCCAACACTTTGGCTCTGTAAGCTAGGCTATGCATACAGTTGACTTGAGTCTTCAAGCCCAGCATTGAATAGGTCAAGAACCTTGGACACCCTCTATTGCTCTTCAGATGTTCTAGAGGAGCCGCAGCAGATTCCGAGAAGCACTCAAGGCCGAGCTTTACTGCCTACTTCATTACATCAAATGGCAGAGAAAGCAGCAAAGTGCATATCCCTGGATGCAGCACGCGCTGTTAAAGATTGTCAGTCCCTTTTGCAAGCTTAAAATTTGAAATCGTCTATCACGATCGTAAATTGAAGAAAGTGTGATTCAAGACCACTTCTAAGAATATAGCATGTTGAAACTTTCTGTATATGTAAAGAATTTCAGCCGTTAAATTTCAAACCGACTTTTTTCGTACCACGAAAAAAGTATTAGTCTTTGTTAGAGTATCTATATGGTTATTATGCATGTGTGGAATCCTAATTTTATGATTTATTACTAAACTTTGGGGATGATTCCTTCTATAGAACAATTTTTTTTCATAATGCGTTTCATAATTTAATAAACAGATGAATCAATAAAGCAGATATTTCAACACAAAATGCTAAGAGTCTGAGGTAAAGACTATTAATCAGACATTGTTTACGTGCATTATTTGAATTTTACAAATTATGAATATACAGCTTGCTAACACTTCTTTATATGTTTTGCCAATGTTTCGATGGTTTTGTGGTGATCAGAAAAGGGGACGCGCTGTCTTTAAAGTGTTAATGCCATAAATTATGGCGCATAAGAACACTGAACTATGTGCTGTGTTACGCAGAGGTGATGTTACATCTGGGCCCCGTTGCATAAAACTTACCATTAATGGTAACTCTGCCATCAATAATTACTTCTATGATAACCTTGAATTTGATTGGCTGTCGGGCGGTATTACCGTGGTAGTTACCATTGATGGCAGAGTTACCATTGATGGTAAGTTTTATGCAACAGGGCCCAGGTACATCACTATGATGTAATAGACAGGCCGGTGGCAAATAGTACTAACCAGGGGCCATATTCATGACACATTACTAAACCATTGCATTTTGGCAAGCCGCTTGGCTAGCAAGGGGCATGTTTATCAACTCTTTTGGGGGTAGAATTAACGTTTCCAAATGCGTTTAAATTCTTTTAAACGCGTTTAAACGAGTTGATAAACGCAAAGGTGTTTTGATTAGGGGGTTTGGAAAGCTGTTTTGAAACACACAAATTTGTATGATCCTAAACACGTTTAAGCGAGATAAACGCAAAGCTGTTTTGAAACACGTTTAAACCACACGTTTTCGGTGACAAGGCCAGTTTTCGACTTGGGCGATTGAGTTGATAAACGCACCGTTTTTTAAATGCGTTTGGAAACGCGTTTGGAAACGCGTTCGTAAAGGCCTTTGGAGTTGATAAACGCACTTTATTTTAAACGCGTTTGGAAACGCGTTCCTAAAGGCCTTTGGAAACGCGCTTAAATTTCTGAAAAGTTGATAAACACGGCCTGAGTCTCATAAAATTGACAACAGGCTATGAATAAACTTCAAAAACCTAGAAGTACGCAATTAAGCCGCACCCCTTCCATGTCAAAGGTTGACATCCTTACTGGACCGGGGTCCACAAAGCCCCCAAATCTAACCATGAGCAATGGGTTAAGGGAAAATCAGAAAAAGATTTAGGTGCCCTTTTGATGGAGTCATCAAAAGATTTAGGTGCCCTTATGATGGAGTCATCAAAAGATTTAGGTGCCCTTATGATGGAGTCATCAAAAGATTTAGGTGCCCTACAACATGGTTCAGGGTGTTTTATTTTTGCTGTTGTTCAGGTTGTTTGTATCATGATGTCATCTTGAAAAAGAGCCACAGCAAAAAAAAAAAAAACAAAAAAAAAACTGACCATTAATGGTAACTCTGCCATCGATGGGAACTACCATGGTAACAACGCTTGACAGCCAATGAAATTAAAGTAATTAGAGTAATGAGTGATTAAATCACTAATCCTCAAAACGTTCAGGCCGAACATTTTGAGGATTTAATCATTAATCATTAATTACTCCACATGTGGATCATTTGAGGGCAAATAACTTTCAGCAAGCTTCTAAAATAGACAATAAATGAATTTAAGACCATTGGCAAGAAGATTGCTAACAATTACATTTTTAAGGTTTTTTGCCTTCCCAGTACAGTATATGCCCTTTAAAGGTTTCCGTAAAAATTGACATTGGTAGCAAAGTTACCATCAATGGTATGTTTTATGCAACAGGCCCCTGGTGGCGGGGTTCTCACCTTTGCATCCCTCGCAGCTAAGAGCGTTGTAGTGGAACCCTGAGGCACGATCTCCACACACCAAACACAGCTCCAGCTCCATCCTTGGGGCGGGGCCCTTGCGCTTCTTGACCCCCGAGGGCCCGATGCCCCCACCCATGCTCCCCTCGGAGGAGATGGACTGCGGGGAGCACTGCTCCTTCATGCTGAGGGAGGGGAGGGTGGAGGTGGAGCAGGGGGAGACTAGGGAGGGGGAGCGGCTGTAGGGAGGGCCGGTTGACTGGGGCAGCATCTCGTAGCCGGTGTCTGGAGGCTCAGATTTGATCTGCAGCGACTGTGTGGCGGGATCTAGAGATAGGAGAACAAACAGGAAACATGCAGACTGATTAGGTGTGATTCTGGTTCATAGAGGTCAATGTGATTAGACTTCTGCTTCTTCTCGATACTGTACAAACGCCTCAGTGATGTGGCTATCATGTACAGATTGCGCATATGCAGCAGTCGGATGCAAAGCTTATTACATATTAGGCCCGTTCACACACAAGGGAAAAAGTGCGATTTAAAAATCGATTTTCTAATCACGATCAAAATTTCGAAATTTTTTCCAGTGTGGACAGAAAAATCGCACTAATTAACGCGATCCTAATTGCGATCCAACTCGCACTATTAGTGCGATTTTTCAGAATAATCGCGATTATTTTGCCAAGCGTCTCTTTGAATCGCGCGCGCGCGAAACTCTATTGGGACAGCGGGGTCAGTCTTCGGTCATGCAAGTTTCGCGCATGCACAATTTGGCCACTGATCGTTCTTTCCTTGCTGGGAAGTGCGATTTTTCCCTGTGTATGAACGGTCAAAAAAAAAAAATCGAAATTTGGATCGCGATTGTAATTTCGATTTCCGGTGTGTGTGAACGGGCCTATTATGCAAAAACTTTACATTGCCTCGAACTTTTGAGTTTTCCAGTAATTCCTTAAATTTTTGTAGGTAGACTACTACATAATACAGATTACCAGTAAGCATGGTTCAGGCTCATGGAGGTTACATGATATCTAGTCAATGCCATTAGAAGCTTTTTCATGAATATAAAATATACACACAGTCACACACACAGATTACATCATACATGTAGGACATGTAGGTCTCAGAACACCTATAGGCCCTGTTAAAGGGCATATACTGTACTGGGAAGACAAAAAACCTTCAAAAGGTGATCGTGAGCAATCTCCTTGCAAATTGTCTTAAATGAGTGTATTGTCCAATTTAGAAACTTGCTGAAAGATATTTGCCCTCAAATGATCCACATGTGGAGAATGTATCGATTATTCTCAAAATTATCAAAATGTTCGAGCCGAGCATTTTCAGGATTTGTAATTTACAGTAATCCCTAATTTCTCCACATGTTGATCATTTGAGGGCAAATAACTTTCAGCAAGTTTCTAAAATGGACAATACGTGAATTTAAGACCATTTGCAAGGAAATTACTCACGATTACCTTTTGAAGGTTTTTTTGCCTTCCCAGTACAGTATATTCCCTTTAAATAAGACTTACAATTAATGGTGACTTTGCTATACATGCATGGATGGCAAATGCTATCAATTTGATTGGCTATCAACAATTTTACCATGATACATGTAGTTACCATTGATGGCAGAGTTACCATTAATGTTAAGTTTAATGCAACAGGTCCCTGGAGTTAGACACTGTTTGAAGACTGAGAGTCGGTGCATCACACCTGGCAATCCACTAGCAACAGCAGTGTCATTAAGGATACTGTACTGAGACGACAAAAAGCCTTCAAAAAGGTGATCGTGAGCAATCTTCTTGCCAATGGTCTTAAATTCATGTATTGTCCATATCATTGTCCATATCATAGCATTAGAAACTTGCTGAAAGTTCTTTGCCCTCATATGATCCACATTTGGAACAATTAGTGATTAAATCAAAAATCATCGAGATGTTCGGGCCGAACAATTTGAGGATTTGTGATTTAATCACTGATTACTGCAAATGAGAATCATTTGAGGGCAAATGACTTTCGAGAAGGTTCTAAAATAGACAATACGTGAATTTAAGGCTATTGGCAAGAAGATTGCTCACGATCACCTTTTTGAAGGCTTTTAGTCTTCCCAGTACAGTATAATTATTCCCTTTAATAAGACCCTGTTGGTTGATGTGTGTGATGCACACATGAACATCGTGGTGTCCTGAATTACAACATGTCATGATCTGATACACATATTCAGGTCCAAATTTATTCAAAAGTGAAAAACCTCATTGAATATTCAAAGGATTATTATACAAGAAAAATAATCATTAGCCCGATCAGACAAAATAGCGAGCTATTATGCTGATCCGGGGAACTAGCCTGAAATTGCAATCGCATCTTCATTAGCTCGAAACTCGGGATACGTAAGCTCGAGCTCGGGTTGCATAAATCATCCCGAGTTTCGCATGTATACCAGCAGTGTGCGATGGGAATAGGCCATGACCGCATGGCTTAGGTTGTGAGCTCGCATTCACGCACGTGTAAAAACCTATTACATAAACAATGCCTCGTGGGCGCTGATGCATGCCGGGGTCGAGAAATTTTCAGGCTAATGAAGACGCTCCGAGCTAGCTCCATCTAGCCCAAGATTTCTTGGGAAATTTTCTTGACCAAATAGCGAGCTATTTTGCCTGATCTGGCTAATGAAGACGCAAATAGCTAGCTATTTCGTGATCTGGCTAGCTAACCTGATCAGAACAAGCTCGCTATTTTGCTCACATCGGGCTAATGAGGACACCCCTAGTTTGTACATGTTATCTTCAAGGTATATCACTGATTCACGTTTCAGGACTATCTTTACTATCATATACCCACATCTACAGTCCTGGCTAGACCCCAGTCTCCATTTCAAAGGACAGTATGGTTCAAGGCACTAATGTAATGAATAGCTTCATTGCAGGGACCAATATACACAGGTTGTACAATCCTACCCACTTTTAAGATCTACTGGCAGGGTCTAGACAGATTTTTTTATGTTTCTTAGAACTCGTTCTCAAATAATATCCGCTGAAACCCGTCACTCTATCAAGCTCTATGCCACTGTTGCCCAGCTCGTATAAGATAATACAAGAATATTACTGGTGGCATCAGTCACCAAGTTTCACGGAACCTCAAAAACACACCATTCAAAATATACACCAAGAAAGCTGTAATATTGCTATATTTTGGATTTCCACTTTCTTGGCTAGGTAGATCAATCATGTGATACTGATGTACAAGTATCCCGCCAAGCAATGTTAGCATTGCAATAAGCAAACCACATTTCAGAGCACCGATAACTCATGCACAAGTCGTAACATTTACTACTATATGTACAGTATTTCATGGACAGGTTTATAAGATTCGTTTACGGTATTGCGGTGTATGTCTCGTTCAGCAAAATATCAGCAACATACCACAGAAAAAGGGAGGAAGCAAATACCACATTATTTGAGTGACTCCTGTTCATATATGTAGCTATCAGTCAGGAAAAAGTGCTGCGTATGTTGCGCTTATTTTGCAGATATAGTGGCATATATATGAACAGGCCGGTTAAAAAAGTGTATGGTATAGCTGATCACTCAGCAATACTATGAATTTGTGAAATAGACTTTACTGCTTTCTTAAAGGGCATATAATGAACTGGGAAGGCAAAAAAGCCTTCAAAATGTAATTGTTAGCAATCTTCTTACCAATGGTCTTAAATTCATGTATTGTCTATTTTAGAAGCTTGTTGAAAGTTAATTGCCCTCAAATGATCCACATTTGGAGTAATGAGTTATCAAATCACAAATCCTCAAAATGTTCGGCCCAAACATTTTGAGGATTTAATCATTAATCATTTATTACTCCATATGTGGATCATTTCAGGGCAAATAAATTTCAGCAAGCTTCTAAAATGGACAATACATGAATTTAAGACCATTGGTAAGAAGATTGCTAACAATTACATTTTGAAGGCTTTTTTGCCCTCCCAGTACAGTATATGCCCTTTAAGGAGCTGCATTTTATGCTTGACCCAATCCTAACCCATTCTAAACCTATTCTAAACACATTCTTAATCTATTCTTAACCCAAAGTATGCTTCATGCGGGGAAATGTCACAATAAACACGCAGTCAATGGAAATTATTAAGCGGCTCTTAATCCCCTCTAATCCTCTCAGGATTAAACATTAATGAAATTCTAAGAATAAAGCTAACATTTAATAGTTATCATTCAGGTATCCTTGCCCATAGCAGTACAAAGAGTCAAATTCCCTAAATATTACAACTTTTCAAACACAGCAATCAGCTTCTACACATGTAGTTGACTAGTCACTTTTGAACATTCTTGCTGCTTTGAATCAGCATTTGAACATCTCCCAAAAATGATGGTTCTTGCTCAAAATTGATGACAACAACAATTCTTTACATCTCAAATCTAATTTACAGGATGAATCATACATCAATCCAATAAAATACTCAGACAACTGAACAATTCAGAGGACTTAATCAATCTTACATGAAATGCCAACATAATACTCTCACAGGGAGACACTCATGTTTGAAATAGATGAAAAACCGATTAAAATATTTGCACATGATAAGAAGGCCTGTACACTCAAACCTGTATAGAAAGACCACTCAGAAAGGAGAAAGGAAATATGGTCTTTATGAGCAGGTGGTTTTGATGTACTGGTTACTTGACTTCAGGTTTCCCTTAGGGCGTGTTTATCAACTCTTTTTTTGGTAGAATTAAGGTTTCCAAACGCGTTTAAATGTTTTAAAATGCATTTCAGGGAGTTGATAAGTGCAAAGGTGTTTTGATTATGGGGTTCGAAAAGCTGTTTTGAAGCACGAAAATTTGTGCGATCCCAATTGAGCCAGAAACGCGTTTAGAGAAGCAAGATAAATGCAAAGCTGTTTTGAAACGACTTTAAACCATGTGTTTCCGTAAACACATCGATCGCACACTACTACAGTGCACGTGTAACGGCGCAGTAGAGCTGCGCAGTGACAAGGCCGGTTTTCGACTTGGGCGATTGAGTTGATAAATGCACCGTTTTTTTAAACACATTCGCAAAGGCCTTTGGAAACACGCTCGTAAAGGCCTTTGGAAACGCGTTTCAAATTCTGAAAAGATGATAAACACGCCCTTAAATACACTGAAGGGAAACAAACATATGGTATTCATATCTAGGCAGGGGTTCTTTCTCTATAGGTGGTCACTAAAGCAGGTGTCAATGTACTAAATGGTGCCAGTATGGGAGCAGTGAGTGGGTGAGTGCTGCCCCTGCCCAAAGAGCACCCCCCCCCCCCCCCTCCTTCCTCCTCCCTCCTTAAACACCCCTCCGCCCCCACCCCTCCTCCCCCACACTCCCAAGTAGCCGCCAAGAGGTTTGCTGAAGTTGTCACAAATACCACACACCAATACCCACAAGCATTCCAGTACATAACACTACATAGATGGCACGTCTTAAAAATCAATGTCTATTAACTATGCAACACAAACACACACACAATGTGGTAATGGGCCTTTGTAACAAAACCAACTACGGTATATGTCGATTCTACATACCATCGTCATACTGCATGTAGTAATTCATGTCTGCAGGGGATGGATGCACAAACTCAGCCAAGCACTAACTGATCCTCTGATACAGTACTAGCCACACGGACAGATAACCACCACCACAAAAGTTCTCCCAACCCACGTATCAACAGACCGACAACTCCATAGAATCAGGCGCAGACTTTTCAATAAAAGTAATTGTAGTGTACCGCATCCTACACAAGGTGTATGACTCTCTCTGCTGTATGTCCATCTGCCCTGGTGTACTCAGAGAGAGAGAGAGAGAGAGAGAGAGAGAGAGAGGTGGTAGTGTCTATCCAAGATGTGTCCAGGAAGACAGGAGTCCAGGCACCGTCCTGCAGTCAGCGTTGGGTCTGTCGCGGTATCACTTACAGGTGGTGGCAAGCTGAATAGCCGTTGACTGTAGCGTGCTGAGATCCTACTAAACCAACCCAAGGAGTACTTTACAGGGTTCATGGGAAGGATAGGGCGATCCTATTGAGGTACTAAACAGCAGGGAAAGAACAATTCTATGGCAGCCTTTCTTCCCCAGCCCATTCAGACCCATCCAAGCATCCTTAAAGGGGACCTTTGATAGTTGATAATCCCATAGTATTAGCACTCGCACCCTTTCAAATGGAACCGGCTGCGACATAGGCTTACTCCCAAACTGCGGTGAACGATAAAAACCCAGCCATCAACATCAGAGCATCATGTATGGTTGAATAGACTAGACTGATGGAGACATGAGCATTGCAGCATATCTTCCTTTCAAGCTCATCCTAAAATAATCCGTCAGGACAGAAAACGAACCTAATATTCTCACATTTTTCTACCAGCAATATTCACAGTCTGCGAGTGAGACTACCAGTGAGACTAGTGTGGTTTTGTAAGTCTATAGCAAATTACATAATGAGCTATTGGCCTTATTGATTACAGGTAAACGTACTTTGTTTGGTTGCTTGTGTGCACTGCATTAATAATGTAGGCTTAACTATACAGACCTAAGCATCTACTCTTCATTAAGGTGAGTAAGTAATAATGTACCTGTAATAGACAGTGAAAAGGTTATTGTCTGTTTTGTGCATTCTTAACCTAATCATTGAAATGTGTGTCCTTATCTTGTCACACAATGTTTGCCATTTGACAGACAAAATTAGATGTATCAATAAAACAACAACATAAAATTAAAAAAAACTGTAAAGTCTCCTGAATGTACAGCTACATGTACAGAATGCCTGTAATGCTGGTATGAATGTATTCTTCATGTGACCCAGCCTACTTTGTTTCCTTTATGTCAAGCAATTCATACAAGGCTTAATTAATTTGTGCATGCAAACAACTATGCATTTGAAAGACAAACAACATGACGTTTCAATAATATGTTCCGATTTACTATTCAGCTGTGCAATGGCCCATAGAGATGTGTGTGCAGCAATGCATTAAAGGGCATATACTGTACTGGGAAGGCAAAAAAGGCTTCAAAAGGTAATTGTTAGCAATCTTCTTGCCAATGGTTTTAAATTCAT
This sequence comes from Arbacia lixula, assembly GCA_963669155.1. Classification (NCBI taxonomy): domain Eukaryota; kingdom Metazoa; phylum Echinodermata; class Echinoidea; order Arbacioida; family Arbaciidae; genus Arbacia; species Arbacia lixula. The sequence continues at coordinate 15,613,403 of OZ022597.1, forward strand.
GTATTGTCTATTTTAGAAACTCGCTGAAAGATATTTGCCTCAAATGATCCACATATGGAGTAATTAATGATTAATGATTAAATCCTCAAAATGTTCGGGCCGAACATTTTGAAGATTTGTGATTTAATCACTCATTTCTCCAAATGTAGATCATATGAGGGCAAATAACTTTCAGCAAGCTTCTAAAATAGACAATACACGAATTTTAGACCATTGGCAAGAAGATTGCTAACGATTACATTTTGAAGGCTTTTTTGCCTTCCCACTACAGTATATGCCCTTTAAGGCAATCTATTTCTTTCATTCCTAGAACTGAGAAGTTTTGTGAGTCATTTATGAGCAGTAGTTGTATGGGGGATGTCTTTATAGGTTCTGGAAGTGTATTCCTTTTTCATATTATTATATTTCAAAATATTGGCAAATGCCAAAAATTTATGTTTTTATTTGATGCATTTGTTGTGAGTTTAAATTGATCTAAATAGCTATAGTTCAAAAACAAATATTATTTTATGGTGCTTGTCCCTGAATAGGTTAAAGTTGCAGTAGCATTTAGCACTAGAAGAATTTTAAGCACATTCCACTCCAGCTGTTCTCCTGTTTTTACCCAAATTTTTCCTGACATCTCCTACTATCGCGAGATAAATTATCATCACATGAACAGCCCTTCGGTGTAGAAGTATTAGTGTTAGTGTCAGCCCTTGATATACAGGCACACTACCTCTCACTGTAGCATAGATCGACACATATTCATGGTTACCATGGCGGTAAGACATATTCATCTCAAAGACAGGAACTCATTGAAGAAGCAGCGGATGTTGTGTGTATCTATGCCTCGAAGTAAAACACTCGAGCGGAATAGCTGAGCTCCCTCACCAAGTGCACATGATGTGAATGAACATGCCTGCACCGTGTAGCCTGGGACTCAAGCGACCAATGTTACCACTGACATTATGTATTCATTATTCCTGACAGGACAGCGAGTGTACAGGCAGACATCTCCTCAGGGCTTTGGCGATACATTAGCAAGTCCAAGCGGACTCATTACCATCACTCCTACTCTTCTCTGCTTTAAGACATTCTCATGCTTGTCTGCATGTTGTAGCATCTCCTAAGACTCCCACACACTAGCCAGCATGCTACCTAATCAATACAAGGACTCAACATATCCAAGCCCTCCCTCAATATGAAAAGCAACATATACAACCGCTCCCTCAATATGAAAAGCAACATATACGAGCCCTCCCTCAATATGAAAAGCAACATATCCAAGCCCTCCCTCAATATGAAAAGCAACATATCCAAGCCCTCCCTCAATATGAAAAGCAACATATACAAGCCCTCCCTCAATATGAAAAGCAACATATACAAGCCCTCCCTCAATATGAAAAGCAACATATCCAAGCCCTCCCTCAATATGAAAAGCAACATATCCAAGCCCTCCCTCAATATGAAAAGCAACATATCCAAGCCCTCCCTCAATATGAAAAGCAACATATACAAGCCCTCCCTCAATATGAAAAGCAACATATACAACCGCTCCCTCAATACAAGCAAAATATCCACCCCCTCTCAGATTACCACATCTCTATAACTCTTGACTGAAGGAGACGTGTTGCGACGTTGATACCTATCACATTTTCATTACTAATACTATCAGACAAACAAATCAATGACTACCTGTGTGTATACTTTTCCAGGTTGGAATAAATGATTCCAAATATGATTCTGACAAATGTACATGCTCATTACAAACATGAGCATGTTTAGATTTATTGAAATAATGTTTTGATACATACAAACAGGTGCACTGAAATCCATGTTTCTGGGACTATATTAATGCAAGGCATTTCCACACATGATTACATTGCCATACCTGACTCAATCAGAACCACAGGCGTCTTCATTCTAGTCGACATCTGCTTCTCAGGAATTTTGGCATGATGTACTTCTTCTCCCTTAAAGGGCATATACTGTACTGGGAAGGGGAAAAAAGCCTTCAAAATGTAATTGTTAACAATCTTCTTGTCAATGGTATTGTCCATTTTAGAAACTTGCTGAGAGTTATTTGTCCTCAAATGATCCACATTTCGAGTAATTAATGATTAAATCACAAATCCTCAAAATGTTCGGCCCGAACATCATGAGGACTTATGATATAATCATGGATTTCTCCAAATGTGGATCATTTGAGGGCAAATAACTTTCATCAAGCTTATAAAATGGACAATACATGAATTTAAGTCCATTGACAAGAAGATTGCTAACAATCAACTTTTGAAGGCTTTTTTGCCTTCCCAGTACAGTATATGCCCTTTAACAGTTTATAAGCACTCCCTGTGATGGGTGCACACCTCTAATTCAATTTGGGGGGAGTTCCAAAAGCGTACCAAAGATGACTTCATCATTGAAAATAAATTCATATAAAATCAGTAGAACATTTTTGAATAATTATTTTCACATGAGTATAAAGAGTGATAATCATTTCTCCAGAGCAGTACAATGGTTGAGCTCAAGCAATCGTGTCTCTCTCAATGTGTTATCATTTGACTTGGTTTCATGCTACACTCTATACATCGCATCGACATATTTCCCCTGCTCGTGTTGAAATGAGGTTTTACTGCATATCATTTGGTGAGATGGTGTGAGAGCAAAGTGCACCTGACCCTTTACTACCCATGCTCAGTGTGGATGATAGTAAAACAGTCTGTCTCTCTACCTATCTCTATCTCACTACCTATCTCTATCTCTCTCCCTATCTCACCCCCTATCTCATCCACTCTCTCTCTATCTCCCTATCTCTCTCTCTCTCTCTCTCTCTCTCTCTCTCTCTCTCTCTCTCTCTAACTATCTCTCTCCCTATCTCTCCCTGTCTGTTTGTCTGTCTGTCTCTCTATCTCTCTTTCTTTCTCTCTCTCTCTCCCTATCTCACCCCTCTCTCTCTCTCTCTATCTCTCTTTCTCTTCCTCTCTCTCTCTGTCTCTCCCTCTCTTTCTTCCCCCCTCTTTCTATCTCTTTATGTCTCTCTCTCTGTCTTTTTCTGTTTGTTTGTCTTTCCCTGTCTATGTCTCTCTCTCTCTATCTCTTTCTGTATCTCTCTCTCTGTCTCCTTCCTCTCTCTCAATTTCTCTCTCTCTCTCTCTCTCTCTCTCTCTCTCTCTCTCTCTCTCTGTCTGTTTCTCCATCCGTCTCCCCTCCTTTTTGTCTGTCTCCCTCTCTGTAGGTTTCGACTGTGTTCATATCTAAACATTCACCCACTTTCCACTGACCCCACTCTTGTTTCTGATTCCCTCTTCCCCCTCTCTCTCGCTCTCTCTCTCTCTCTCTCTTTCTCTCTCTTTCTCGAGACACATAACTGCTTACAACCCACAAGAGATATATCCTACAGGATATCCATACATTTTCATTAGGGCCATTTAAGCTGACAGCAAAACACTACAATGTTTCTTAAATCACCAGCGAAAATGATAGTTGCTAGGCAACTAAACACAGCCTGAACATTTTCGTTGGAAAAACATCACCCTCCAGAGCGTGATTTTTCAAGAAGAGAAAATCAACAGACAACTTTTGCCAGCGTAAATGTACAAACACATGACATTGCTGGCACAAATCCTGACCAGCTGATCTAGGAAACACGATGACACAAAAGGAAAAACAGACGGAAAAACAGAAGGAAAAACAGACGGGAAAAAAACAGACGCCCTCATCAACAATGCAGAGGTTTGGCCTGATCAGCCACTCACTGAAAAAGCCAAATCAAAGCTGCGGAGGTCAACGCAGGGTCAGCTACATTCTATCTCAATGGGGCCCGATAGAAAATGGGAAAGGAAAATACCAATTTAATGAATTTTGGCAAGCGTAATTTGAGCCTAGTTACTGGGCTGCTCTGGTTTGGTCCACAAAGAAATGCCTTGCCTGAAGGTTAATGTGGGATTAGCTGGTATTGTGCACAAACCAACAGTGAGGAAAGAGAGAGAGGGGAACAGACAGGAACACTGCTACTATACTCTGAATACACATCAACTGGGTATAGACAGACAATCCACAGACACCATTTGTGCGTTTATGCGGATTAAAACCTACCAAAAATAACACACTGAAATTATCACCTGCTACTTTGATATACACTTGTGTAATCATTAGATACCATTCCTTCTGCAAGGACATGTGTTCAATAAGCCATTTCCAGCAAGTACATGTATTCACAACTTTCACTCTAACTGCGTTGCAACACATCATTGCATTATTCAGGGATTTTATAATGCAAATTCAATGGGTGGAACACACTCTGAATTGATTAGTCGTTGCTACCCTGACGAGATGTAGACAAGCCTCGGACTAGCTGAGGTTACTATCTTTGGTAACATATTATACAAATATACCAAGCTGTGAGATTGTATAGTGGAAATTTTCTATCTGAGGAGGGAGTGGCATAGAACTATTTTTTTCTGAGGGGCAAAGCCCCCGAGGAAAAGATAGTAACTTATGCCAGTCCCTCCGAAGATGGATAATTTTCATTATATCCCTCATTAATATATTCCAGTTTGTTGATTGGTCGAAAGGGTGTCACATGACCACAAATAGATGAACTATTTGAAGGAAGAGAGCTCAGAGGGAAGAAAAGTAATATTTCATGACGTCAGAGGGAAAAAAAAATACTATTTTGTGACGTCATGTCAAAAATAGTCTTTTTTCCCTCTGGACTATCGATATCCGGGTTATCGGTGATCGATACAATTTTCATGGATTCATCCCAGGTAAATGCGCGACACGCAAAATCTACGCGACACATTTCTTTCCAGCTGGTTTTTGGCGTTTTAGCGGAAAATCATTGGGCGCGCTGCCGGAACTCCCGCGGTGTTGCAGCCGAGGTGCAACTTGAATTTCCGTTGGTTTGCTCAAGCCGCAGGAAATATCAAAACATCTGAATCAGGCTCCTGCGTTCGGAGCTTAGAGCATGGGCACTTTATTACACCGTCCATCGTAAGGATTAAATTAATGGACGAAGAATATATTAATGAAGGATATAAAACAAATATTTCATGATCTTTATTCGGGAACTTTGGAATCTATTGGTCCCCTCGGTGAAGTGACCTGCGGTCTCAGGAAAATAGTACCGCACGCCCTCCACTTAACCTCGGTGCAAATAGATTCCACAAGATCCCTCATGGTCATGAAATATTTGTATACTATACTTTCGAACTCAATGCTTGGTATATTTGTTTTATATCCCTTTTGTAAAACAATAACAGAACAAAAATACTAATAAATACTATTTAGAAAATAGTAAAACTTTCGGTAACACCATGTGGTTGTATGTCGCCTTTTTTATTTTCTCTGTCTCGATATCGGTTCATCCCAGGTAAATGCGCAACACGCCGCGCACTGCATTCATGCGCGAACTAATTTACGCCCGCTCAGGTAGAGAGCATGCGCAGTAGTCCCAAGGAAGAAAATAGTAAATAGAGCATGCGCAGTCCTCCCCGGGAAAAAATAGTGAAAACTATCCGGAGCTCTTCGAGCATCAATTGACCAATCACGTTCCAACAATACTCATGAATATTCATAGATGGGATATAATGTGTTATATAATTTGCACATAAAAAATAAAAATGATCCATTGAGACCAATATAATGTAGATGGATATCCTAATAAGCACATACATCAAGTGTCCTCTAGGGATATTGAAAGCCTCATATTGCATGGAAAATATATAAAAGTCAATAAGAAAGTGACTTTACAGTGATAAGTGCTATATATTTTAAAGGGCATATACTGTACTGGGAAGACAAAAAGCCTTCAAAAGGTGATCGTGAGCAATCTTCTTGCCAATGGTCTTAAATTCATGTATTGCCCATTTAGAAACTTGCTGAAAGTTATTTGCCCTCAAATGATCCACATTTGGAGTAATTCATAATCATCAGTGAAATAATTCTCCACATGTTCGGCCCGAACATTTGGGGGATTTGTGATTTAATCACTAATAACTACAAATGTGGATCATTTGAGGGCAAATAACTTTCAGCAAGTTTCTGAAATGGGCAATACATGAATTTAACACCATTGGCGAGAAGATTGCTCACGATCACCTTTTGAAGGCTTTTTGTCTTCCCCATACAGTATATGCCCTGTAAGAGGAAAACACATGGGTGAGCTTCATCAGAATTTTCAATGGGTATTTGAAATAATGGAAGCAGAGTCTGGCCTTCTCACAAAAACATGTTGATAGATAATCGAAGGAAAGAAGGAGGAGAAAGACGATGTGAAGAAGAGCAAGGTAAAAATGGACATGATCAAGAAGGAGAAGGGGAAAGACGAGGTGAAGGAGGATGAGGAGGAGAAGGGGGAGGACAAGGTGAAGGAGGATGAGGAGGAGAAGGGGGAGGACGAGGTGAAGGAGGATGAGGAGGAGAAGAGGGAGGACGAGGTGAAGGAGGATGAGGAGGAGAAGGGGGAGGATGAGGTGAAGGAGGATGAGGAGGAGAAGGAGAAAGAGAAAGAAAAGGAGAAGGGGGAGGATAAGAGGAAGGAGAAGAAATGGAAGCATAAATTCTTCGCAAGCCTTTGGGGCTGGCTGGTACATCAAAATTGAACTGCAAGAAAGTACTGTAGGTCACAGGGGCAATTGAATTGTTACTGGTACTGATAATCATGAGGGGGGGGGGCGGTAGAGATAAGTCAATTTATCGTACTGTGTTGGGATTCATTGCTTCGCTATGTTTTGAGTTAACATGATCTGGTAGCATGCAAAGAATTGGCGTGAGATATTTGCTGGTTTGTCAGAAGGGTGTGAGGATAATACATCAGAACAGATGTGAATTTGAAGCTAGCCATGCATTGGCTCAAACATCCTTATTTCACCATTACTCCTCTCCCTCTCCTCCACCTCTCATCTTACGCTTGTCCCCTCTACTTACAGTTTTTGATTTCAGGAATGTTTTGTTAAAGGTAACACATCCTTTTTTGCAGACAAGATCAAATTCTGTTAAGCATTGCATGAACTACAAGTATAGCATTAAGGTCTAGTTTGAGAAATATTTACCTTAACAATAGTGCCATTCTCATTGGGCTTAAAAAATTGTGACGTTAGAAAAATCGCGATATTAGAGTAAAAGTTGCCTAGCAACCGTACCAAAAGCAGAATGGTCCTATTGTACCTGTCCCCTAACTTCGCGATTTTTCTAACTTTGCGATTTTTGAAGCCCAATGAGAATGCCACTAATGATGTCGAATTAACATGCAATATAGAAGAATATACTACAGTGAAACCTGTATTGAAAGACCACTGAAACGGACAAGAAATGTGTTCTTCATGTACAGGTATTTTTAAAACAGGTGTTGATGCAAGACCTGGTCATGGGATTTGTGCAAGAAAGTGACATCACATTTCTAGTTATAGGCCCTTACGACGGCAGAATCCTGGCAAACTTGTGTCATCTGCCGCAGTCTTTAGCTTTCTCTACAGAATCTTATCTTATTAGAAAGGTGATATCAGTGATTGAGAGTAGTGAAGGGACATTATTACATCAACAAAAGTTGTCTACAGGGTGGAACAATATGGCCGTGTTTATCAACTTTGCAGAAATTTAAAGCGTTTCCAAAGGCCTTTACGAACGCGTTTCAAAACACGTTTCCAAACGCGTTTAAAAAAAAACGGGGCGTTTATCAACTCGATCACCCAAGTCGAAAACCGGCCTTGTCACCGAAAACACGTGGTTTAAACGCGTTTCAAAACAGCTTTGCGTTTATCTCGCTTCTTTAAACACATTTAAAATTTAAACGCGTTTAGGATCGTACAAATTTGCGTGTTTCAAAACAGCTTTCCGAACTCCATAATCAAAACACCTTTGCGTTTATCAACTCCCTGAAATGCTTTAAAAAAAAATTAAACGCGTTTGGAAACCTTAATTCTACCAAAAAAAAAAGAGTTGATAAACACGCCCAGGGTCAATTCTGTTGCTCAGCACTACCTACATTCATGCAGTCTGAACAGGCCATGCAGAAGATTGTGGATATATGCATTATTGATGCTGTCATCTGACTAGAGTCAAAGAGCATTTACACTGGCCAAACATCACAACATTTTAAAGGGACAGTTCACCCTGAAGATAAGTTGGTTTCAATAAAAGAAGAAATATTAAAGAATCATAATAGTGAAGGTTTGATGAAAATCATTTAAAAGAACAGAAAGAAATTAGATTTTGAAATTTCAATTTTGTGACATCACTTGCGAGGTGCTCTCCCATATGTTGCCCCTCTTCTCTTTTTGACAATGGAATTATTTTTTTTTTAATACAGGTTTGTGGGTAAAAACATATTACTGATGATGTATCAAATACACAGGTACAAGAATGCATACTTTTTTGAGCAAATGCCCATTTTCAAAACAAAATGTACAAAACATATGGGAGAGCAGCTCACAGGTGACACTTCAAAATAGAAGATGGTAGCTTTCTTATCCTTTCACAGATTTTCATCAAACCTTCACTAATATTTTTCTTTCATGTGTCTCCTTTTATTGAAACAAAAACATTTCAGGGTGAAGAAACCCACTCCAAAGAGAGATGATTGGCAGTCCTACACCATACCAGCACTACAGCAACAAGAAGAATACAAGTCCTAGGGAGACATTTGCTTTTCACACTAGCAAAACTTTCCTTAGCCCCGTACTATAGGTGGGGACAAGGGGGGGGGGGGGGGGGGGGCTTAGCCCCAACTATACCTATAGTACGGAGCGAAGCTTAGACCACTTTCTGTTCACATTGGTTTTTACCAAAGTGGGCTAGCCCCACCAATAATCCAGGATTATTTGGCCTTGCAAAAAAGCAGGGCTAACCCCACAATTGCAGGGCCAAGCCAAATAGTCCGGGGCTATGAGCGCCAGTGAGAACAGAAACTACAAATAGTACGGGGCTAAGGAAATACAATATCAGCTCACAAGGCCGAGACACCGTGACCAATCAGATAATGTACGAAGGGTGAGTGACCTTGTTGCGGAGTGGTAAAGGCCAAAGGTGCAAGACGTACACTCATAAATATTTATAAGCTATCGAGAAAGTTCGGGGCTAACAGTTTTGAGTGGGAACAGCGTGGACTTCCTTAGTCGGGTTTAAGAAATAGTACGGGGCTAAGAAATGTCAGTGTGAAAAGCTTCAAAAAATAGTCTGGAGCTAACGATACGGTAGTACGGGGCTAAGAAAACCCAATGAGAAACGGGTATTGGGTAACCAGCATTACAGAGACTCCTACATGCACATGAACCTGAGAGAGAATCTGAGTGAAGTGAGAAAGAGAGCTGTGCACATGTGAGTGTGTAAACTAATTCCTGGGATATGAACTTCAGGTCATCACTAGGACTCAATTGATTTCATTTTAGAGTGAGCTGCAGCTAGAGAAAAACAAACCGTGTTTGTGCAGAAGAAAATCTACCTCGCTCCAAAGAGTCGTCTTCACTAGCCCGATGTGGCGAAATAGCCAGCTAGTTCTGATCGGGTTAGCCTAGCCAGATCACGAAATAGCTAGCCATTTGTGTTTTCATTAGCCAGGTCAGGCAAAATAGCTAGCTATTTGGTCGAGAAAATTTCCCCCAAAATCTTGGGCTAGATGGAGCTACCTTGGAGCGTCTTCATAGCCTGAAAATTTCTTGATCGTGGCATGCATCAGCCCCCAAGAGGCATTGTTTACGTAATAGGTTTTTAACGTGCATGAATGCGAGCTCACAACCGAAGCCATGCGGTCGTGGCCTATTCCTGTCGCACACTGCGTATGTGCGAATATCGGGATAATTTATGTATCCCGAGTTTCGAGTTAATGAAGACGCGATTGCAACTTCAGGCTGGTTCAACAAATCAGCAAACTAGCTCGCTATTTCGTCTGATTTGGCTAATGAAGACGCACCTCAAGACACCATAACATCACATCTAACATCATGGAGGGCAGCATTGATCACCATTCAAGGGTACAATCAACCATTTACAACTTTGTTTTGAAAGACCCTCTTTCTGAAAGGACGATTCTTGAAATCCATCTTTATAGGCTCTTGCATTTATGGTATTGAAATCAGACGAAATGAGATGGTACAAAGGGGAACACACGCAAAGCATACACAGACAAACACACACACATACTATAGCGCAAGAAATATGCATACTATTCTAGGCACTTGAATACATACAATAGCTGTATACATACATTACAGCTCAAAGGAATTGACATAGGGAAATGGAAAGGGAAGAAAGGGAAGGAGCTGCAGTTTTAAACCGCGGTACATTTTGCCCAGTTCAGCATGAAACCTGATGCTATTTAGGCTAAAGCATCACGTTTCATGCTGAACTAAATAAAATATACTGTGGTTTAAAACTGCGGCTTCTTCCCTTTCTTCCCTTTCTTTCCTTTCTCTTTCCCTATGCCAATCCTTTGAGCTGAAGTGTAGATTACCTCAGAGTCATTATAGAAATTCAGAAGTGAAACAGAATGTAAAACGGTTTATGCTTATTCTCAGTTCCGGTTATCCGAGTACTTTTGAACCCCCGCATTGCCTGGGTGAAAGCAAAGCAACGACCCGGTTTTGTACACTTCGCCGCGTTGTGTGGCGGAAAATAACTGAAAATGTGGAAAATAACTGAAAATGCCGAAAAGTTGGGCTGTAGGTTGTCACAATCATTATGATGAAAGGGCCGGAAGTCCTTGTCATTTTTCATCTTCCCAGACCGTGAAAAACAATGAGAAAGGTGGGAAAAATGGGTGAACGCAATCGAGAGAAAAGATCCACAAACCAAGAAACTCTGGGAGGAAATATACGTATGTTTACTCGGAACACTTCTTATTAGGTACAATTTCGATATCCTTTACTACCAAGTTTTCCTTATTCATATCAATATTTTGTTCAAAAATTAAAGGAAACAATGATGCCTCACCTAAGCTAAGATTCACATTTCACATCAGTCCCATGTACTTAATTTTACGTAAAATTTTTTTTTGTGTGTGAAATAATTTTGAGCAAGTCAAGTCATGAATTACAAAGCCCGAACATCTGATTTTTATTCTAAAATACAAGAAGATTACAACATACATTTTCCCAAACTGTGTACAAATTAAAACATGTCAATGAACGCGAACACAATATATCAGCTGCCGCTATGCGTGGGACTGGAATGCACTAGGTGCACGCTCAAGTGCAACTCCTTTGTCTTTACCCACGAAACAGTCTCCACGGTGTATCTAGGGCAGATGACGTTACGCCAGAATGGAGAATTCTAATGTTATCTTTGTTCATGTATTATTTTTAATTATTATTATATTTTAATCAATTATACTAGATTAAGCACACAGAAAAGAATGGATGGGGAGGGGGGGGGGGGGGCTACCCTGGTAATATAAAACCTTCACAACTACATGTATCATTACAATATATTTTTTTTATTCATTATACACATATACACACATTATGCACACATCAAGGCACAATCTCTCAGTCCTGATGAATCTAATTCACCGCATAGATTTCTAGCTGTGTGATCTCATTGGTCCTAACTGCGTCGCATTATGTTATTCCTACATAATACTCACCAATATGAATCAGTCTTTTCATCGCATAACATAAACTACAATTATGGCAGAGTGAGGTGTATTTCCTCTTAGGAGAATCAATGATGGGACTGATTCCATGACATCGTGCACATTTAACTTCTTTATTCTGGGCATCACAAGCTCTTTTCTCTCTTTCTCTCTCTCTCTCTCTCTCTCATGTCCTCTCCCTGCTCACTCTCTTTTGCTCCTTCTTCATCCTTCTTTTTCCCTCTTTCAATAGTCCCTTTCCAATCTCTCCCTCCCTCTCTCTCTCTCTTCCTCCTATAGTCTCGTTCACATACCATAATACCCCAATATTACCAATGACCATCGATAGGCAAGTTTCCCATGACCCTTAAACAACACCGTTCATATACCTCAAGAAATATTGGGGTATTTTGGACAGCACTCTGGACTTTCCCCCTCATCCCTGGATAGGGCAGAGCAATGATGTCATATTCTAATAAGCAATACTAACATTGCAATCCGTGAATCACGTTCCAGAGCGCTGTCAAAACTTGATGTACAAGCCGCAACACATTCGGCTATTGTGTGGTCGCAATTTATAAGAATTGTTTCCTGCATTCTTACAGTATTTTCCCTAGGTCTCGATCCACACAATAAGCTGGATAAAAAGAAGAAGCAAATGCTGCATCATTTGAGGGACTTCAATTTATGTACAGAGATATCGGTAAGCTACATATCCACAAAATTGCTGCAAATGTTGCATTTACTTTGTGGATGGGTCATGGGCGACATATATTTATAAAAACTGTTTTTTTTTTCCTCTTCCAGCCCCTCTCATGTCCCTTCACCTCTTCTCCCCTCCCCAATCCCCAGCCTGCATTCTGTATGTGTGAGGTTCCCGCTTGGTTCACACTGTGAGAAGCTGCACACTGTAAGGACGAGAACAACCCACGCTAGCTTGCCTACCTGCCATCCTGGAGTTGACTTGCAGACCCATAATCCACAGCTAGGAACAGTCAATGAAGCAGATGTGTTCAATAATCATCAAATATCAGCACCAACTCACAAGCACAAACCAAACACATATGTGCATCGAATAGAAGAGAACTGCTACATTGTTTGTGCTGGTAAGCGTTAAGGCTGGAGTTGTCATGCCGGTTTGGGGACTGCTCTACACAAGCAGCAGTGACCAATTACGCTTCTGAAACAGCAGTGCTTGAGGTGCAACTGCTTGCACGGAAAGTGACGCGGAGCGTAAGAGGAGAGTGTTTTCTTTTCTCCTGCTATTCAGGCAATGAGAAGCGAGGCATGACAACAACGGGGAGAAAGCATCCCACGGAGATGGGATGGCAGGAGAGAGAGAAGGAGAGAGATGGAGAGAGGGGGCGAGAGAGACATAGAGGGAAACCAAGATAGGTGGGGTAGGGGAGGAAATAGACAGAGATAGAGAGAGAGGGTGAGAGAGGAGGATGGAGAGAGAGGGAGAGAGATGTTGAGAGGGGGCAACAGAGATAGACAGAGAGGGAAACCATGATAGGTGGGGTAGGGGAGGAAATAGAAAGAGATAGAGATAGAGGGAGAGAGAGAGAGAAAGAGAGAGAGAGAGAGAGAGAGAGAGAGAGAGAGAGAGAGAGATGGAAACCAACATAGCAGAGGAGAGGTAGGAAAGCGGAAGGAGAGAGAGGGCAAGAAAGAGAGAGGGGAACTAATATAGGTTGGGAAGGGGATGACAGAGGGAGGAAAGAAGGAGAGAAAAAACAAGAGCAAGAGAGAGGGAACGAAACAGACGGAGGGAAACCAAGATAGCTGGGGTAGGGAGAGAAGAAGGAGAGAAACAGAGACAGAGACAGACAGATTGGCAGATTGGCAGACAGACCAGTAAACCAGTATATGTGGGATAGGGGAGGGAAGAGAAGGAGGGAAGAGAGAGAGAGAGAGAGAGAGAGAGAGAGAGAGAGAGAGAGAGAGAGAGAGAGAGAGAGAGTGAGAGAGAGATGGAAACCAAAAGTAGGTCGGGTAGGAAAAGACACAGAAAGAGAGAGACAGAGAGGGGGAAACAAAGATGGGTGGGGTAGGGCAGGAAAGAGAGAGGGAGGGGGAGCAACATGGGAAACTAGAGAGAGAAAGATTAAGAGAGTGAGAGAGAGAGAGAGAGAGAGAGAGAGAGAGAGAGAGGGGGGGGGGAGGTAGGGGAGGAGAAAAGACAGGAGAGAGGGAAAAGCAGAGATGAGAATGTGCAGGGAGGAGGAAAGTGGATAGGATAAAATGGAGAAGACAGAGAGAAGGAGAAACAATTTGAAAGGGGATAGGAAGTGAAATAATAGAAACCTCGCACAAGAGGCAGTGGGAAACTGGGCAAAAAGTGAAAGAATGATGTTAGGAGAGAGAGAACAAAGGTATTAGAAGACAGAAAAAAAACAGGGATAGGTAATGGAAAGGGAGAATGAAGGAGATGAGGAAAGAGATGAGGAGGTGCAGGGGAAAGAGAGAGAGAGCGAGAGCAAGAGAGAGAGAGGGGGTGGGGAGAGGGTGGGGTTAGAAAGGATGGTGGGGTAGAGAGAGAGAGAGAGATGGAGAGGGAGAGAGAGCAAGAGAGAGAGGGGGGTGGGTGGGGAGAGGGTGGGGTTAGAAAGGAGATTGGTGGTAGAGAGAGGGGGAGAGAGGGAGGGAGGGAGAGATAGATGGTATGCAAGAGAAAGAGGGAAGGATAAAGAGAGGAGATTGGCAGCAAGGCAGTATGGTCAATGAAAATAATGGCCTGCTGTGCTCTGTATGTGTGAGTGTGTGTGTTTGTGTGTGTGTGTGTGTATGTGTGTGTGTGTATGTATGTCACGCGTGTACGGATGCGCATGTTATGTTCTTCCATAGTCCTTCAAAGTGTGTGCACATGCATGGAATGAACTCTTTCTCATAATGCGTTAATATTCAAGGCGTTTCATGGGGTAGGCCCGTAGCATGCACTTTTCTTGCATACGGGAATTTCTCTTGAAGCTGTTTGACACCTTGCTGCCCTCTCCTCGCTCCCTCTCTCTTTTCATCTATCTATCTCTCTCTCTCTCTCTCCTTCTCTTTCTATCTCCCCCTCTCTCTCTTTTCTTCTCTTCCTCTCGCCCCTGGTTTCTGTACCTCTCCCCCTCTCTTCCTCTCCCCCCTCTCCCATCCTTTCTCCCCTCTCTCTAACCCCACTTTCTGTATCTCTTCCCCTCTCTCTCTCTCTCTCTCTCTCTCTCTCTCCCTCTTTCTCTCTCTCTCTATCTCTCTCCCCCTCTCTCTCTCTCTCTCCTTCTCCTCTTATCTCCCCCTTCTCTCTCTTCCTTTTCTTTGCTTCCTCTCACCCCTGGTTTCTGTACCTCTCCCACCTCTCTTTCTCTCCCTCTCTCTCATCCTTTCTCCCCTCTCTCTAACCCCATTTTCTGTATCTCTTCCCCTCTCTCTCTCTCTCTCTCTCTCTCTCTCTCCCTCTTTTTCTCTCTCTCTATCTCTCTCCCCCTCTCTCTCTCTCTACCTCTTCTCTCCACTCTTCATTTCATCTAGACCCCCTCTCTCTCCTCATGAAGTTGATGACAGCTGAGAGTGGACTCAAATTAAAAATACCACCATTCATTCCAGATACATTTACCAAAATAAGCTTGTGGTGGTTATCCTTCCACTTGAATATTGCATTCCCAACACAAATGGGATTAACCTATCCTTAAAGGGCATATACTGTACTGGGAAGGCAAAAAGCCTTCAAAATGTAATTGTTAGCAATCTTCTTGCCAATGGTCTTAAATTCATGTATTGTCTATTTTAGAAGCTTGCTGAAAGTTATTTGCCCTCAAATGATCCACATATGGAGTAATTAATGATTTATGATTAAATCCTCAAAATGTTCGGCCCGAACATTTTGAGGATTTGTGATTTAATCACTCATTACACCAAATGTAGATCATTTGAGGGTAAATAACTTTCAGCAAGCTTCTAAAACAGACAATACATGAATTTAAGACCATTGGCAAGAAGATTGCTAGGTAACAATTACATTTTGAAGGCTTTTTTACCTTCCCAGTACAGTATATGCCCTTTAAACAATACCTTTCAAAGCGGTTTCTCCCCATAAGATTCGTGCTTCAATAAGTAAGACCGATGGTGCATTATCATAGTCCTAATCTATGGGAAATGGTTAAATATATTCATTAAGTGCTAGAACAACTATATCTAATCACAGTACTGCCTTACTCTGACAAAAGGAAGCAAGTGACAAATCACTCAAATCTGGGTTATTGGTACTCTTAGATTGTACCCAGCATACAGGCAAAATGTACCCTACATACATGCAAAATCTGGAAAAGAAATATTCATCTCACTGTGAGATACTCAATCTAACATGATGTGGTGTTGCACTGATGCCAATGCAAGTGACAGACACATTTTGCTCATTTACAAGAAAATTATCTTTTGTTTGTTGCTTCCTTTTGTCAGAGTAGGGTAGAGTAGCTATCTACAGAATCTGTCAAGTTTGAAGAACTTGTAACATTCCTAGCGATAGCCATCATTTCATACCAGTGAAATTATTGCATGTCCAGTAAAAGTAATACATGGTACATGAGCAGCTCTCTGCCAAGTCAATCAAAGAGATTCTACAATATCTGTTTTTCATATATCTGCCTGAGTAGCGGAGTTCAGCATGTGGCTCCACACATTGTCCCACACAGCAGAAATGATGTCAGTGCAGAGCTTTTGTTCAAAGATAGCCTGGCTTCCGGGCTGTTGGAGATTTATAATCCAAACTGAATACTTGAGTCTGGAATCATTAGACTAGTGACATGATCATTATCATTCTCATCTATTCTCAGTTCATCTTTTAGAGAAAGGTGGAGAAATCAAGAATGATTAGTCTACCGCAGTCAGACCCATTCATGGAATAGTTGAATTAGAAATGGAATATAAAATGGGATAGTTAGGATTAAAAATGCTCAACAGCCTGAAACGCAGGCTAGTTCACAGACAGCTGACAGGAAGAGCTCAAGCTGAAGCCAGAGTGCTGTGAGAGGGGAGAGGCAGCGTGTAGTGGAATGCCAGGCAAACTTGGACTGGGTTCAACAACCACCAGGTCATTCACCCCAACCAGTCAGGGACTAGTCTACCTCTGAGACACTTCTCCACAAATCACTACTTTCCAATATTACAGCATGTTGCATTTTAACTAGTTTTTCAAACTGGAGACAAAATACCTAATTAAACTATTCTTCTTTTTTTCATTTACTTCATTACTGTGGTCAGTATTTAGTTACTAGGACTTGCTACAAAAAGAAGCCATTCTTATTATAACGTTTCATACTTTGACTTTGAGAGACAACACAATCTCAGTCATCATCAGTTACATACAGTGTGTATATGGATTTACATTACCCATCATCTGACATTTCAAGTGATTATATCATGTGATTGCTTGCGAGGGGAAAAAAGTCTGATGTTGTAAAGTAAGAAAGTGAGATACATATCTGAATGAAACACATCAGTGGAAACACTGAAGAAATAAATGTCATGTTGCTAGAATTCCAAGGGCAGGAACATTGGTGGAATGTGTTCTTTGAGAATGAGATTACAAGCTGCTAATCCAATGCCGGGTCCAGAGAAACATTGTATACATCTTATTTTATGATCTTTGAGGATTATAGTTGTTGCCATGGTGATTAAATTAAACTGTATACTCATGAATTGAATAGCTGTATGTAGCATGGCTCATGTGGATGATGTGAATCCATACACACACTGTATGTAACATGGCTTAGATGGGTGATGTGAATCTTTACACACACTGTACGTGACATAGCTCAGATGAGTGATGTGACTCTTTACACACACTGTACATGACATAGCTCAGATGGATGATGTGAATCTTTACACACACTGTATGTAACATGGCTCAGATGGGTGATGTGACTCCATACACACTGTATGTAACATGGCTCAGATGAAAGATGTGAATCTTTACACACACTGTATGTAACATGGCTCAGATGGGTGAAGTGAATCCACACACACTGTATGTAACATGGCTTAGATGGGTGATGTGAATTCATACACACACTGTATGTAACATGGCTCAGATGGGTGAAGTGAATCCACACACACTGTATGTAACATGGCTCAGATGGGTGATGTGAATCTTAACACACACTGTATGTAACATGGCTCAAATGAGTGATGTGAATCCATACACACACTGTATGTAACATGGCTCAGATGAGTGATGTGAATCTTTACACACACTGTATGTAACATGGCTCAGATGGGTGATGTGAATCCATACACACGCTGTATGTAACATGGCTCAAATGAGTGATGTGAATCCATACACACACTGTATGTAACATGGCTCAGATGGGTGATGTGAATCTTTACACACACTGTATTTACATGGCTCAGATGAGTGATGTGAATCTTTACACACACTGTATGTAACATGGCAGAGATGAGTGATGTGAATCTTTACACACACTGTATGTAACATGGCTCAGATGAGTGATGTGAATCTTTACACACACTGTATGTAACCTTTGATGATTATAGTTGTTGCCATGGTGATTGAATTAAACTGTATGCTCATGAATTGAAAAACTGTATGTAACATGGCTCATATGGATGATGTGAATCCATATTTACACTGTATGTAACACAGCTCAGATGAGTGATGTGAATTCATACACACTATATGTAACATGGCTCACATGAAAGATGTGAATCTTTACACACACTGTATGTAACACAGCTCAGATGAGTGATGTGAATCCATACACACACAGTATGTAACATGGCTCAGATGGGTGATGTGAATCTTTACACACACTGTATGTAACATGGCTCAGATGGGTGATGTAAATCTTTACACACACTGTATGTAACATGGCTCAGATGGGTGATGTGAATCTTTACACACACTGTATGTAACATGGTTTAGATGAGTGATGTGAATCCATACACACACTGTATGTAACATGGTTTAGATGGGTGATGTGAATCCATACACACACTGTATGTAACATGGCTCAGATGGGTGATGTGAATCTTTACACACACTGTATGTAACATGGCTCAGATGGGTGATGTGAATCTTTACACACACTGTATGTAACACGGCTCAGATGGGTGATGTAAATCCACACACACTGTATGTAACATGGCTTAGATAAGTGACATGAATCCATACACACTGTAACATGGCTCAGATGAATAAAGGAATACACAATATGGAAATGCACCATTCTGTTGTGTGTTGATCATGGGTTCAACATCACATGACAGCATGGTTGATTCATGGTTGGCTGTAGAATTTGTATTCCTTACATATATTTCTTGGAGAGAAAACTTGAGAGTAACCGAAATGGCTATGGAAAGAATTGTGAGTGGTGTTACAAAGAGGGACAAAGTTGGAAACCAGAATTTGAGAAGGAAAACCAAAGTATGGGACATAGTACATGAAATCAAATAGAAGAAATGTAGGTGGGCTGGTCATCTGGCCAGGAGGAAAGATGAAAGATAGAATGATAAATTAACTGTCTGGACCCCAAGAGATAACACCAGAGGAAGAGGCAGGCAAAGTAGGAGGTGGGTGGATGATATTAGAGAATATGGTAGTGTGACATGGAAACGAACGGCACAAGATAAATCAAAATGGAAAAATGAGGAGGTCTTCCTTCAGCAGTGGAGAGAAATAGGCTAGATAGATAGATAGATAGATATTTGTTTTCGTGTTTGTTAATATGGATTAATAACAATCAGAATCTGGATTCTGAATCTGAGCATGATGGCATGGTTAGCTGTAGCAGGAAGGAGCTGGCAGCTGTAGGGTGCTACATGAGGACCAGTGACCTATAGGTCAATGACCTCTCATTCCCATCACACTGCCTGTCTGCTACACACACAGCAAGTTTCCCAGCGAACATAGAATACACTGTGACCACACCATTGTAGGTAGCCTGGCTGCTGGGCTGTTGGATATTTCTGATCCCAATGGACAAATAGAGTCTAGTAATGCAAGACTAGTCACTATATCACCCATTTCTCGTGTCAATCTGATTGTGACACATATGTTGGGAAAGCTGGAGAAGAAATTGAACATGATTGGTCTTCTGCATCCAGTCCCCTTTATTGAAATAGTTTGTTTCAGATATATGCCCCACAGCATGTATCCCCCTGCCCATCCCCTCACCCCCATCCCCCCAGCCCCCCCCCCCCCCCCCCCATCCACCCACCATCCCACCCTCCCTCCACTACCTTTTATGAAACACCCTGTCGCTCTGCAACATAAAGGACCATAATCATAAAAATCGCAATGAAGTTGACCACATGCTGAAAATTATGATAAAAATCCCTTTTTTATGAGCTTGCTAACATACATTTCCCCCAATGCCCTTGCATCTACATTGTTGCACACGCACATATGTTTTATGTTAGTATCATTCACATTGCCCCATCCATTCCACTAGCATGCAAACAGGTGCAGGTGCAGGGAATGTGGTCTGACTGGAACTTGCTGAGCTCTAATAAGGTGACCAGCAGGATTCCTATGTTGTCCACACTGCCAACATTTCCTTGAGCTCATGTTGTGTTCACACTGGGGATAACGAAAGTGTGTTAGCCCTATCAACCCCCAAAGAAAATCAAGAACAACAACAACAACAACAAACACACAAACAAACAATGGGATTATTTGGCCCTGGAAAAAGCAGAGTTAGCACTAGAATTCTCCCTATCGCATATAGCCGATATCAAGCGATATTACCTCACGATACCGATAGTTGATCGATAGCTCTCGGGACGTATACTTCCGGTAAGCGTTTGTTGTCGGCAGAAAGTGACCTAGAAATCACTTTTTTGGGTGAATTAAGCAATGAACATTTTGTGTAGGGTTATGGTTAGGGTCAGGATTATGTTAAGAATTAGGTTTAGGGTTAGTGTTGAGGTCAGGGTTAGGTTTAGGGTTAAAATTCATAAAATTAGTTGGATACCCTGGTCCCCTATTGTAAAGGATTGCCGAATGTTTGTGGACCGGAAGTTCATATCCCAAGAATTAAAGGTAAAAAAAATAGAGCGCCACACACGTTCAGATTCGGAGAGCTATATGCGATAGGGAGAATTGAGGCGCTAAGTCTCAAAATTCAGTACTGAGCTCTCAAGGCTGGAGCGCTGTGACCAATCAAACATAGCTTGTACATGACAGTCGCCCGACATAACCAGAGAGGCCCCTCCAGTACAAATATGTGCACTTATAAATATTCATAAGGTATTGATACATTCCTCGCCTAGGGATTTGTGACTTAATCACTGATTTCTCTAAATGTGGATAATTTGAGGGCAAATAACTTTCAGCAAGTTTCTAAAATGGACAATACATGAATTTAAGACCATTGGTATGAATATTGCTCATGATCACCTGCTTGAAGGCTGATTTGTCTTCCCAGTCCAGTATATTCTCTTTAATCTGGTGTTCTTGTTGAAGGTGACCTGCATTTGGAGCACAATACCCGCTGTAAAGACCCTCCCCAAATACCCAGATTTACATCTCATACCAAATGGGAATATCAATGCTGCAAGACTGATTTCAAAGAAGCATGACATACTAGAGCTCTGACATACAAGATCAACCAAGCAAAACCTGAGAAGCTTTAATCATATTAGAATTCCCTGATCAGGCTCAAACGGGGGAGACATAAATCACAGACATCTACGCAGGCAAATTGCTTCGCTTTATGTCATATATTTCCTCTTTAACTTCTAAATTAACTGAAAAGAGCTTACAACTGTAACGACTTTCAAGGCATTTATTCCATCTTTCGTGATAACTGTATTGGTGGCATGAGAGAATGTGCATACCATCGGTGGTTTGTAGACCATACAAATGTATATAGGTCTGGTCAGTAACAGGGGTATAGACTGTAGACTAGGGGCATCCATATGCAGTGTACAGGCTTCCCAGCAATAGCAATGTTGGGTAAGTACATGTAGTCTTGTGGAACGGGCCAAACATTAGTCTGTGCTTTCAGACCCTGCTACGCACATTGCATAAATATCATACCTGTACTTCATGGGGTCACTAACACTATTGGAAAACAGAATGAAGACCTGATAGACAAATCAGTACAGAGCAGATTTATCAAACTGAGAAAACTCACATCAAAGATCATATACATGCAAGCCATGTCATATGATCAGCTATTTGAACCATTTTTGTATCGTTTACAGTTTTAAGAATCTCTTAAGAATTCTCCTACTTTAATTGATTTTCCCATATGCATTCTAATTTGCATCATAACACAAATCACAATATGTTGGACCTGCTTTGCTAATTATGAAGATACAATCACAGAAGATTTTAAAGGAAAACAAAATCCTTACAAAGTGTGTGGTAATTCATTATTTTCTTGTTTTACGAGCGCCATGCACAACGCCAACCCGCAACAAACAAAACACATCTTTACATGCAGGAGCAATCATGTATGTCTGCATGTTGCTAGTCATTTGCAGTCCAGAAGACTGACCGACCGGCTCGTTTCTCTGAAGTCGCTAATTAATGTGACACAATGTGACCAACAATGAAGCCTAGACGCAGTCAGCTGTGTCTGGGACTATGGGTGTTTGCTGGCAGGCAGCTTACAGTACACGCACGCTTCACTGTGTCTGACCTTCAGAAAAGAACAACAACCTCTACACTCTCACTACTAGCCAAAGCAAAGTAGAACTACCCCCTCTACTGTTGGAGTATTGAAAGGTATTACTTTTTTCCGACTTTGTTCACGTGTATGGATATTTTGAATTGCTTCCTTGTGTGGTGGCTTTTAACAAACCTGTTGCTGCATGGTCTGGCAAGGCTTGGAGTGACGATGGACACTAATTTATTCATACACCTGTCCTATTCACTGATCTTAAAGGGTATATCCCTGTACTGAGAAGACAAAAAGGCCTTCTAAATGTGATCGTGAGCAATCTTCTTGCCAATGGTCATAAATTAATGTATTTTAATTAATGTCCATTTTAGAAACTTGCTGAAAGGTTTTTGACCTCATATCGTCCACATTTGAAGTAATTAATGATTAAATCACAACACCTCGAAATGTTCGGCCCGAACAATTTGAGGATTTGTGATTTAATCACTAATTACTCTACATGTGGCTAATTTTAGGGCAAATAACTTTCAGTAAATTTCTAAAATGGGCAATACATGAATTTTAGACCATTGGAAAAAAGATTGCTCACGATCACATTTGAAGGCGTTTTTGTCTTGCCAGTACAGTATATGCCCTTTAAAATGGAAAGATGTATTAATTGCAGGTTTGCCTCTTTGATCCTTTCATGACCGCTTGCAGAACAGCAAAGAGAAATTTGGGATGCATTTAAAAAATAATTCATTGCTGTCACCAACGAACCGGCATTTTTACCTAAATGTCAGATCACGGTGACAGCAATGAATTGTTTGATGTGCACGTAAGTTTAATGAACAATTCCATGAGCTACACAGCTCTGCATTTACTTGTACTTATTTTAAATCAAAATCAAGAATTGGAACGGTTGCATGTATGTGGCAGAGCTACCAACATTGAAATCAATCAATCAAGAAGATTTGGGGAAATTACATCAGAAATCAGGGAGATGTCTATCAAATCCATACAACCCAATGACAAAAATCTTTCAATAATGAGGGAGATTGTGTCATGTGATGAAATCCAATGCAGTATTATTGGTCTACTTTCAGGGAGTCTCCTCTGGAATAAGGGATATTTGGCAGCTCTGATGTGACAATCGAACATTTTTAAATAAAACATTCGATGTGAGGAAACTAATAAAAGTGTAAATGTTTGTGTCTTTATAATAGCATACTGTAAGCATTTCACTTAAATCATGCATTTCCTGAACTTTGTACTTAACTTGAGAGTTACCCTATTCATACATTGTACATTGAAAACAATCTGCCCCTCGGGCTGCCATGTTTGATGAAATGAAATCGTTCAATTCAAATAGAGATCATGCAAGCATTTCAAAGGATTATGTGGCCATTAATCCGCCTTGATTCACTCAGGGATGTAATTCATTTCATTATCCAACATGTTGTTAGTGTCTGTTTCAAATAAAGTTATTAGTGGACCGTGACTACACATCATTGAATACATGGTACATAGAGAAGAAAATTAAAATAAACATTTCAGACATATATCAAAATACATTAAAAAAAATCGATAGAAATATCTCTGGACAGAGGGCTACACAGACAGACAGACAGAAAGATATGCTCTGTTGAAACTTTCACGATTTTTGGTCCCGCACTGCCCCGCATTGAATGCGTGCCAGTGCGTGAAGAGCGAAAAAAAAATTTCAACATTCGCTCTTCACGCACTGGCACGCATTCAATGCGGGGCAGTGCGGGACCAAAAATCGTGAAAGTGTCAACAGAGCAATAATCGGTTGAAAGTGCAGATTAATTAAAAGAGAGGTAGATAGAGGGGATAGAGATAGAAACGGACAGCAACAAACAGAAAAAAAAACAAAGTTACTCACCTGACATATTTTGCCCCATGTGATCTGAGGAAAGAGAACACAAAGACAAGAAATATTACTTCAAATTATTAAGCTACAAAATGCCATGCTGTTCATTGTCAAGACTATTGTACATAATGTTGTCATCTACTTATTACAGGTCTCTTCTATTGTAGTAGGAAACATGTTGTTCCTGCAATAAAATTAAAAAGTAACACTCAAAATAAATGACACATTGAAGGGAAAGAAGAGAAGAGCGCGTTTCTGTAATTCATTAAGTCAACCTTTTAACCCAAACTAGAGCAGAGATCTGCTTGGTATGGTTTAAGCTGCATTCACTAAACAAGCCCTTTTCACAATGGAACACTTCAAACTCACTCACTCTCTCACTCTCTCACTCACTCACTCGCTCATGCACCCACTCAAACTTACTGAAACTATATCAATCTCATAAATCAAACCTCAATTAGTCATTTACATCTAATAATGAAACTACAAGATCAAAACATGTAGTTATCATCATAAATTTTGAGAAAAACCCTTCAATTGTACTCTGGAAAACCTTGATCCTGTACTTTATATTTGTGAAGAGAATTCCAAAGAATGACCAATACATGAATGTGTGTACGCTTTTATCCATTTGTGCTTAAATCTTATGATGTGTGATATTAATGTTAGCATATGCGAGTGATATGTCATCAAACATAATTAACATGATTGTTTGAAGAATGGTTTGATATCACCACCGGCATTTACTGTGCTATATAAAAACAAATACAATCATTATGATGCAGATATAAGCTTCATCACAAAAATATTTCAGATACAGAACAATCACGAATGGAATAGCACATTCTCTCTCTTCTAAGAAAAAACAGGAGAGAAAAAGAAGTGCTCGGTCATACCATACAGCTACAACAATCATAAACATTTTGTGATACACAGCTTGTAAGCTGTCGAGTATTTTCAGCATTTCAAGCCAGAAACTATTAAAATCGCAATAAAAATATGCCTGAGTGCACACACACACAGCACTCATATCAAACATCACCATAGTCTTTTCATGCAGACCCAAACTTGGATGTCACACTGATATATTTGTAAATGGATACATTTTACCAGGAAAAGATGCAAACTGGCCAAGTGTCTCAATGCAATTCTGGGTAATAAGTCCCCAATAGCACTGTTCTGAATGTGTCACATGCGCGCATGCCAGGAGTAGAATCTACTCTGCTCCATAATAGTCTACAACACAAAGCCTGTCAGTGGTGTGTTGCAGGATAGGAATACCATGCCCATTGTGTTTGTTACCAACAAGAGAGAGAGAGTTTCAGTAAATGGTTTATTTTACAAGACTAGCAAAGTGCAACTAATAGCCCTGAGAGCAAAACCTCAAAGTTCATTGACCTTAAGTTCCAGGAAATGTGAGGATGTCATTCAATTAAAGTATTACTAAAATCAAAGGTTGTTCAATATATTCATTAAAAAAGTGACATTTGTTGCAAAATATCTGGATTCCATTAAATCCAAAGATTTGATGTTTTCCTTGGAAATTACTTATCTCATAGGATTACTTCTCCCTAATTACATCCAGC
The DNA here is from genome assembly GCA_963669155.1 of Arbacia lixula. NCBI lineage: Eukaryota > Metazoa > Echinodermata > Echinoidea > Arbacioida > Arbaciidae > Arbacia > Arbacia lixula. The sequence continues at coordinate 15,639,044 of OZ022597.1, forward strand.
AGTATTACCTAAGCCATTGAAATGGAATGTGGTTAAAATATATGAGTCAGGAATTATTTGTGAAGCTTCGTGGCAATTTCATATATCATGGCTATTAAATAACAAATCAAATAAACACATTTACAATCAACCATTTCAACCTTAAGGACAAATGAATACAGACTGTAATGAAAGCATATCAACACAGTACATTCTACATGTGATTGGCAAAAATTAGGCTTTTCAATATGCTACCTTATTATACAGCATATGAGTGGTAAAATTTACTGGTAGGTTTTATCACATGCCACATCATTATACAATGTAGAAATAACATAAACTAGGTCAATGTACACTTTGGGACAATCCTGTTTCCTTCTCGGAAATGAGGAACACAAGAAAAGGTCTTTTGGACCATAAAATTTGGTTTTGAAATCTTACAAAAGTGCATTACTATTTGTGCACTATCACATTCAGCTGTATTACATGATTCAGTTTATTCTGAATTTATAAGTTGTTGCTACTCAGACAAACCTTTGGCAAGTTTTGAGGGATCGGGCTGTATCATTAGTGGCCAAATAATCCATATGCAGCACATTATAGGTTAACCATTTACTATCTTTTTTTTTTCTCTTTTTCACAATTTTCTAGTTAAATAGTATGTATTTCTTGGAATGATGTCATGGATGAGGAACCATGAGATGGACGGACATTAGCCTTCAAAAGACACAGGAGACAACCAAGAAGTCATTTCTTCTGGCCATACTGTGCCTGATGCTACACATTCTAGGAATACTATGATCACCAAACATGTTGCAGTGTACTTATGAACAGGTACATGTGTACTGTCTAAGTGGTTTCTTTCGCTGGTTTTTATTGTCGCAAATTTTGCGAATCGGGATGCATCCACGAATTTGACATCACCCGAAAAGGTTTTGAGCATTACCGCAAATTTATCCACGCTAGAAAATGTGTTGAACTCCACGAGCAGAGTTGCGTATGCGGCGCTATAGATAGCACACACAACGATACAGTGTGTGCGATGCGTGAAAGAATGTCCAGGATGTAGGTCAAATGAATACGGTCACAGTACTGTATTAAATTCGCACATGATCAGATGGATTACTTAGCCTAGCTTAGTTCTAGTTACTTTAGATTTGAAGACCGCGAATTTAACATCGCGCGAAAATGCCGGGACCCCCGCCGAGCGCGAAAATATCTGCACACGAAAAAAAAACACTTTTACAGTACTTCTTTGTGTTTATACGGCAGCATGACATTCATCCCAGTTTTCATTCATTTTTTTTTTAAATCATATTAAGTGGTTAATATGTTATGTATGATACCATCAACATTCACACAACATGTTATTAAAAAGGGATTTAAATATCGTCAGCGTTTGAAAAAAACACTGAATCCATACAGCACGCAGCACAATGATTTAATGGTTCGTAAAAATGCAGACGATATGTAAAGAGCATATGGTACTTACTCGTAAACATCTATAAAAGTACCTGGTATTCCGTTGTTGTTTTGTATTCCTGTGTTATTTTCTTGACTGTCTGTAGGTATTTGGCGATATACAGTATCTCTTGAGTCTAAACTGAACAGCACTACAGTCTGCCTATGGCATTGCTATGCAGACTGTAACACGCTCACGCCTCACTGAGTTTGGAGTGTAGATATAATTACGAAGAGAAAAGTACAGTGCCCTAGGATTGTATCCCCAACACAGTCTCTCTCTCTCTCTCTCTCTCTCTCTGCAACATTTCTCTCTTTTCAATTATACCCTCGCTAGTCAACCACCACATTGCAAATATACTAATACAACGTGGCATTTGCAAATTTGTGAAAGGTAAATCATGCTTTGATATTGGTCTGGCCATGACTTGGTAACCTATCACACTGTAAATCACACACAGAGCAACCATGTGCCATATTAGTGGTGCAGTTAGTAACACCAGGGAGGTGGGAGTTGGTAACACACTATAGCAAGCATATTTGGAAGTATAGGTCAATGTACTTGGTGCATACATCCGTTTGTGTTCCTGTCTCCTCAGACCAGCTGGTCAATCCAAACCAAAAGACCATTTAGGCATATCTTTTAAATAATACTGTACCTCAGTATTAGTTTATTTATCGAGTGTGCTATACATGCTAGCCCTATCAGTGAGCTTCAACTGTTCTCCCTGTCCCTGCATGGGGGCCCTGTGTACAAATACTACGTACCTAAAATGATAACATTAACAAAAAAATGATTTTATATCATAAAGTTATAAACCAACAGGGCAACAAAGATCAACTGAAGGTTTTCATCAGTACTACATACCTACAATAATAGCATCAACAAAAAATGATTTTATATCATAAAGTTATAAACCAACAGGGCAACAAAGATCAACCGAAGGTTTTCATCAGTACTACATACCTACAATATCAACAAAAAATGATTTTATATCATAAAGTTATAAACCAACAGGGCAACAAAGGTCAACTGAAGGTTTTCATCAGTACTACATACCTACAATAATAACATCAACAAAAAATGATTTTATATCATAAAGTTATAAACCAACAGGGCAACAAAGATGAACTGAAGGTTTTCATCAGTACTACATACCTACAATAATAGCATCAACAAAAAATGATTTTATATCATAAAGTTATAAACCAACAGGGCAACAAAGATCAACTGAAGGTTTTCATCAGTACTACATACCTACAATAATAGCATCAACAAAAAATGATTTTATATCATAAAGTTATAAACCAACAGGGCAACAAAGATCAACTGAAGGTTTTCATCAGTACTACATACCTACAATAATAGCATCAACAAAAAATGATTTTATATCATAAAGTTATAAACCAACAGGGCAACAAAGATCAACTGAAGGTTTTCATCAGTACTACATACCTACAATAATAACATTAACAAAAAATGATTTTATATCATAAAGTTATAAACCAACAGGGCAACAAAGGTCAACTGATGAAAACCTTTACGTTACACACATGAAAGAAGATCAACATCTCTACATGATGCCTCATACAAGTGACACAACATTACTACGTGTATGTTTAAAATACAATTTCCAGTTTTGGATCTGCTCACCACAAATTAACATCCTTTATGTAAAACGTGTGACGTGAAGCCTGCAGCTTAATTTGATGTTGTTTTGTTATCATTGTTCGAGTGCCAAGTGCCAAACACCTAGCTGAAATATCCCATTAATAGGTGGTAGGGGGAGAAAGCTGTGAATATAAATAACAATTGTTGCATATACTAGTTTGCTCCAAAGTACATATTTCAAAAATACAGAGTCATATTACATTTTATTGAATGGATTAGAACATTATAAACCCTGCACTTTTGTTTAAATATTTAGTTTTGGATATATCAAGTCATTGCACGGGACAGTGCTAGGCATGCGCATACAAAAATGTCCCAATATCCTGGAATGATGTTGTATGTAGCATATGTACATGTGGTGTGTGTAATGTATACATGTGATATGGTACATTGAGTGCACTTCCTGCTGAGAGCCAACAGATACACAGGTCACGCATGCTGGAAAGACAGTATTCATCCTGCTCATCTATAGCTTGCCCATACACAAAGAATTCATACAGTAAATCTATTAATTGTAACCATTCATATTCTACATTCAAATTGTTAATACATGTCAAATATAACTTGTTTATTTATTATTATCTATGAAATGAATTTTCATGTTTGTATCATATTTTACTATGTATGTAAATATGTTTTTTTTATGTTGATGTAAATAAAAAAAGTTCAATCAATCAATCAATTAAGAAATCATATGTCGTACTTAAAGCATCACAAAGGGTGTCCATACAATAAGACCATTAATTTTAATATTATGTTAGATTGAATATCTTGCAGCAAGATGAATATTTCTTGTCCAGATTTTGGCCGTAGGTAGGGAATGCTGGGTACAATCTATGAATACCAATAACCCAGATTTGAGTGATGTGTCACTTGCTTCCTTTTGTCAGAGTAGGGCAGAATACATGTAAACCCCATAGACCAGCATCTTGTCTGGCACCTACAGGGTTAAGTGGAGGCAATGCTGACCTTTACCTAACTGACTGCGTACTCTAACTGATGGCGTACCATGCAGAACTGCCTCCCAGCACAAAAGACACATTACAGCCCGTCTGCAGTGATCTATCTAGGCAGCCTTGAAGCCACCTAAAATACATCAGACTAATTACTTATTGAGGGGAAGCTCATCAGGCCTCTGCAGTGCTAAATCATGTCCTCATACCAAGCAAACATGGCTAACTAAGAGGGAATGTGATAGAGAGCAAAGAGGAAATGTAACCAAAAGAGGAAAGAGAGGAACAGAACAAAAGTCAGAAGTTGGCACCCCCCCCCCCCCATCCCCTTACTGAAATAAAAACAAACAGCAAGGGGGATTTGTGAAAGTCTGAAAAAAGCGCGTTATACTGAATTTAACAAGATACAGGGAGGATAGAGGAAGGGATGAGAGCAACATTTAATCTGCAGAATCACAGAAGATACTGGTGAAAGAAAATAAATGGTACTTTAAAGACAGAAGGTGCGTCTTCATTAGACCGATGAGGGCAAAATAGCGAGCTTGTTCTGATCGGGTTAGCTAGCCAGATCACAAAATAGCTAGCTATTTGCGTCTTCATTAGCCAGATCAGGCAAAATAGTTCGCTATTTGGTCGAGAACATTTTCCAAGGGGCTAGATGGAGCTAGCTCGGAGCGTCTTCATTAGCCTGAACATTTCTCGATCCCGGCATGCATCAACGCGCAAGAGGCATTGTTTACGTATTAGGTCTTTATACGTGAGTAAATGCGAACTCACAACCGAAGCCATGTGGTCGTGGCCTATTCCCGTCGCACACTGCTGGTATGTGCGAAACTCGGGATAATTTATGCATCTCGAGTTTCGAGCTTACTTATCCCGAGTTTCGAGCTAATGGAGACGCGATTGTAACTTCAGGCTAGTTCCCCGGATCAGCAAACTAGCTTGCTATTTCGTCTGATCAGGCTAATGAAGACGCACCTATCGTAGCCTTTAATGCCAAAGGCGTAAATAAAATATTTTATTCACACCATTCAAGCATTCAAACAAACATTAAAAATGGGAGCCCCAAAGCTTGTCCGAGGTTTGTCTGAGTAGCAATAACTAATGGATTCAAAGTGCATTCCATCCATTGAATCTGAATGACAAGATACAGGTGAATGCAATAACGCGTTACTACGCAGTAAGGGGGAAAGTTGTGAATACATTACGAAAATGGTCCATTGTTGACTTCCGTACAATCTATGGAATTTTGACTTCTCATACGTCACTAGAGGCGTGCGTTGTTTTTTTTCCAAATTTTCCTCAAAATGAGACTTAATTGCAGCAAACGAATGTGAAATTCGTTTTTAGTAGATAATTTTACATCGATTAGTGGGAACTTATTTTTCTAATTTAGTAACCCTTTAAGGTGTCAAATTGGAGTCTGTGTTGGAGACTACACACTACCTGCTGAGCCAGAGGGCATAGAGAGAACCACTCCCAGCCTGATACAACCCTCCTTTTACTTGGGACACCAGGCAGGTTGGCGGGCAGGGCTTTATACTGAAATACACCAATGCCATGTTTCCGCTGAACTTCACCTCAATACAAAAAGTGCAAGGAGCTAGCAGCAGGGAGAGGGTGGTAAGAAGAGGGCAGTAGGGAGAGGCTTGGAGGCTCAGAGAGAGAGAGAGAGAGAGAGAGAGAGATAGAGATAGAGATAGAGAGAGAGTGAGAGAGAGAAAGAGAGAGAGAGAGAGAGAGAAAGAGAGAGAGAGAGATGGAGAGAGAGAGAAAGAGAGACAGAGAGAGAGAGAGAGAGACAGACAGACAGACAGAGAGAGAAAGAGAGACAGAGAGAGAGAGAGAGATAGAGAGAGAAAGAGAGACAGAGAGAGAAAGAGAGAGAGAGAGAGAGAGAGAGAGAGAGAGAAGGGAGAAGAAAACAAAAAAGCTGCACAGGCCTGGAGGAAAGGTGGGCATGTGGAAAATGGGGTCAATTGAAGGACTGAGGACCACCTAGCCTGCCTCCCAGGCTGTATGGCATTTTCATTCCAAACTACAATATTCAATCAACGGGTCTGGCAGCAATAGACTACTCATTCTCGATTGCTTCTCCTTCTCAAAGACAGAAAGATGAGAATGAAAGAGTGACTAGTCTCATGAGTACTAGGGCGTGTTTAATCAACTCTCTTTTTGGTAGAAGTAAGGTTTCCAAACGCATTGAAATTTTTTTTAAACGCAAAGGTGTTTTGATTATGGGGTTCAGGAAGCTGTTTTGAAACACGCAAATTTGTGCGATCCTAAACGCGTTAGAGCCAGAAACGCGTTTAGAGAAGCGAGAAAAACGCAAAGCTGTTTTGAAACAACTTTAAACCACATGTTTCCGTAAACACATCGATCGCACACTATTGTGCAACAGCGCACGTGTAACGGCGCAGTAGAGCTGCGCAGTGACAAGGCCGGTTTTTTACTTGGGCGATTGAGTTGATAAACACACCGTTTTTTTAAACGCATTCGCAAAGGCCTTTGGAAACGCATTCATAAAGGCCTTTGGAAACGCGTTTCAAATTCTGAAAAGATGATAAACACGGCCTTAGACTTTTTTAAGTTTGAATTAGAAAATGTCAAAAAGCCTGGCAAACAAGGCTAGAGACCATCTGGGGAGAAACAGCAGCCCACAACACCCTCCAGGCAGCAGCCCAGGGCTTTCACTAGGCACAATGTTGGGATAATAGGCCCGTTCATACACAAGGGAAAAAGTGCGATTTAAAAATCGATTTTCTAATCGCGATCAAAATTTCGAAATTTTTTCCAGTGTGGACAGAAAAATTGCACTAATTACCGCTATCCTAATCGCGATCCAACTCGCACTATTAGTGCGATTTTTCAGAAAAATCACGATTATTTTGCCAAGCGTCTCTTTGAATCGCGCGCGCCCGAAACTCTATTGGGACAGCGGGGTCAGTCTTCGGTCATGCAAGTTTCGCGCATGCGCAATTTGGCCACTGATCGTTCTTTCCTTGCTGGGAAGTGCGATTTTTCCCTGTGTATGAACGGTCGAAAAAAAAATCGAAATTTGGATCGCAATTGTAATTTCGATTTCCGGTGTGTGTGAACGGGCCTATTATATGGTGCTCACAGCTCAGCCACACAGAATGAACACAACATGGGTGATCAAATCTGTGTTGATGGGTATGGTGTTACAGATTCTTGTTGATGTACGCTGTACCTAAACATTGTGGGGCATAAATGTTATGAAATATTATATTCCACATACTAAGAATGTTGCTACAGTTGTCCTCAAAATTATTCATACCCTTGTTAATTTTTATGATTTTTTATTTTTGTGATGAAATGAATGCATTTTGTCAAGTGTGTATATCAGTTATATGTGGCCAACATGTGAAAGAATAACAACAATACACAATTCAAGAAATTCATCATTTCAGGGGTATTTTATTCATGGATTTTCAAAAAATGCCATGTTCAAAATTATTCATACCCTAGGTTTACTGAGTCCAATGTCTTTCTTTAATAGTCAATAGCATAGCCTTTGTTTCTTATGACTGCTTCTAGACGGTTCTTGTACGTGTCCACAAGCTTCCTGCATGTCTTCTGGGGGATGTTGGCCCACTCTTCCTTGGCAAAAGCCTCAAGCTGGGACAGGTTGGTCGGTTTCCTAGCCAACACTCTGGTCTTCAAGTCTCGCCACAAGTTCTCAATTGGATTCAGGTCAGGACTCTGACTTGGCCATTCGAGGACGTTGACATCATTGTCCTTGAACCATTTCTTCACTACCTTGGCGGTATGTTTTGGATCATTGTCCTGCTGGTACTTCCAATTAGGGCCAAGCTGGAGTTTCTCAGCGGATTCCTTCACGTTTTCATCAAGGATCGTGATGTAATCCTCCTTTCTCATGATTCCTTGGACCTTGACGAGGTTGCCTGTGCCACTGGAAGAGAAGCATCCCCATAGCATTATGTTTCCACCACCATGCTTGACGGTGGGCACAGTGTTCTTTGGAGTGTATGCTTCTCCTTTTTTCCTCCAGACGTATTCAACATCCATATGGCCAAATAACTCCAACTTTGTCTCATCAGACCACAGGATGGTTGACCAAAAACTGGAATCTTGCTTTAGATGACCTTTAGCAAAGGCTAGGCGAGCCTCCAGATGCTTCTTCCTGAGCAGCGGGGTCTTACGAGGCCTACGTCTATGGAGACCTCCTCTGTGCAAGACTCGCTCAATAGTGGACCGTGACACCTGCGTCCCTGCCTGGTCAAGCGTTCGAAGTAGGGCCTTGGTTGTGGTCCGGGGGTTGTTGTTGACCTCTCGGCAGATTTTCCTGGCAAGTTTGGGGGACACCTTTCTCTTCCTGCCACGCCCACAGAGGTTTTTAACAGTATTGAACTTCTTGTGCTTGTTGATAATGCTCTGCACGGTTTCCACAGGGACATCATATTGCTTCGAAATGGCCTTATAACCCTTTCCTTCAATGTGGGCACGCACAAGATGTTGCCGTAGGTCCTCACTGAGCTCCTTCTTCTTGGCCATGATGATCAGAAACTGATAATGACCAGAACACGTTTCCTCTATTTAAAGTCTTATGGAAAGATGCTATGTGTTTGACAATAGTTTAACATTTGGTCAACAAAAAAGGTATTTAATCCATTTGAACATCTTGAAATAACTATAGGACAAAGATTAAGACATTCTCAGGAAAGGAAAACAATGGATACTATGAAGAAAGAACATTTTTGTTGAGGTATTGTCAGGGGTATGAATAATTCTGAACATGAGGGAAAAATAACTTTTGAACTTATCTATTATTATGCAAATGAAGTTTAGCCAACTCATATGTGGATTTGTGCATAGCAACAAGTAGACAAAAGATACACAGGAAGTACCAACATAATAGCTTTTACAAAGGAAGAATCTAACAAAGACTGTTATTTTCAATGGGGTATGAATAATTTTGAGGACAACTGTATATGATTGGTCAAGAGTTGATCACGTGATGAAGCGTAGTTTTTCCCATCTGATCACCTGAGCAGAAAAGTTCGTTACACTGTAGGTGATAGTACTTTTTTGAGAAGGAAAGTTCGTTACACTCTAGGTGATAGTACTTTTTGGTTTCGCTGATCTCTTCACTCCTCACAGTCCTAACGCGTGATCAATATTTTGAGTACGCGCGAAATAAAAGTGCGTAGCTCGGACTATCGGTGCAGACGACACCGCGGTGCGCGGAAATTAAAATTTTTGGTTATAGCGCGCTGCGCCGCGCGCGTACGTACAAAGCAGTGCAAGCCTTCCATTTCCCCCACACAGTATTTTACCAAAGCAAGTGTGCAATTCTCTACCACCTCGTACCAAAATTGACCTAGAATTTCACTTGCCTGTAATTTATTAGAATTATGAAGAGTATTCTCGGAGGATCTATGTTCTCACCGATACCGCACAGGTAAGAGAATTTCGATTACTTCTTGCTTTTCCGTCAAAATCTTACAAATTAGCATCACCATGTCATAGTGTTCGTTGGAATTTGTAGAGTCTATATAGCAACGTGCACAAAGTCAATTTGCTTCCGGGTTTCGGAGTGTCGCGTGAATATGTAGCCGCACCGACACGAACGCTTTTGTACGTTAAATTGTCATTTATTTTATAGATTGTTGGTATCAGATGTGGAATATAAAGCAAATAATCAACTTTTGGTTTCAGGCAATTAGATGAACTATCACTTCCTCGGCGATCTGAATGTTTACGCTATCTTTCCTCAGCTAAAAGCTTCGGAAAGATAGCTACATCCAGATCGCCTCAGAAGTGATAGTTCGTCCCATTACCTTCACCGACGTTGATTATTTGCTTACTATTCCAAGGACAAAGTCATATTTAGGTGGTCTGTCGTACACCGACAGATCACCTTCTAATTTTGTTAGAATTTTCTTTCTTCTTATTATTTTTATTGTGTGCTGCCTTTGATTTCTAATGTCATGAATAGATGATGTCACCATGGAAGGTCCATGGTGTCACAGTGCATTTACCATCCAATGTCTGTGAAAAAAATTGCCATACAGACCACCTTATACTTGTCCACAAGTATGTCTCGTTTTATGTTAATATTCATTACCAGTAATACTACTATTATCCTTAAACAAACCATATTAGATCTAATATCATTAGTATAACTCCATTTTTCATGATTATCATCATAACTATTATCTTTATAATTGTTTTACTTATCACCATTATGATTATGTAATGACAATTACACCGATCACCATCATTTAATGATTATGTCATCTGATTAAAATTATCATTATGTTCAAGTATAAAGTGCATGAATATCATTGGAGATTATCCTTGGGGCTTAGCTTTCTAGCTAGCGGTTTCTATGAGGTGTCTCGGGCAAATACTAGTCCTGGTGCTTTCCTTGTACCGGTAATTATGCTGATGATGTGATTGACATCGTATTACCGGTGTTGTGTCGGGCTACCAAAGACATCCATTTTGTTGTTGAATGCTGATTGTTGTTACACAATGCATAGTCCCATACATGTGTATACGTGCTGGTTTGAAAGACTCGACTTTGGCTATCGCCGCATAAAAGACGCACCGGGACTCTGTAATTTTCAAGGGGAAAAACATGCGTCTTTACACCAGAATATACGGTAAAAAGGTTCAACAGTCTGAGAGCCAGGCTAAACGGAGGGTTGCTTGAACACAGTAGAGAGAGCAGGAGCACACATGGGTTCAACGACCTAGAGGTCAAAGACACTGGGCTCCAGTGGGGTAGGAAGGGATTAGGCTGGTGGATATAGGTTAAGCATGGCAGTAAAGGGACAGGCAGGTACATGTATTACACCAACACACCTACAAGAACAACACAACTAGGCTGACAGGTACTACACATACACACCTCCACGTACAACTAACAACACAACTACGTAGAGAGCTATTACACCAACACACCTACAACTACCAACACAACCACAACTACCAACACAACTAGGAAGAGAGCTATTACACCAAAACACCTACAACAACACAACTAGGTAGAGAGCTATTACACCAACACACCTACAACTAACAACACAACTAGGTAGAGAGCTATTACACCAACACACCTACAACTAGCAACACAACTAGGTAGAGAGCTATTACACCAACACACCTACAACTAACAACACAACTAGGTAGAGAGCTATTACACCAACACACCTACAACTAGTAACACAACTAGGTAGAGAGCTATTACACCAACACACCTACAACTAGCAACACAACTAGGTAGAGAGCTATTAGACCAACACACCTACAACTAGCAACACAACTAGGTAGAGAGCTATTACACCAACACACCTACAACTAGCAACACAACTAGGTAGAGAGCTATTAGACCAACACACCTACAACTAGCAACACAACTAGGTAGAGAGCTATTACACCAACACACCTACAACTAACAACACAACTAGGTAGAGAGCTATTACACCAACACACCTACAACTAACAACACAACTAGGTAGAGAGCTATTAGACCAACACACCTACAACTAGCAACACAACTAGGTAGAGAGCTATTACACCACCACACCTACAACTAACAACACAACTAGGTAGAGAGCTATTACACCAACACACCTACAACTAACAACACAACTAGGTAGAGAGCTAATACACCAACACACCTACAACTAACAACACAACTAGGTAGAGAGCTATTACACCAACACACCTACAACTAACAACACGACTAGGTAGAGAGCTATTACATCAACACACCTACAACTAGCAACACAACTAGGTAGAGAGCTATTACACCTACACACCTACAACTAGCAACACAACTAGGTAGAGAGCTATTACACCACCACACCTACAACTAACAACACAACTAGGTAGAGAGCTATTACACCAACACACCTACAACTAACAACACAACTAGGTAGAGAGCTATTACACCAACACACCTACAACTAACAACACAACTAGGTAGAGAGCTATTACACCAACACACCTACAACAACACAACTAGGTAGAGAGCTATTACACCAACACACTTACAACTAACAACACAACTAGGTAGAGAGCTATTACACCAACACACCTACACGCCAATACTAACAACACAACTAGCACAAAAAAAGTTGGGACCAGAGCACATATACCACAAATATGTGGTTTGGTGCTATAACTGTTGATATCAAGTATTACCTCTATAACAGATGCATCACATGAAAGAGTATACATTTTGTTGTCATTCAGTTGTTACAAATGTGTATAAGTTATACATATATAGCCATACATGTAGCTCTTGAATTAGCTGCACTCTGGGTGCTTGTGACATTCCTTACTGGTGAAATAAACATTTAGCAATGTGTACTGCCCAGAAGAGTCTAGAATGTTATTTACATGAAAGAATGTTGCAGCTAGCTGAGACTCATTAGCATAATAAAGGAGCTCAGATGGGCTAGTGATGACTCATCAGTGTAATCTAGGTCAGGTCAATATTGTTTGTCATGTTTACAAGCATAGGTACAGTATATGTACAATATAGAGCTTACTGGATATATTGAGAAATTTCTGGAAGTAGAGTTAATGGAACCTTCTAGAATGTATAGATTGTAGTATATATATGAGTTGTTCGAGATAGGAGCTCAGTTTCATATCATCTTGCTCCAGTCACCTGTGATAAGAGTAACCTGCATCTAAGATATTGTTGTGACCCTGTCTCAATACCTACCTGTGGATTTATACGAGGACTTTCTCTCCGTGGATAAATACCTGCCTGTTAAATAGCGCTTATGAGATCCTGCCTGTGAAAGCGTGAAAGCTCTGTGGATTAACATATGACCATCTTGGATCATCTATTTGGACTTGACTATCTGGAATACCTGTTCTTCAGCGTACAACATTGGGATCAACATTGCGATCATAATTTGGGAATACTGGATCGGATTATCAACTGGACCATCAGCGAGAGCCGTGGATCCATTGGACTTCAGTATCCTCCAGCACTGTAAGCTAACCTGTATCCATACATTGTAAAAAAATCTATATACATGTATTTATTTCTTGATGTATTGAAAGTGAACGCTTGTCTTGGTTTTTGAAGGGGAAAATACCCCATATAATAAAGAACACATAAACTAAATATTGGTATCATTTTGTGCGATCCTTTCTGGCGTGAACTGATCGTAACACAGTGATAAATATTACTTTTGTAATGGTTTTACAAAGCGAGATAAAACGTCAAATTATCATTAAATCTTCACTTGTGCAACATGCTGAGAAGGTTGATCTCATGCGCTTGCTCTTCAAATTGGCAGCATTAATCCTCTAAAGTGAATGTCAGATTAGTCCCGTCCTTATCATTCAATAACCAGCTTCATTTCTTTTCGGCATGGATCAAGTGTGGCTAGAAGCTTCCAAGCAAGGAGACATTGCTCACCTCATGCCGGTGCTTCACACCTAAGCAAGTTTGCAGTTTTAACTCTCCCACTACCATTGGCGTGAAGATGTGTAGTAAGCCAATGTGGTTTTCAAGGCCTGGTAATGTACGGGTTAACTCTCTCATTACCATTGGTGTGAAGATGTGTAGTAAGCAAATGTGGTTTTCAAGGCCCGGTAATGTAAGGGTTAACTCTCTCATTACCATTGGCATGAAGATGTGTAGTAAGCCAAATGAATGTAGTTTTCAAGGCCTGGTAATGTAAGGGTTACTTGCTAATGAGTGTAAGAATCCTTGTGCAATAATTCATGACTTTGAACTCATTACTTCATCATGTGAAGGCCATTGATGGCAATGAATGTGACACATACATGCGGACAATCTACAGACAGGGTAGTCTCTTTTGCAGGGGAAAAAAATAAAATGTTGTTAACATGGAAGAAAATACTTTCTAAGAACTTCCCTCCCAATAATAGAGCTGGAAACTGACTTCAAGCTGAATTTTGAAGTTGTTGGGAGGAAAATAAGTGGGATTAACTCGCAAGACCTGGGAGGAAACAATCAAAGAAAGTGTTGAACATTGCCCACATTGACCCAAATGACAGGACAGTATGGAGGAGAGCCATCAAGGAAATGAACTGTCCAACCCCACAAATGGGGAAAATGGGACTTTAAACGTATGATGATAATGATGATAATGATGATAATTAGTGCTGCATGGTATCTCATGATTCATGTAATCATACAGCACACAACATATGGGAGAGCAACTATATCTTTCTAATCCTTTGATGGATTTTTATCAAACCTTCACTGATATGCGACAATTTTTTTTCTGTTATGATTAAAACCAATTGAACTTCAGGGTGGATGTTCGCTTTAATGTTCAGACAACCCAAACAAATACAGACATTGGCTATTCATGGCATGCAGGCATACATGTATGTACATCCTTTGATGGATTTTTATCAAACCTTCACTGATATGCGGCATTTTTTTTCTGTTATGATTAAAACCAATTGAACTTCAGGGTGGATGTTCCCTTTAATGTTCAGACAACCCAAACAAATACAGACATTGGCCACTCATGACATCCAGGCATACTGTACATGTATCCAGTACAACATCTCTCCCTTGAAACTCAAGCAGTGTGCACAACAGCAACTGTTTGGATGAGAGCGCAGGCAGGCAGGGAAAACTGTGATGCTAATAGATGCAATGTGAGATGGAATGTTCGACTGATTACCTATGAATGATGTGTAACCTCAGTTAGCGCTGAATACTTGGCATTCCGGTGTTAATGTCAATTTCACACTGCTAGCCATGAGTCCTGCAAACACTTGTCCTGTTCTCCTCTCGCTCCTGCCCGCTTAGACTCGCTCCCAGGCTGTCGGACATATTTCTCATCCAATTTGACAAAACAAAACAAGTACTCATAAGTCAAATGTCATAAGACTAGTCCATTTTTCTTTCCTCCATTTTTGGGTGAGCTGAAGAAAAACTTAAAGAGCATATACTGTACTGGGAAGGCAAAAAAACCTTCAAAAGGTAATTGTGAGCAATCTTCTTGCCAATGGTCTTAAATTCATGTATAGACCATTTTAGAAGCTTGCTGAAAGTCATTTGCCCTCAAATGATCCACATATGGAGTAATTAATGACTAATGATTAGATCCTCAAAATGTTCGGGCCGAACATTTTGAGGATTTGTGATTTAATCACTCATTACTCCAAATGTAGATCATTTTAGGGCAAATAACTTTCAGCAAGCTTCTAAAATAGACAAAACATGAATTTAAGACCATTGCCAAGAAGATTGCTAACAATTACATTTTGAATGCTTTTTTGCCTTCCCAGTACAGTATATGCTCTTTAAGAAGGATGCGTCTACTGCAGCCAGACCCTTTTATTGATTAATCATTCCCAATAGCCTGGAGGTAAGGCTACTACCTTCTTACCTCAAGCAGCGTTCCTACCAGTCTCATGTCTGGGCTTCCAGATGCTGTTTTTTTGTTTTTTTTTTTTTTTTTTTTTTGCATTCACTGCAATCACAACAAGGTCTGGTATAACAAAGACTAGCTTCATCTTCTCTCTGTGTGTGATTGGAGAGGGATGGAGAAATGGCATTTAGTCTGTGTACCCAGACTTATACAACTTTTATAGTGAGAGTTACCCCGCATCAGGTCTGGACCTGATGCGGGGTAACTCGCACTATCACTAATTACTGCAAATGTGGATAGTTTTAGGGCAAATAACTTTCAGCAAGTTTCTAAAACGGACAATACATAAATTTAAGACCAATTGGCAAGAAGATTGCTCACTATCACCCTTTGAAGGCCTTTTTGTCTTCCCAGTACAGTATACTCCCTTTAAAGAGCTAGGATTCACTACTTCATCAAATAAACTGTTGATACAAAATCATCTGCAGAAACAAGACAAACTAACCAATTGTGTATAGTCCTATAATGTACCTGTACTTAAAGTTCATGATTTGTGGATAAGATCTCGCAGATAGCCATTCCCAGCAAATGTATCCTTCTACTATAAACATTTGACAATCTAAGATATGTCGATGCAATGGTAAGTTGACTTGACTGTCAAAACATGAAACATATCAACACGATGTACCCTGCTGGAAAGATTAGTTGACATCGAGCAGTCAAGTGGGCATGTATTGTACCTAATATGCTTATGTCATCCACAATCCAACTTACAATATTCTAGTCTAGTACCACAACAACACACAGAAAGAGCTTTGCTATCAGAAATACAATTCATGTTCGATGTATTCTGGCTAACCTGGGCAACACAAAAGCAACATTCCATTTGATTGAGCGATTCCATTCTACTTGCCTTGATCCTGAGCATAAACACAGAGCCAAACCAATCCTTCCACTTTCCTCCTCCCATGCTACTCTTTTCCTCAAAAGCAATTTTACAATTCGCTGATTTTGATTTCCAAACAAGTTTCAAAAGCTCTGCAGATTTGCCTGCTCATGTACGTGTAATTCCAATACCCCCCCCCCCCCCCCTTCTCTATCTTCCTCTTATGTGTACCAATACAAGACTAATCATGCTGTTTTTGAAAGCATTCGTCGAGTCATGTTCAAAGAGGATAGTTTCTGAGACGCATGATATGCTTCTTTAGGCCATGTTTATCAACTTTTCAGAAATTCAAATGCGTTTCCAAAGGCCTTTACGAACGCATTTCCAAACGCCTTTAAATAAACGGGGCGTTAATCAACTCCACAGGCTTTTACGAACACGTTTCCAAACTCGTTTTAAAAAAACGGTGCGTTTATCAACTCGATCAAGACGAAAACCGGCCTTGTCACCGAAAACACGTGGTTTAAACGCATTTCAAAACAGCTTTGCGTTTATCTCGCTTCTTTAAACGCGTTTCTGGTTTAGGTTCGTACAAATTGGCGTGTTTCAAAACAGCTTTCCAAACCCCATAATCAAAACACCTTTGCATTTATCAACTCGTTTAAAAGCGTTAAAAAAAAATTGAAACACGTTTGGAAACCTTAATTCTACCAAAAAAAGAGTTGATAAACACGCCCATAATTGTGCATTCTGAACAGCTCTATACATCATTCTGATTTGAGTGCCACACCAGAAAAGCCTTCACCACATAGAATGTGTCACTCTTTTCAGGATATTTGTCTATATTTCTATATTTTTACTAAAACTTGCATGAAGTTTTCGAAGCAAATCTGGAATATCAGCGGGGAAGATTGAAGGATTAAAGTGAGTGCGGATACACCTGGTGACAGGTAGAAGTAATGTAGGTCAGTAGATTATAGGGGGAAATGCAACTTGGTGGGGACAACTGTTCAAGTCTCCAGTCTACTACACAAGGGGCGTCTTCATTAGCCCGATGTGGGCAAAATAGTGAGCTTGTTCTGATCGGGTAAGCTAGCCAGATCACGAAATAGCTAGCTATTTGCCTCTTCATTAGCCAGATCAGGCAAAATAGCTTGCTATTTGGTTGAGAAAATTTCCCAAGAAATCTTGGGCTGAGTGGTAACACAGACTATGCCCCAATCCCATCCTCGCTCCTAGAAGGGAAGAAGCCAGAGGAGCTATGACGTCATTAGGGCGTAGTCTGTGTTACCAGACGTAGTTGTTGACAAACTGGTTTGTGTCCAAGCAGCTCACAGCCTAGTACCTACATGTAGGCTAACATTTGGATTGTGTAGAATAGGTGGTCATGATGAGAAACACATGGTTATTGTGAAAGTGAATGCAACTAGCAGTACATCAGAAGGAGATATGTAGATAAAGGAAGATTAGCAGAAATAACAAAAAATAAAATCAGAACTAGTAGGAAAATCATGATTTCTATGATGAGCTGTAAATGCATATTGGAAGAAGAAAATTGGTGCAGTAACAAGACCATGCCAACACACAATTTCTTTGAGTGTGACACTCCATAGCAGGATGCACACAAGAAGAAGAAGACAGGGGCCATATTCCTGAAACCTTACTAAAAGCCTAGTTAGTTGCTAAAGTGCATTCAGCTGCATGCATTTTTAGTAACTAACTAGGCTAGTGAGGTTTCATGAATGTGGCCCCTGGTAGATAACACTGAACAGGGGATGATGTTCAGAAACACGTAATTAGTGTGTGTGAATGCACCTACATTGGAAGTTGACAGAAGAAGGTGAGCACAGTCAAGAATAGCCTTACTTTCATGCTTTCTAACATTTATAATTCAAACTTAAAAAATTAAGGCTAATTTTTAAGACTCTTGTTCATATCTTTCATTCTCTCCCCACCCCCCCCCCCCCCCCCTTAGATATTATATTGCGGCCATACCTGTTTATTGAATATTAACTTTAAATTGATAATGCCTGGCAGCCTGGAAGCTAGGCTAAGAGCTGATAAGTGTTGAGTGGTAGTGCTGGCTGGCTGCTGTGCCTGGCGCGCTGGCCAGGTCTGCCTGTCAACCTGAGCTGCTGCTGACAGCATGGGTAGAGGAGTCCACTTACATCTAGCCTGCCTTACAAGCCCTTGCACATTTCCACTCAAATTGACAATAATCAATGGATAGGTCTGGCTACAGGAGACTAATCATTCCCAATTACTCTTTCAGCTTGCTAAAACATATGGGATGGGCTGAGAAATGAGGAGAATGATACAGTGACTAGTCTTAAAGTACTAGACTCGTCAGTTGGGACTAGAAATGTTCGATAGCCTGGGAATGAGGCTACTACTGACAGCATGATAAGAGGAGTCTGCTTTCATTTAGCCTGGCTTCAAGGCTATTGGCATTATAAATCAAAACTATTCGCTAGAGGGGTTTAGCTGGAGTAGACTAGTCATTCTTGATCGGTTCTTCACTTTCTCGTAGTGAGCAAAGAGCAGAATGATTCAGTAACTAGTCTAATGAATAGTAGACTCTATATTTTCAATTTGGATTGTAAATGTCTAACGTCCTGGAAAGCAGTCTGCGGGGTTTGAACTCCGTTACTATGGAAACAATTCTTGTCTGATTTAAAGAATACCATGAAGGAATCATCTCAAAATAATCCGATGATGACGAGACAGTTCTATAATAATCATGACCCATGATTATTACCATTTCTTCCCTGTCTGTACCTTCAACATCCAAGCAGCTTGAGAGATAGAGATAGAAGTCATGCCCTGAAATTAAAGGGCTCAAACCACTAATTTGGTATTCTCTTAATATGAGTATGTAGTATGTTACAGGGAAATTTCCTGTACTGGGAAGACAAAAAGCCATCAAAAGGGTGACCGTGAGGCGTGAGCAATCTTCTTGCCAATGGATTTAAATTCATGTACTGTCCATTCAAGGAACTTGCTGAAAGTTATTTGCCCTTATATGATCCACATTCTGAGTAATTATTGCTTATTAGTGAAATCCTCAAAATGTTCGGCCCGGACAGTTTGCAAATTTGTGATTTAATCGCTAATTACTCCAAATGTTGATCATTTGAGGGCAAATAACTTTCTGCAAGCTCCTAAAATGGACAGTACATGAATTCAAGACCATTGGTAAGGAGATTGTTCCCGATCACCCTTAAGAAGGCTTTTTGTCTTCCCAGTACAGTATACTACCTTTAAAGAGGAGGATAATAACAAAAGAAAATTCCCCACAAATTAAAACCACAGACATAACCTACCAGCAAGATTATTTCAGTGCATTTCTACACTTGCTACAGAAGCTGTCCAAATGGTGTGAAATTTTAGCAGCTGCCAGGAGACTTTTGAAAAGACCCTTGCTACCCAAATTCTTCTCTTCTGAAGCAGTGCCTGTTCTGTCTTCACAATCCTCATATTCCTTGCCTTCAGAATCATTGCAAGGTCATTGATTCGCAGCTGATGTATTTCTGAGAGTTTTCACACCACCACATTTCAAAAGCTTCTAGAGAAATTTGACTGCGCACAGTCGACTAGCATGCCGCCCTTCTATACTGAAGTACTGACAAAATTGATCACTATTTACTCAAATTGTAATGTTCCAATGCCAGGAAAGCTTGCAACATGGCTATTCCATACAACTAAACTGAGTGAGACCTGTCATATTACATCATCATACCATTGGTGATATCTAGCCAAATGTATTCCAAAATGTACTGCGTAAACAACGAACTTTCACAATTTGTCCTTGACAAATTATAATCACGTCATTGTCCTGTCATATGAATAACCATACATCTTCAACCCAGCTGCACTACCTGCTTCTCTGAACAACATTGATTTGGTCGTGTTTGAAGGTTTGCATGGTGGTATGATCAATCACGAAAGAGGTTTACGGTACACCATGTGTAAAGTCCTGAGAGGACTGAGATGAGAAAACGTGGATAGAATTGAAGGTGAAATGGACAGGCGAGAAAGTGGAGATTTGAAAGTAGAGTATTCTTTCGAAATGTGAGTGTAGTCCTGAAAAGGACTGTAAACCAGAAAGCGTGAAGAGCTGATGAGTAGAGAGGTGGACTCGACGTTTCGGGCAGATTGACTGTCCGTCCTGAAGACTCCTGAAGACGGACAGTCAATCTGCCCGAAATGTCGAGTTAGTCTATTTTACAAGCTTGCTGAAAGTTATTTTCCCTCAAATGATCTACATTTGGAGAAATGAGCGATTAAATCACAAATCCTCAACAACATTTTGAGGATTTGATCATTAATCATTAATTACTCCATTATGTGGATCATTTGAGGGCAAATAACTTTCAGAAAGCTTCTAAAATGGACAATACATGAATTTAAGACCATTGGCAAGAAGATTGCTAACAATTACATTTTGAAGGCTTTTTTTGCCTTCCCAGCTCAGTATATGCCCTTTAATAGCAACACTGTTTCCTGACATGTCTGTAGAATGAAGGCTAGTCTGCAGTTTCAGACTGATAGATTCAAGTTAAGACTCACGGCCCCCTTGTATGCCATACTAACGCAGTATTACAGAGACACATCAATATGGAATTTTCACACAAACAGGAAAGACAGCGCGAATATGCACTAATGCTGTAATATAATATTGCCATAATTCTGCAGGTTGGATTCGGCATGGATATGAACAGTGAATTACATTTTAAAGGGCATATACTGTTCTGGGAAGGCAAAAAAGCCTTCAAAATGTAATTGTTAGCAATCTTCTTGCCAATGGTCTTAAATTTTGAGGATTTACCATTAATTATTAATTACTCCATATGTGGATCATTTGAGGGCAAATAACTTTCAGCAAGCTTCTAAAATAGACAATACATGAATTTAAGACCATTGGCAAACAGATTGCTAACAATTACATTTTGAAGGTTTGTCTGCCTTCCCAGTATAGTATATGCCCTTTAACAGGGGTATGGTGAAAGTTATACACCTAGCAAATGCATGCAATAGAAGCATGACATACATTTCCCAAACAATGCAGTGCAATAAGCAGTATTGTGGTCAATATACAAAAATATGATCTGGAATTGAAATATTGAGCACGACTACATTGTTGCACTAGTCATGACCTAAATTTGACCCCAATGTTCAGCCTTCTGTGCTTGTTGCCCCCCCCCCCCCCCCCCCCCCCCCTGGCTAACTGGGCTGGGGAGGGCGGGAGGGTTGTCACCTAGCCAAACAGTCCATTAGAACAAGCAGTATCGTGGGCAATATACAAAAAATATGACCTGCAATTGAAATATTACCGAGTGATACAATGTTGCACTTTTAATGACCTAAATATGAACCCAATGCTGAGCCTGCTGAGCTTGTTGCCATGCTGGCTGGCTGGGCTGGGGAGGGCAGGAGGGTTGTCGCCTAGCCAAATGTCGCATTGCAACCAGCAATGTTGTGGGTAATGTACAAAAATATAACCTGGAACTAAAACATTACCCAGTACAGCACTACTACAATATTGCACTTGTCATGAACTAAATATGACCCTAATGCTCTAAGCCTGCTGTGTTTGTTGCCCTGTTGGCTGGTTAGGCTGGGAAGGGAAGGAGGGTTGCGCAGCCAAATATCGCAGGTAATATACAACAAAATATAACCTGGAATTAAAATATTACCCAGTGCAGCACCACTACAATGTTGCACTTGTCATGACCTATATATGACCCTAATGGTAAGCCTGCTGTGTTTGTTGCCCTGTTGGCTGGTTAGGCTGGGAAGGGAAGGAGGGTTGCGCAGCCAAATGTCGCAGGTAATATACAACAAAATATAACCTGGAATTAAAAATATTACCCAGTGCAGCACCACTACAATGTTGCACTTGTCATGACCTAAATATGACCCCAATGCTAAGCCTGATATGTCTGTTTCCCTGTTGGCTGGTTAGGCTGGGAAGGGAAGGAGGGTTGCGCAGCCAAATGTCGCAGGTAATATACAACAAAATATAACCTGGAATTAAAAATATTACCCAGTACAGCACTACTACAATGTTGCACTTGTCATGACCTCAATATGACCCCAATGCTAAGCCTGATATGTCTGTTTCCCTGTTGGCTGGTTAGGCTGGGAAGGGAAGGAGGGTTGCGCAGCCAAATGTCGCAGGTAATATACAACAAAATATAACCTGGAATTAAAAATATTACCCAGTACAGCACCACTACAATGTTGCACTTGTCATGACCTAAATATGACCCCAATGCTCTAAGCCTGCTGTGTTTGTTGCCCTGCTGGCTGGCTGGGCAGGAGAGGGCAGCAGGGTTGTTGCCCAGGTAGGTGCTCCCCCCCCCCCCCCCCCCCCCCTAACAATGCTGACAATGGCCAGGTGGCGCATGCATTACATCATACAGGAAGCAGAGGAGGTGGAATAGTGCTAACAAGGCACAGTCTGCCCCTGGTTCCTGCATGGCTCCCTGTTTACTTGTTTACTCTATTTACACGGCTGCAGACTCGAAATCAGCCTTAATTTGACAGCTTCGCAGAGAGATGTGGGCGTTGATATGATACCTCAAGTGCCAATTAAGTCTAGACTTTTGAAATGGGTTTCTTTAGCAATAACGGAAATGCAAATCAGACAATATGAACATAAATGTTTGTTTTTTACTCTTGAACATTTGCCAGGTGCAGGTCAAAAGTTTACGGCTCTTTCAATGCTGTGAAGCCAGCATGGCCTCTATGCCCAAACACAGTCGCCCCTGCCATGCTAGTCTAATTTCTAGGCTGTAGGAAATTTCTTTACCAAACTTTCCAATAAAGGAGTCTGGCCACAGGAGACTAATCACCCAATTTCTTCTCATGCTCACACCATACAGGAGAATGATGGAGTTACTAGTCTTTTTAGTAATACACTCTTATTTTTCAGGTTGGGTTATAAATGTGCAAAGCCTGGAAGGCAGACTACTACCCTGCTGGCTGCCCTCACAGCTCAACTTGACCTGCTATAGCTACTACATGGAGTTCATATCAGGCCCTGGTTAGTCTCAATTTCAGACCACATGCTCATCTTGTAACCAAGGAAGCAACGAGCATGTGAAATCAGTGGAGTGTCTGGAGGCAAGACTTGGGGATGATACTATCGCTTTTTAAAAAATTAATTCCAAATTTTGGGGGGTTCCTTTTTGAGCACATTGGCCATTTGGCTACAATTTAACATAGTGTCTGTAGGAATTTCTGGGGCTCTTTTAACATTTTCCAGGGCTCTTTTAAGTATTTTGGGGGCAAAATAGCCCTGAGCCCCCTCGTATATTTTTCCACTGTACTAGCATTGTGTATACTGAACAGCATCTACCTCACATAACAAGGAAAAATCATCAACTACAGTACATAAAATGAGTGAAAACACTCTTTTTTAAAAAAAAATAAGACAAATATCTCGCTATCCCACTTATAGGTGAAAATAGGAAAAAAAGAGATAAATTTGTATTCATTTACACAAGAATATTTTTTAGATCTAGTTTTCACTCTACAATTTAACAGATATGAGATAAATTTGAGAATGGATGGGATGGTGCAAACTAGTCAGTAACAAGAATGATACAAATAAAAGAAAGGATAGAAACAGGTGTGCTGAGATAAGTAAGTTTGCTACTAAGTAGAAACTTAACATATTTGTTGGCAGTCAAATTCACAATCAATTGGGCATCATTGATGCGTTTTATTCTGTCTATCGTCTCTCACTTTCTCCTCTATAACTCTCTCATTCCCCATCCCATTCCCATTGTTTTCCCGATTTTAAATAATTGTAACATTCTTGTGCAAGTGTCAACTGTGTCTGGACCATTTGGTTTGGCAGTGAATGAGCGAGCTTTAGCCAACAAAACACCATTTCCCCCTGAAGGCCAACTTACTACACATTCCCTTTAAAGGGCATATACTGTACTGGGAAGGCAAAAAAGCCTTCAAAATGTAATTGTTAGCAATCTTCTTGCCAATGGTCTTAAATTCATGTATTGTCCATTTTAGAAACTTGCTGAGAGTTATTTGCCCTCAAATGATCTACATTTGGAGTAATGAGTGATTAAATCACAAATTTTTGAACATTTTGAGGAATAAATCATAAATCATTAATTACTCCAAATGTGAATCATTTGAGGAAATAATAACTTTCAGCAAGCTTTCTACAATGAACAATACATGAAGTTCAGACCATTGGCAAGAAGATTGCTAACAATTACATTTTGAAGGCTTTTTTGCCTTCCCAGTACAGTATATGCCCTTTAACGTTAAGGTTTCTAGTGACCTCATTATACAACCCTTGCCTCCCAAGACCCTTCACTTAATCCAATTTATATTAAGGACCACTTCCATCCACTCCTTCCAGGATTAGTTTGTGTTCAGCCTTTTTCTCTCCCCTCCTTTATCTGCTCTCTATTGCTTTTATCTCTTTCTTTCTTTCCCCCTCCCCCTCCTCCCCCCTTCCCCCTCCTTCCAGGATTAGTTTGTGTTCAGCTTTTTTCTCTCCCCTCCTTTATCTGCTCTCTATTGCTTTCATCTCTTCCTTTCTTGCCCCCTCCCCCTCCTCCTCCCCCCTTTTCCCCCTCTCTCTCGTCAGAAGTGAGATAAAGATGATGACAAACAGGGGTTCTCACCTTCTCTCTAACATCAAAGAGGGCCAAGATCTCCAGACAGATAATAACCAGTGACAAGAAATTTGATCCTGTCTGTGACTAGACAATTTACTCCCAAGTTAAGAAACCAATGCTCACACAAAGGTGTGTTACTAACACTGGGAAACAATGGCACCTATTCTCTACTCATGTTACCACAACGAACGTTCATGGGAAGAAGACAAACTAAAGGCAGTCTCCTCAATACTTACTGTCAACGACAGGCTCCAAAATATAATCATCCCAAAGAGGCATAGCTAGCTATTTTGTGATCAGGTTAGCTAGCCACATCACAAAATAGCCAACTATTTGTGTCTTCATGTAACGGGTAATATATGCAGCAGGCATGGAGCTGCACAACATAACAGCATCGACTGGTGCTTTGTTACCCCGACATCCCATCAAAACAGCGCCCTTTTTGCTCACTTCAGGCCAAGCAAGACGCAACCTCAACTTCAGGCTTATTCCGCAGATCGGAAAATAGCTAGCCATTCTGTCCGCTTCAGGCTGATGCACAGGCACCTAGTTAGATGAAGGAACACTGCGGGCAAAAAGCAATCAAAGTCGGCTCAATGCAATACGTCATCCCACATCATTAATAAAGAGCACCATCAAGGCAACATGAAAGACCCACACGTCATTCTCAATGCATGCATTTAGTGAGCGATTCGTAACCTTACTAGCTCACAGCTACTTTCTACTTCATACTGTAGTTGCACTTAAAGTATTTAGTGAGCGATTCGTAATCTTACTAGCTCAGAGCTACTTTCTACTTCATACTGTAGTTGCACTTAAAAGTAGTTTGCAGGGTAAAAACTACACTTTTATACCATAAGAAAGTAAAATATCATGATAACTCCTTTTTCAACTATAACGTGAAAGTGCCTACTGTATGAACTGAATCATATTGTTTTAAAAATATATATAGAAATTATTTTCTTAGAGAAGATAAATGTTATCAAAGCATGAAAAACAGAAGCAGTAAAGTGAGCTTGTGATATCATTGCCTTATGATTGATTTGCCAATATGCCTCCAGAAATGACACTCTTTGTATCATTAAATCATTCATAACTTTATTAGTTTTTCACACATTGCTCTTGCCCTGCAGCTCAGTTGAATGTACATGCTTCACTTGGGAGTACATCATTGTTGGCCCTGAATGCCCTGTAAAGGGAGTATACTGTACTGGGAAGACAAACAAGCCTTCAAAAGATGATCATGAGCAATCTTGTTGCCAATGGTCTTAAATTCATGTATTGTCCATTTTAGGAACTTGCTGAAAATTATTTGCACTCAAATGATCCACATTTGGAGTAATTAATGATTAATGATTCAATCACAAAATGTTCGGGCTGAACATTTTGAGGATTTGTGAGTTAATCACTATTTAATACAAATGTAGATTATTTGAGGGCAAATAATTTTCAGCAAGTTATTAAAATGGACAATGCATGAATCTAAGACCATTGGCAAGAAGATTACTCACGATTACCCTTTTGAAGGCTTTTTTGTCTTCTCAGTACAGTATATGCCCTTTAATGGATGGAGACTCAAATGTATGCACATCTACATGTACATGGAAATACACTGGAACACAGGAACTTTGTCCAAGGATCATGAGGGATGTTGAATATTCAGCTCTCTGCTCTGACCATACCCAGAGTCTATAAAGGAGGCAGCTCTTACTTTGGAATGCATTGAGTGTGTCTTACAAGCTGCCACCATGGTAGAGTGATCCCTTTATGTTGGACAGGTGTCATAAATGCTAATGAGCATACATGACCTGGGTAATAATATTGTACAACGCTGTAAGATGATAGTGTTTCATTTTATCATTACTTCGTTGAACCCGAGAAAAGTAGAAACGTATGTTCCTTTAAGGAGTTAAGGGGAATATAGAGACATATGTTCTTGAGGAGTTAAAGGGAAATAGAGAAATATATTCATAAGGAGCTAAGGGGAATATAGATAAATATATATATACCAAAGGAGCTTAGGAGATTAAAGAGAAATATGTTTGTAAATAACTTAGGGGAATATAAATAAATATATTCATAAGGAGTCAAAGGGAATATAGAGAAATATCTTCTGAAGGAGAGAAGGGGAATACATAGAAATATGTTTCTAAGGAGCTCTACAAACCAAGCCCGCTCCCCTAACTGCCTCTAATTCTTCCCCAGCTGTAGCCTACAGCTGCAGAATCTGTGAAAGGCTGATTACCATGACGATGTGAGGGTGGCACCCAAAATCAACCCAGGCCGAACCAGTCCTGGAGAGAGACCAGATTCCCTATATTTTCATCTGCTTGCCCCGCCCCGGGCTGACCAGCGGGGCTCCATGTTATACACGATTGGGTTACGTCTCAGCTATTGTAGGTGCTGCTGTGGGTCACGCGGTATGCCATGGTGCCTGGCTGGGTTGCACAACGGCCTGAGCAAATGCAATACTAGCCCAGTTTTGAGGCTGGGGAGTACATGGACAACACAGAGTCTGGTAGCACAGACTATGCCCTCTCCCCTCTTGCTTAATGTAGAGAGAGAGAAGGCATACATGTAGTGTCACCCTGAGCAAATGCAATACTAGCCCAGTTTTGAGGCTGGGAAGTACATGGACAAAACAGAGTCTGGTAGCACAGACTATGCCCTCTCCCTTCTTGCTTAGTGTAGAGAGAGAGAGAGAGCAAGAGGAGAGAAGGCATACATGTAGTCTCAGATGCATCTACTTTGACTTTCGTTTTAAGGGTATATACTGTACTGAAAGATCGAACATTTTGAGGATTTGTGATTCAGTCACTCATTACTCCAAATGTAGATCATTTGAGGGCAAATAACTTTCAGCAAGCTTCTATTAATGGTCAATACATGAATTTAAGTCCATTGGCAAGAAGATTGCTAACAATTACCTTTTGAAGGCTTGTTTGCCTTCCCAGTACAGTATATGCCCTTTAAAGGGCATCTACTGTACTGGGAAGGCAAAAAAGCCTTCAAAATGTAATTGTTAGCAATTTTCTTGCCAATGGTCTTAAATTCATGTATTGTCTATGTTAGAAGCTTGCTGAAAGTTATTTGCCCTCAAATGATCCACATATGGAGTAATTAATGATTAATGATTAAATCCTCAAAATGTTCGGCCCGAACATTTTGAGGATTTGTGATTTAATCACTCATTACCTGAAATGTAGATCACTTGAGGGCAAATAACTTTCAGCAGGCTTCTAAAATAGACAATACATGAATTTAAGACCATTGGCAGGAAGATTGCTAACAATTACATTTTGAAGGCCTTTTGCCTTCCCAGTACAGTATATGCCCTTTAATGCACACTAGCATGGCATGCTACTTGACACCTGCACTACATGAAGTGTAGCTCTCAGTATTCTTTCTCTGACAAACAAGATTTGGAAGTCAGATTGAATGACAATAACAGACAATTCTTTTTGTGTGTGTGTGGAAAAGACAAAAAAATATGTTTTGAACTCAGCCTTGTCCCCTTCCTCCATCCTACTTCCTCCTTCATTACCTGGCCTTCTGGTCTTCCTGCCAAAACCTTCTCCCCTCAATTACAACTGCCTTCTCTTAATCAATCAGGGGTCTTACAGTAGCGTCATTAACTCATCGCATGCACTTCTCTCACCATTACTACACAAATCTCATAGAGTCAATTTTGTCTGGCACGGAAGGCGTTCTAACTTGGGTTCCAGCTCAGCTTTATTTGGTTTGCAGTCATGAATCACATTGTTTACCCATCATCTCTGACCCGCTTTCACACTATCCACCCACAAAAACAAATGTTATGCTTACAATTTAACCATGGTGGACCCAGTTCACACCATTCACACAGGACAAGTCTCACAAGGGGCGTCTTCATTACCTCGAGCTGGGCAAAATAGCGAGCTTGTTCTGATCGGGTTAGACTAGCCAGATCACGAAACAGCTAGCTATTTGTGTCTTCATTAGCCAGATCAGGCAAAATAGCTAGCTATTTGGTCGAGAAAATTTCCCAAGAAATCTTGGGCTAGATGGAGCTAGCTCGAGCTAGTTCCTCAAATAGCTCGAGCTAGTTCGGAGCGTCTTCATTAGCCTGAAAATTTCTCGATCCCGGCATGCATCAGCGCCCACGAGGCATTGTTTACGTAATAGGTTTTTACACATGCGTGAATGCGAGCTCACAACCGGAGCCATGCACTCATGGCCTATTCCTGTCGCACACTGCTGGTACGTGCGAAACTCAGGATAATTTATGCAACCTGAGCTCGAGCTTACGTAACCCGAGTTTCGAGCTAATGAAGACACCATTGCAACTTTAGGCTAGTTCCCCGGATCAGAAAAATAGCTCGCTATTTCGTCTGATCGGGCTAATGAAGACGCACCTACAGTATAACTATCTATGGGAAAACTTACACCAATTTGTACTTTCCACCATATCAAGTTCCTAGGCTACTATGGATAAATCTCATTGAACATCCCTCAATTACCCCATTCACATAACATATATATTTACTGTATGATACTTAGCATTGGACTCAATCTTATCTCAAACCTTAGACATGCAGCGTGTCCCTTTTACAGGTCAAAAAAAAACAATTGTCAAAAACACAGAAAATGGAAGAGGATATCAGAACTTCCCTCCCAATAAAAGAACTTAATGAAAATTGACTTTAAGTGAAAATTGTATCAATCAGTACATTTTTAGGTTTTGGGCAGGTCATCCAAAACCTATAGCCTAGAGACAGGAGACCGCTGGGCGCTATGGTCCGCACATGTCTGCTCCATGGTGCATGTGTTAAATGGAAGTAATTCCGCATCATGCACTAGGTGCGTCTTTATTAGCCCGATCAGACGAAATAGCGAGCTATTTTGCTGATCCGGGGAACTAGCCTGAAATTGCAATTGCGTCTTCATTAGCTCGGAACTCAGGATATGTAAGCTCGAAACTCAGGATGCATAAATTATCCCGATGTTCGCACATGCGTGGTGTGCAACGGGAATAGGCCACGACCGCGTGGCTTCGGTTGTGAGCTCACATTCACGCACGTATAAAAACCTACTACGTAAATAATGCCTCGTGCGTGCTGATGCAAAAAAAATTTCGAGCTAATGAAGACGCTCTGAGCTAGCTCGAGCTATTTCGCGGACTAGCTCGAGCTAGCTCTATCTAGCACACGATTTCTTGGGAAATTTTCTCGACCAAATAGCTCGCTATTTCACCTGATCTGGCTAATGAAGACGCAAATAGCTAGCTATTTTATGATCTGGCTACATGTAGCTAGCCCGATCAGAACAAGCTCACTATTTCGCCCACATGACTTTTTTTGCTAAAGGGACGCCTTGTCTTTAAAGAAACTGTTCTGTCATATACAGAGAGATGCAGCTTCACCCCCATGACACTGCACTGTCAGTGGGAATTAGCATTAGGATATTTGGCGTGCTTGTTGTAGGTTGTAGCACAAGTCCTAACAAACCACAGCTTTGTGGTGAAGTTATGGAGGCTGGTGGAGGTACAACCAGGCACACTGCCAGATACCAAGCAGGCGCAAAATGGGTTTTCATGACACTTTGAATACCGGTATGCAGTAATTGCCCTTGGAAATGTGCAAGGTGTCAAATGCAACTGTGCAACATTGAACATCCGTTCAATAAAAAAGATAGTTCCGAGTTATGACAGAATTAACATAGCAGTGAGCATGCACAGGTTTGTGTGCTACATGTATAATATACAGTAGGAATCCTGCAGGGATCGTCTGTGGGTACACTGACATCCAACATCGAAGCAGCCTCTTTATAAACACATTATACTTCCTATTCCTGCAAAATGACATGCATTATTTCTGCAAAATGACATGCTATGTCTGGGATATAGTTTAAAGCTCCTTTGATGGGAACCTTGCTTACGAGATGTTAAAGGGAATATACTGTACTGGGAAGACAAAAAGCCTTTAAAAGCTTTTGTATTGTCCAGTTAAGAATATTGCTAAGAGTTATTTGCTCTCAAACGATCCACATTTTAAATAATCAGTGGTTAAATCACAAATCCTTGTTTTGTTCGGCCTGAACATTTTGAGTATTTATGATTTAGTCACTAATTACTCCAAATGTGTATCATTGGACGGCAAATAACTTTCGGCAAGTTTCTAAAATGGACAATACATGAATTTAAGACCAATGGCAAGAAGATTGCTCACGATTACATTTTGAAGGATTTTTGTCTTCCCAGTACAGTATATTCCCTTTAACTAAATTGTGTTAATTATGTTATCAGCAATAAATACTGCTCTTCAGTACGACAGACAAACTATGTCTGGTCTAGTGCACTGTACTAGTGAGTACGGCCAGAAATGGGTATCGCTGCAAAAAATAAATTTAGATTGAGGGCGCTGCTCAGTGGCGACCAGTTCGATTTTTCAGTGCAGTCTTTTTAGTTCCATTTTGTCTATTTTCGTCAGTTTCTCTGTGCAACATCGAATTTTATTTGTCATTTTACGTAAACCCATCGGTATGACTTTGAATGTTTATGTTTAATTTCACTGTTCTAGTACCGTGTATGTATGATGTTGTCAATTAATCTGTAAAAATGAGTTTGTTGGTATGTTCAATGTTAGATATTTTTTTATCATTTTTTATCATGTGAACAAAATGAATTTCCATATATGTATCTTTTAAATGGACCAAATAAATACAATTTACAATTTACAATATCATAGTGCAGTGCATTAGGGACAACTTTCTCCTATGCATTATAGAAAATTGATTGAAACACTTCTTTGTATAATACATAGCTACCAACATTGAAATTCAACAATCAGGGAGATTTGGGGAAATTGTATCAGAAATCAGGGAGATGTCTATCAAATGCATACAACCTAATGACAATAATTTATCAATAATCAGGGAGATTGGATGATGTGATGGAAAAGAATGCAGAAATATTGGTCTATTTTCAGGGCGTCTCCTGCGAAATCAGGGAGACTTGGCAGATCTGATAATATATGAGAGGAACTTTCAAAGCTTTTCATTGAATGAGCATGGACTGTAGATGGATTGGGATCGATTATAGGAGTCTTTTCTAAAGGCTCACAGGATAATGCCCAGTCTTGCCTCAAGGCTGATGGTCAATTTTAACCCAAACCAAAATATTGGGTCTAGTATTCTTAAGACTAGTCGCTTTATACATGTAATTCTCCTTTTTTCTCAGTCTGCCTGCTGAAGAATAAATCAAGAATAATAGTCTAATGCAGCCAGGCTCACTTATTGAATAGTTTGGATTAGATATATGCCCAAGAGCCTTGATACTAGGCTATGTGTAACATTGCAATCCAGTGTTTGATAATCAATGCTTGGTACTCACCTGTGATAGAGCAAGCAGCAGGAAGGAACCCGGATCCGGGTAGAGTGGCGCAGTTCAGGCAACACAAGAGGAACCAGGAGAGAAAAGAAACAACAGAAACATTCATTAGAGATACCATCGATTAAACATCAATTAAAAGTATAGACGAAACATCCATTAAAGATAACATAGATACAGTCAAACCTGTCTTAGCGGCCACCTGTCTATAGCAGTCAACCTGTCTATAGTGGCCACTAAAATGATTCCACCGGAAAGAGATCATATGTTAAAGAACCTGCCTATAGCAGCCACCTGTCTATAAAGGCCACAATTTTTGTTTCCCTTAGGTGGCCACTATAGACAGGTTTCACTGTACATGCATGTATGAAGCGTGGCATGTATAAGCAGTATAACGAGAACATGTATGAAATCTCACATTGATAGCGTCATGAACCTATTCAGGAAAAGCCTAAAACTATCCTTGTTAACGTCAACGCATCACTATGGAGTACACTATGTACAGTGAAACCTGTCTATAGTGGCCACCCAAGGGAAACAAAAATGGTGGCCTTTATAGACAGGTGGCTGCTATAGGCAGGTTCTTTAACACATGATCTCTTTCCGGTGGAATAATTTTAGTGGCCACTATAGACAGGTTGACTGCTATATACAGGTGGCCGCTAAGACAGGTTTGACTGTACGTGCCCTAATCAGGTCTTGGGTCAATAGGCTACAGCAAGCGATCACTCTCTTCGCATTGAAAGGTGATGTCTCCCTCTGTCTTCAATACCTCTTGTCTTCATTCCACTCTCTCTTGATGTTACCTTTCGATCTACAATTGATCATACGACTGCTAGATTAATTATACGGCTGATCCATTGATCATACGACTGCTAGATTAATTATACGGCTGATCCATTGATCACACGACTGCTAGATTATTATACGGCCGATTCATTGATCATATGATTGATATCAACCATAAATCTGTATCATAAAGAAATTACAATCAATATTGCTTGTAACGTGCATTTGAAATTGATCCTAGCTTGTGTGGATCAATCATGCATGTTACTGTAAGATTAATTGTGGAATTATACAGGTTACGACTTGCAATGGATAGCAGTGAAAGTCTGCGATAAGGTAAGTCGCAATAGATAGCAACATTGCATTTAATCGTGAAACTGCTCTCTATTGCATCTCATTCTTTGTGATACAGAGCCCAGGAGATTACCTTCTTCCTTCTAAAAAACTCCATCTACCAGCGCATAGAGACTCTTGCAGTAATTTGCATGTATAAGAATTGTACAATATTATTATTATTTGAGATAGCCTTTCACAACATGCTGATTGTCAATTCTCCATACATAACAAGCAGACGAGAGCAGAGCTGAGCCAGAAAGAGTGCATTACAGCAAATTTGATTTGCTAGCGCTGTTTTGGGTGACTGTGATGGAACGGCTGTATCTGAAAGGCCCTCTCCAGCTTAGCCTAGCTCCCAGACTGTTTGACCATTAAATTCAACTACAATATTAAATAAACATGTCTGGCTGCAGTAGACTAATATTTCGCAATTGCACCTCAGGACTAAGGGAGGAAACAGGAGAATGAAATGGGGACCTAGTCTTGTTAGTACCAGACTCTAACTTAAAAGTTTAAATTATCAATGTCCTAAAGCCTAGAATCCATGGTATATATTGAGCTGAACTCTGTGACTCAATATTTGCTCTGGCAACACTGTGACCTAGGGGAAAGGGGTAGGAGGGATAAGCACAGACAGAAGGGAGGGGGAGGGGATAAAAAGGGGGGGGGGGGGAGCACAGGGTTGCTCTCAACAACAGAGGAGGAGAAGCAGTATGGGGTTCAGGCTTAGAGAGTATTGATGAGCAGTGTGGAGGATTCAGAGAGGCAGCATATACATGTCCCATAGAAAGTATCATCAAATACAATCAATGTAAAAAATATATATTTCAACTGGCATGACCACATATGTCCCTCCATGCCTGCCCAGCCCAGTGGGGAGGAAGGCTTAAAGATTGTCCGTCCCTTTTGCAAGCTTAAAATTTGAAATCCTCTATCACGATCGTAAATTGAAGAAAGTGTGACTCAAGACCATTTCTAAGAATATAGAATGTTGAAGCTTTCTGTATATGTAAACATTTCAGCCGTTAAATTTCAAACCGACTTTTTTCGTACTACAAAAAAAGTATTAGTCTTTGTTACAGTATCTATGTGGTTATTATGCATGTGTGAAATCCTAATTTTATGAGTAATTACCAAACTTTGGAGATGATTTCTTCTATAGAACAATTTTTTTCATGATGCGTTTCATAATTTAATAAACAGATTAATCAATACAGCAGATATTTCAACACAAACTGCTAAGAGCCTGAGGTAAAGACTATTAATCAGACGTTGTTTAGTGCATTATTTGAATTTTACACTACGTATCAGTTTCAAATTTTGAATATACAGCTTGCTAACACTTCTCTATGTTTTGCCAATGTTTCGATGGTTTTGTGGTGATCTGAAAAAGGGACGGGCTGTCTTTAAGTGTAGACCTGCAGACCAGGGTCTGAGCTGGGTGTTTGCTCTGCCCCAAATCTCTGCCGCTGAGCTTGACCTGACAAGGGTTCAGCCCTCCTCACTGGCTACCAGTGAAGGGGGGATCAAGTCTTCAACCCCATTCAGTAGTCTCCGTCTTCAGACAGGACCTACATCTCTCACTGGTCATTCACACAGATAGTTACATATCAGCACTGGATTAATGACCAATCTACCCAGTGTTTCTTTTTGTTTTGGGTGGTTACACTCCCACTCATAAACACCACTCCACCATCTCTGAATGTCAAACAGCCATAGACCCTCTGACTAATATCTCTGAACTACCGCTCAAATAGGGTTGTACGCAACGTCTAGCAACGCTACGTCCTTTCTGAACTCACTATGTCCTTCTGGGGCCGGCCAGCCATTTAGATATGAAGTCAATCCTCGAAAACACGGCAAAGAACACGTCCCACGAACAAAAGACCAATTTTTCTGACTGCATGTAGATTTGAGGTACATGATGTACCCATTTGACTCACACAATGCCTGTTGGCAGCTAGTTTATTCACCTTTGCTCGAGCATGAAGGTACAGCTTGTGCATGGTACAGAGTGGAGTGTGTGCTTGTGCTTTTGTTTAGCGCATTTTATGAGAAAAAAAAAATAAAAAATAAGTAAGTATTAGGGTATGTAAGAAAAAGTGTACAATACAAAGGGCTAAGAATAAGTCTGACTCAGTATGATTCAATGGGTCTGAATTTACTGAGACTAACTTCAATCTACTCATGCAATCACAAGTCAAGGCGCTAGTCTTTCTTGCAGACACACAACATGTTTCAAGAAAGTTGCTTAATTCAGTTTGTCTATGCAGACTGTTTAACCTTTCAGCTGACTATGCACTCACGATCACCCCAGATATTGCCAAAAAGATTACCCATTAGTTAACTCCCTCCAACACCAGATACAACGCTGCTCTGTGGGATTTGTGTGCACTAATGGTCAAAAGATGTACCCAGTATACACCATTCCAACATAAAGAGAAATGTTGTCACAATGTTATTTAAAGGGCATATACTGTACTGGGAAGGCAAAAAAGCCTTCAAAAGGTAATTGTTAGCAATCTTCTTGCCAATGGTCTTAAATTCATGTATTGACCATTTTAGAAGCTTGCTGAAAATTATTTGCCCTCAAATGATCCACATATGGAGTAATTAATGATTAATGATTAAATCCTCAAAATGTTCGGCCCGAACATTTTGAGGATTTGTGATTTAATCACTCATTACTCCAAATGTAAATCATTTGAGGGCGAATAACTTTTAGCAAGCTTCTAAAATAGGCAATACATGAATTTAAGACCATTGGCAAGAAGATTGCTAACAATTACCTTTTGAAGGCCTTTTTGCCTTCCCAGTACAGTATATGCCCTTTAACTTAGCCTAGGTACTAAGCTGTGAGGTGCATGGACACAACCCAGTATGTTAACAGCTATGTCTGGTAACACAGACTATGCCCCAATCCCATCCTCACTCCTCCTACTAGGCGGCGAGGTGCATGGACACAACCAAGTCTGTTAACAACTATGTCTGGTAACACAGACTATGCCCCAATCCCATCCTCACTCCTCCTACTAGGCTGTGAGGTGCATGGACACAACCAAGTCTGTTAACAACTATGTCTGGTGACACAGACTGCACCCTTATGACCTAATAGCTCCTCTGGCTTTTTCCCTGAGGGGAGGAGTGAGGATGGGATTGGGGCATAGTCTGTGTTACCAGACATATTAATTAACAGACTGGGTTGTGTCCATACACCTCACAGCCTAGTACCTACTGTCTAGGCTATACAGAACTTGGCCACAGTCATGCATGGAATGGCAGGCACATTGTAAGAAGTCAACGCACTGCAGGCAACAAACAAACAATACATAACTACTGGGTCCATACCAAACACAGCATGCACACATACATACATACATACATACATACATACAGACAAACATACATACATACATACATACATACAGACAAACATACATACATACATACATACATACAAGTGTAGAGTGATGGCGATGTTTTGCAGTCTTGAGGCAGGCTGCACAAGTCTCATTCCAAAGACATCACAAATACTGCAATCCTGGTTGTAGTATGTCTAGTTCATGAACATATCCTGCACTTGCCTACGAGCATGCATCTACACAAACACTGCAGGAGAACAGGGTCAATCCCTTTGCACGTCCAATAACACACTTTCCTTATCTCACACTTGTTAAAAGTTCCCTTCAGAGTTCATGTCCATTGTTGTTTACATGTGGGTTGAGTTTTCCTCATACTTGCACTTTATTATGCAGATGCAAGCAACACTTTTTTATCACACAATTGTTGAAGGCCAACTCCAAAGTTCATATTCATGATAACTGAGAAACCTTCGACCCGTTCATGTACAGCATGTATGTGTTGATAAATTACAATCTTGTGTTCATTATGTTTCTCTGTGGCCGTGTTTATCAACTTTTCAGAAATTTAAACGAGTTTCCAAAGGCCTTTACAAACGCGTTTCCAAACGTGTTTAAAAAAACGGTGCGTTTATCAACTCGATCGCCCAAGTCGAAAACCGGCCTTGTCACCGAAAACATGTGGTTTAAAGCCGTTTCAAAACAGCTTTGCGTTTATCTCGCTTCTTTAAACACGTTTCTGGCTCAAACGCGTTTAGGATTGTACAAATTTGCGTGTTTCAAAACAGCTTTCCGAACCCCATAATCAAAACACCTATGCGTTTATCAACTCCCTGAAACGCGTTTAAAAAGATTCAAACGCTTTTGGAAACCTTTATTCTACCAAAAAAAAGAGTTGATAAACACGCCCTGTGATACAGTTTTGTTTCAGCTTATATACCGACTGATATCGTTATTGCTAGCTCCACTGTGTACAGTCATTTTAGTCTTTGCTTTGATAGGGATGTATATTGTAAGCGGATGCTTACATTGTGTAATCAGGGTGCGCAGATATCATTGGCACTACCACAGAAATATGCTATAATTTGCTATGTAACCACACATTGCAGCATGGAACGGGAACATTGTTTTTACTCATACAGGTGTCTACAGCCTCTCCAATCAATTTTGATTTTGCTAACCCTCTACCATGAGAATGATATTGCCTACCGGTAGCATATAAAGGGATATAAATCCCTTCAATTCATCCAGCAGGGAATGAAAAGCACTCCCAATTCAGCTTTATATTTTCATTTTGTTGCATGTTCCTCACACAAATGATTTTAATTCTTTATGCAATGCACCATTGAGGCATTCTTGCACCACATATCAATATATACAATTCCCATAGAACAGCTAAATGCCTAGCATAAAGAGGGTTAATTCCACCCAGCAGGAAATGAACAGCACAGCTCAATCAGCTTCATATTTTCATTTTGTTGCATTTTCCTCACACAAATGATTTCAATTCTTTATGTACCATTGAGGCATTCTTGCACCACATATCATCAATATACACAATTCGTACACACTCCAGCTCAAAGGAATTGGCATAGGGAAAGGGAAAGGGAAGAAAGGGAAGGAGCCGCAGTTTTAAACCGCCGTATATTTTGTCCAATTCAGCATGGAACAATATGTTTTTTAGGCTTAAGCATCATGTTTCATGCAGAACTGGACAAAATATACCGTGGTTTAAAACTGCGGGTCCTTCCCTTTCTTCCCCTTCCCTTTCCCTATGCCAATTCCTTTGAGCTGGAATGTAGAACAGCCAAATGTCTAGCATCAAAAGGGTTAATTCAGCCCAGCAGGGAATGAAAAAGTAGCACAGCTCAATCAGCTTTATATTTTCATTTTATTCCATTTTCCACATGAGAACACATGTGTCATCAAAACTGCAGCGGGGGCCCCATGTGCATGTGTGCAAGGCAGCATAAACCAATCTTGGCGGCCGGCCGCGGTGCATACTGAGAGAGCTGCCAGGTATGTTGGGCAGCTGCCTGCCTGCAATGTACGCCATGCACTATGGATTTCATGTAAGGATAATGTGCTGTAATATATGAAGGGAGGAGAGCAGGGACTGGGTTGAATGGAAACCACACACCAACACACAACATTCCCTCAGTCAACGTCAACCATTACATATACACACGCACACACAGCCAATGCCATGCACTGTGCAGGCACTGACAGCGGCAATGTCAATATCAAGGCATTTTCTAAACAGCAATTACAGTTTATCATCCCCAATAACTTATGATCACAATGCCAATAAGTTCAAAGTACTATTTGCTTAAAAGAGTGCATATGTGGGTTTATTTAGTTCTCAAACGAGTAATGATTGATTACATCTTACAAGAAGCAAGAAAGATTATAAGTATTTAGCTATGCAATAATCATAATCATCAAATGAATAAATAAATTTGCACACACATCATAATCTCACATGCACATACATCACTTCTCTCAACACATACACACACACACACATACACACACACAAACACACACATACACACACAAACACACACATACACACACATATATGCATGCACATACTGTTGCTCATACTAACACTCGTATGGCCTGCATGTTATATTTTTGTCTCTCAGTGATCTGGTGTGCTGTCGGCGCTAAGGCCAATGATCGATGCAATACCGGTGACATCTCCTTCATACTGGCGCCACTTCACCGGGCTACACCCAGGGTTAGGCCCAATCTAGATTGAGATTCTACAGACTTGGGGGAGAGGTGGCTAGCGCAAGCTCTTATTATCACTACTAGAAATATGTCAAACAGTTTCATTTTCACAGTGTGAAGTCTGTCTGACCTTGTAGTGACATCACTCAGAATGAGAAAATTCATATTTCTTTACAAAATAGACAAAAATGTAATAAAAGGCACTTAAAAGTGTAGAGTAACTGATCGTTCCCAAAACATAAACTACTGGTACTGTACATCTGTATGAGTTGCTGTTTTCGTGACTCATTGTGTAGGATCACAAATTCAACAGCATGCAAACAAATTGCCACATAATGTTAAAAGCATTTGCAGCCAAAAAAAGTTCATGCTATTCTCAAAGCACTCGCTTGTGCATTGTACTAGTAGTGGACAATGTTTCTCCAAGTCGTGTTGCATACTAATGCAGTGAGTATTGGGCAAGGCACTTTTGAAAGTTGCCAGGGTGTCGATCGCGAAAAGAACAACAAATATTGGCCATAAAAAGGACACCACTTTCGATACGCAGATTTTATGATAACAATGATAACTCAAAATGCTTGTTGGAGGTTTATCTGACTTGCAACAAATTCAGAGCGTATTCCATACTGTACATTGAATCTGTAGCACAAGATACAGGTGAATGCAGTAATGCATTACTATGCAGATAGCAGAAACAGCAGTGAATACATTATGAAAAAAATAGCTATATGACCACAATATGTTTCCAACTATGCATTTAACCAGAGTACTCGGCAACAAACTGCACAGTAAGCCTCGCAAATGATCACAGCTAAAAAGAGCAGCCTCACTACCTTAGCCTTCCATCCAGGCTCTTGAACATTTCTAATCCCGAGAAAGTACAGTAATTGAAGACTCGTCACTGAATCATTCTGCTCATTTCTCAGTGTGGGCCAAGTGTGGAGGAGCTGGAGAAGAAATCGAAAATGATTACCGGTAGTCGATCTCCTGCAGTCAGACTCCTTTATTAATTAGTTTGGTCTATTTAAAGGGCATATACCGTACTGGGAAGGCAAAAAAGCCTTCAAAATGTAATTGCTAGCAATCTTCTTGCCAATGGTCTTAAATTCATGTATTGTCTATTTTAGAAGCTTGCTGAAAGTTATTTTCCCTCAAATGATCCACATATGGAGTAATTAATGACTAATGATTAAATCCTCAGAATGTTCGGGCCGAACATTTTGAGGATTTGTTATTTAATCACTCATTACTCGAAATGTAGATCATTTGAGGGCAAATAACTTTCAGCAAGCTTCTAAAATTGACAATACCTGAATTTAAGGCCATTGGCAAGAAGATTGCTAACAATTACATTTTGAAGGCTTTTTTGCCTTCCCAGTACGGTATATGCCCTTTAATGGTAAACAGGCTGAGAGGCAGGCTAGGCTGCCGCCATGCCACAGAGCCAGGGAGGGGAAAGCATTGCACAGTGGCTCCCACCACTCCGTAATCTCATAATACCGCACTTCATATCTAATCGTTCCATGATATCCTAATATGACAATGACGGATCACTCTCAGGGCCTAATGACCCTGCATGTCAACACACACACTGTCTGCCCAAACCAGATTCACATTAAAGGGAGTATACTGTACTGGGAAGACAATAAAGCCTTCACAATGCTGATCATGAGCAATCTTCTGGCCAATGGTCTTAAATTCATGTATTGCCCATTTTAGAAACTTGCTGAAGGTTATTTGCCCTCAGATGATCCATACTTGGAATAATGAATGATTATCAGTGAAATCCTCCAAATGTTCGGCCCGAACATTTTGAGGATTTGTGATTTAATCATTCATTACTCTAAATGCGGATCATTTGAGGGCAAATAACTTTCAGCAAGTTTCTAAAATGGGCAATACATGAATTTAAGACCATTGGCAAGGAGATTGCTCATGATCAGCATTTTGAAGGCTTTTTTGTCTTCCTAGTACAGTATATTCACATTAAAGCTACGCATCACGCTGCTTACAACGCTTGCATCAGAGCACGTCTGGATTAGACGGACGGGCGGCATGCGCATGACAAGTGATTATCTTGAAGACTCTAATAAAGGTTGGAGGATTT
Source organism: Arbacia lixula (assembly GCA_963669155.1). Classification (NCBI taxonomy): domain Eukaryota; kingdom Metazoa; phylum Echinodermata; class Echinoidea; order Arbacioida; family Arbaciidae; genus Arbacia; species Arbacia lixula. The sequence continues at coordinate 15,680,717 of OZ022597.1, forward strand.
AACCCTCTCAGTACAGACCACTGACAATCTCAAACCAATCATAACACAATTCATCACCTATGGGACTGAGACAATTGTATCTGCATTCCTACTGCAGGCATTTTCCTGGAAATATGCCTTCACAACCTTCACAATTTACATTCCAATTTCTCCAATGGACAATGAAGATAAAGATGAGAGTGTCATGATAAAGAATGAAATGTCAGACAGAAAACAAAAAATTCGAAAATCTCATTACTCACAGTATTTGTAAGTAGCTGCAGCCTCTACTATGTTGCCTATGCAGTTACAGTTTCATCCTTGTCCACTCTTACCTACAGGCTTCATGTAGGTGTGACCTCAAATGAGGCATCTTTAAAGGGAACATACTGTACTGGGAAGACAACAGAGCCTTCAAAAGGGTGATCATAAGCGACTTTCTTGCCAATGGTCTTAAATTCATGTTATGTCCATTTTAGAAACTTGCTCAAAGTTATTTGCCCTGAAATGATGCAAATTTGGAATAATTAGTGATTAAATCACAAATCCTTAAATTGTTTGGCCCCAACATTTTGATCATTTGAGAGCAAATAACTTTCAGCAAGTTTCTAAAATGGAGAATACATGAATTTGAGACAATTGACAAGAAGATTGCTCATAATCTCCTTTAGAAGGCCTTTTTTGTCTTCCCAGTACAGTATATTGAACAGCACATTAGGAGAGAAAGAGAGAGGGCTGGACAATGTTCATTCATGTTACTGTCCAACCATCAGCAGCTGATTTCAGGAAGAAGAAATATGTGACCTTTAGCTGCCAGACCAGTCATAAATCCACCTCGTTAAAATCTGAGAAGGTCTGCACGGATAGTGTCTGTTGATAGATGCATGGGTAAAGGGAGAGTATCTTCAATGCCACCAGGGAGAGTTGATGTGCTCTTCAAGCAAGAGGGTGTTTCACCAAGATTTGCATTAGGCAAGACTTAACGCATGATTGGTGACCTGTTCTTCGGTGCTAAATCAGATTACCGTCCGTTAAAGTTAAAATCTGTAGTTTAAAATTCTTGTTGTTAAAGATTGTCCGTCCCTTTTGCAAGCTTAAAATTTGAAATCGTCTATCACGATCGTAAATTAAAGAAAGTGTGATTCAAGACCATTTCTAAGAATATGGCATGTTGAAGCTGTCTGTATATGTAAAAAATTTCAGCCGTTAAATTTCAAACCGACTTTTTTCGTACTACGAAAAAAGTATTAGTCTTTGTTACAGTATATATGTGGTTATTATGCGTGTGTGAAATCCTAATTTTATGCGTAACTACCAAACTTTGGAGATGATTCCTTCCATAGAACATTTTTTTTCATAATGCGTTTTATAATTTAATAAACAGATTAATCAATAAAACAGAGATTTCAACACAAACTGCTAAGAGCCTGAGGTAAAGACTATTAATCAGACGTTGTTTACGTGCTTTATTTGAATTTTACACTACGTATCAGTTTCAAATTGTGAATATAGAGCTTGCTAACACTTCTCTATATGTTTTGCCAATGTTTCGATGGTTTTGTGGTGATCTGAAAAAGGGACTGGCTGTCTTTAACGCATGATTGGTGACCTGTTCTTCGGTGCTAAATCAGATTACCGTCCGTTAAAGTTAAAATCCGTAGATTAAAATTCTTGTTGTTAACAAGTCTCTGAATACAACATCTACATGTATGAGTGTGTTTATCAACTTTTTTTTGGGTAGAATCAAGGTTTCCCAACGTGTTTCAATTTTTTTAAACGTGTTTAAACGAGTTGATAAACACAAAGGTGTTTGAAATAGGGGGTTTGGAAAGCTGTTTTGAAACACGCAAATTTGTACGATCCTAAAGGCGTTCAAAGAAGCGAGATAAACGCAAAGCTGTTTTGAAACGCGTTTAAACCACATGTTTTCAGTGACAAGGCCAGTTTTCGATTTGGGCGATCGATTTGATAAACGCACCGTATTTTAAACGCGTTTGGAAAGGTGTTTGGAAACGCGTTCATATAGGCCTTTGGAAACGCGTTTAAATTCCTGAATAGTTGATAAACATGCCCTATGATTCTTCACTTTTGATTAGGATTGTAGGAAATTCACTCCCACTTTGTAAAACAGACAAAAAGGAGAATCTCATTCAGCACAAGGTCACCAGTAGTGCGTAAAGCTGTTAGTAGCTTATGGGCAGCTATACTAAAGTTTATAATGCCCCTGTCAGTGCACAGATGTGTACCGACTGCAAGCATTGCTCGCATTGAATGCATGCATGTACTGTGGTGCGGTCAGTGGTGTCCAGTGTCTAGCCTTCAAGAGACGGGAGTTATTTGGATGACCCTCCAAAATCTAGGGGTTCAGCAGAAAATCAGTTTCCAGTTCTATTATTGGTAGGGAAGTTCTAATAAAGTTTATTCTTATATTTGTTTGACTAGCAAATGTGCTACCTGTCTAAAATAAAAACCAGGTGGGCTATAAAACTTCATTTACAGACTTTTGCCCCCCAACCCTCAACCCAAAAGAAAACAAAAACAAATACAAAAATCAGTAAGGTTGACACTGCATTTGCAGTGCCAAGCTTTGATATTTGGCATGATACACAAATGTCTGCAATATTACCATGGGTTTATTGCCATTTGGTCCAATCCCAGTGTGATCACTCACCATTTTGTGTACAACAAACCTCTTAAAAATACTGTTTTAGATTAAAACATTGGGTTAACTTATCAGCAACTCTATTCTACACCATAACCTCAACTGTGAGCCCTAATCCAGACCCCCTACCCTAACCCTAACCCATATATATCAGCATGTGATGAAATGGTAGATGAAATGGTGGACCAACTGGGATTGGACCAAATGGCGAATCACCATTACTATGTACACCTGTGCAAGTGATGCACATGTACATCTACTCCTATGAAGTATGTTCATCTAATAACAGCGCCTTTTACAGCTGAGGAATCAATTCAGCCATAGACCTGACTATGGCTTATGCAGAGTGCTAGCTGATGCCATTGTGCTATGAAGCATCTGCTTGCTTGCTGGATACACCTCCTTCCTCTTGCTCTTCTCCTACCGGCCCTCTCTTATTAATCAACTCTGTGGGCCGCTTCACAAGCACCGCCATCAAGAGGGTCATTACCAAAATGGATTCCCCAGTTTGCTGGAGGTTTGGGTCCGAAGAACCCCCGTCCATCTTCTTATCTATCAAACACACTAGCAATGTCTCACGGTCACACGTTTGCAACCTCTGCAGGCTGTATCAAATATTACAAATAGGCTTATTTATGCTTAAAAAAACACTTCTGACTATGTTGCTTGTTTCATTCCTCAATTTTTACTGGTGTAAAACAAATAGTGGGGGTTGGCTACCATTGAAGAAGTGTGGATGTGCCATACGAATACAATGCGATTCAATAGAGTCAAGTCCAAACAATCTTCTGCTTGCAAGCATTTATACTGGCAAATGAGTGTTTCAAAGCAGCATGTCTTGAGTTTTCTGGATGTATTCAAAGGTAGTTGCAGAGCAGCTATCGCTCTACATCGACTATTCTACAAAATTTGAACAGTTTTGCTGTAAGCAGGCTCCTATGTCGGCTGGCTATAGCTGCACCTGCTGTAGCATACGGTTCACATAGTATTGCATCAATGCATGTTAGACACACAGTCCAGACAAAACTAAGGAGGAAAAGTAGCTTGCCTGACAGATTTTTGGACATGGCTAATTCAAACTTAATGAAAAAGAGTCTAGGGCCGTGTTTATCAACTTTTCAGAAATTCAAACGCGTTTCAAAAGGCCTTTACGAACGCGTAACGCCCAAGTCGAAAACCGGTCTTGTCACCGAAAACATGTGGTTTAAACGCGTTTCAAAACAGCTTTACGTTTATCTCGCTTCTTTAAACGCGTTTCTGGTTTAAACGCGTTTAGGATCGTACAAATTTGTGTGTTTCAAAACAGCTTTCCAAACCCCATAATCAAAACACCTTTGCCTTTATCAAGTCATTTAAACACGTTTTAAAAAATTTAAACGCGTTTGGAAACCTTAATTCTACAAAAAAAAAAAAAGAGTTGATAAACACGCCGTAGTACTAACAAGACTAGAGAGTCTTTCATTCCCCACTTTTCTACCTCTGACCAGAGAAGGAAGTTTGGATTGAAAATGCCAACAGTCAGAGACAGCAGTTGGTACGAAGGTTAGAGAATGAAAAATGACTTTAGTCTGAACAAGACATCACCATTCAACCATGCCAGGTTGTGAATGGCATTGCTCCACAAAGCAATTCAATGATGGGTGGACACACAGATGGATGGATCATAGCACAAGGCAATACAACTCACTCAATCTATGAAGAAAAATTTACTCCAAATCACTTTGCATATTGTGTTGGCGTAGTCATAATAATAATATGCTCTTGACATAATTGCATGTCTCTATTAAAAAAATACATTTGGAAAGGTGCACTGGGTTTGAAGTGGTGATATTTACAAAAAACAAAATAGAACTATTCAAATCACTACTCATATAGTTTCAGAATGTGTCTGGTCAGTCTATATCCATTCCAGTGCTTTGGTCAGTCTAGCCAATCCAGGGCTTTGGTCAGTCTATCCATTCCAGTGCTTTGGTCAGTCTAGCCAATCCAGGGCTCTGCAGACTGGCATGCCAGATGTCCCAGGTCAACAGAAAGTTAATTCTTGGCAAGCAATAGGATAATTAAAAGATTTGGAGGCTTAATCAGACAACAAAACAGTTGACTCATTGCTGCAGAGCTGTCTGCTGAGCAGCTCCTATTCACTACTGTATATGGCTGTCACTGTTGCCAACATGAAGAAATATGTTGCAGTACCTCAATTTATGGATCATTTTCTATTATTAGGAGCTGTTTTGCACTGCACTCCTCATTTCCCTCACACCCACATGTCATGCACCCCCCCCCCCCCCCCCCCACACACACACACACACTGGATCCAAGCCTACTGTACAATTGCAATTTCTTTACCTGTTTTGTAAACCCCCACTCCCCTTTCATCCCATGGCATAACAGCAATAACAGAAACCTTTTTACTATGCCTTGACCACCCCCCCCCCCCCTTCCAACCCAATTTTCCCATCCACCACCATCCCAGCGTACTGGACAATAACAATTACAGCTGTGTTGATATCATTGGGAGCTGTTTTACAAGGACTGCCCCCCCCCCCCCCCAATCTCCCTACCTCCCATCTGAGCCTATTGTACAATACCAATTACAGAGCTGTGTTGCTCTTATTGGGAGCTGTTCTGCTAGCCCCCCCCCCCCCCCAACCTACTGTACATTACCAATTAGAAAGCTGTGTTGCTCTTATTGGGAGCTGTTCTGCTAGCCCCCCCCCCCCCCCACCTACTGTACAATACC